>JACEFZ010019207.1:0-500000 GCA_014155875.1 Cepaea nemoralis
TATATATAAAACATTACAGTTGTTATCACAGCAACGGTAAACGTATACGGTTGGTTGATTGTGAATCCTCTTGAAGACTGAATTTTAACTCTGTAGCCCGGTGCATTCGTGTTAAGGTCGTTTGTGCCCTGAAGAGAGCTTGTATCTATGGGAGTGATGTTGTGTAGATGTTTGAGTCCTTATCCATTACTGAAGCATGGGATGTGTTGCAGGCTTTCCTTCCCGTCTCCAAGCTCACAGACCAGCGAGTTGTACAAGAGATTCTAGAAATTCACTTCTAAGAGAGGCATGTAATCAGGTCATGATTCTGCACAGCACATACGTAATGGCTGGAATCTGGGCGAGGCTGAGAGGAAGCCTCGTGCTGCTATGGACCATTTGGAACAACGAATTGAACCATTCAATGCAGTAAGGTGGTCCGTGGCCCTACCTTCAGGGCGCAGACTAATTAGGTTCTCACGACTCGACCAATATGGAAAACAGTCTCCATCTGTCTAGTGCCGTTCCAACCAGCCATTCTGCCTTGAGTAGCAGCTGTGCACTTGAGCCGTGAACACTGCGGAGTGAAGGACACCCCCACAACGAGGTGGACACAAGGGCAGAGAAATGTCCACAGTCCCTATAGTAAAGGCATTATATAGCACTTTAACACTGTGTGTGGGAAGGATGAATGTGTGTCCCTTGCGGTATATATGCATGAGGATATATGGTGTAGAGAGAGAGAGAGAGAGAGAGAGAGAGAGAGAGAGAGAGAGAGAGAGAGAGAGAGAGAGAGAGAGAGAGAGAGAGAGAGAGAGAGAGAGAGAGAGTATGTATGTATGTATACATAAACGTTTGTTAGTGCATTTGTGATTGTGAGTGAGCATATGTGTATATGAGGGAGTATGCATTTGTGTGTTATTAAGTGGGTGCATAACTGTGAGAGTCTGTATGTAAGTATTTATGCAGGTATGTATGTATGTGTTTATGCATGTGCGTGTGTATGTGTGTCTGGCTGCCTGTCTGTCTCATAACATGGTAATATGCATTGTTTATGTTGAGAACTTCTATTTGACAATGTTTTTCCCCTATGTGAATGTAACATGCACAATAGATAATTGATTTACGAAAGATAAGTGATTGGAAGGGCCGAATATAAGACGGGACTCCGTGCCCAATTTGTGAACCTTTGAAAATAAAGTTCGTTCGTTTGTTCATACTTTTTTCGGATTTAAAGTGAAAATGTTTTTGTTTGTGAGAGTGTTGATCTTCTTGCGAAAAGCTTCGGATTTACTCTGAGTATAATGACACCAGTCGTCCTGTGGAAACAATACCAAATATGAGATTTATTTCTTGCCATAACTTTCATTTCAGATTTGGACCTGAAGCTGTTCCAGGATAGTTCGTCTCATCCAAGCTACTATCGATATCTGACTGTTGATCTGGAATCTGGCTTTCTCTTCGTTGGGGCTATGTGAGTACTCTCCCAGTATAGAACCCATGCAAACAACATGCTTTTAGTGCCAACCACACACAAGAAGCTTCTAGTGCCAACCACACACAACATGCTTCTAGTGCCAACCACACACAACATGCTTCTAGTGCCAACCACACACTCTGCTTCTAGTGCCAACCACACACAACATTTTCTAGTGCCAACCACACACTCTGCTTCTAGTGCCAACCACACACAACATGCTTCTAGTGCCAACCACACACTCTGCTTCTAGTGCCAACCACACACTCTGCTTATAGTGCCAACCACACACAACAAGCTTCTAGTGCCAACCACACACACCCTGCTTCTAGTGCCAACCACACACAACAAGCTTCTAGTGCCAACACACACACCATGTTTCTAGTGCCAACCACACACACCCTGCTTCTAGTGCCAACCACACACAACATGCTTCTAGTGCCAACCACACACAACAAGCTTTTAGTGCCAACCACACACAACAAGCTTCTAGTGCCAACCACACACACCTTGCTTCTAGTGCCAACCACACACACCATGCTTCTAGTGCCAACCACACACACCCTGCTTCTAGTGCCAACCACACACAACATGCTTCTAGTGCCAACCACACACAACATGCTTCTAGTGCCAACCACACACAGAATACTTCGAGTACCAACCACAAATAACATGCTTCTAATGCCTACCACATCAGTTACTTTAAGTAAAATATTTCCTGTTGATGTTCTGTAAACGTATAATATGTAGAAATATCATTTGTTGACGAACCCTAGTATCATAATTAAGCATGAGAAGTAAATTCGCAGGTATTGATCGGCACCCATAAAAGTAGAGGAAATTAGTAGAGATTTCAGAACACTATATAAAATATCGTTTGCCTACCAACTCAATGGTCATGTGTACGGATCCCCATCCAGAAGGGAATTTTTTTTTTTTTTTTTACAAAATTGACCTGGGCGTCTAGATCGACCCAATCTAAATTGGGTACCGAGGAATGAATTGGGAAGTAAAGGACTGTCGCGAAATGCCGCCTTAACATCCCAGAATATTTTTCTCAGTCTCCAAATTTGAGAGGCCAAATTGAGAAAGAATGAATTAATCATGCTACTTCAAGGCTATCTAGTCGTGAGGTAAGATTATTCACAAAAAGCCTCTAGCCATGACGTAAGCTTGCAGATGGCAAGTAAAATGGGCTACTTGAGACGGACACAACTAGATAATTTACATTAGTCTACACCTTAGAAAACTGCTGACCCAGACGGGCTATGACACCACACAGACGCATTGGCACCTTCTTGCCCAGGTAGACCCAGACTGAATCAACAATGAACTGGGCCAGTGAGTGAAATAACCACCCAGGCGTGAACAACATTGACACAGGGAGAGATAATAGCCCCAGGGCGGTAAACAAGCCCTGTCCACTCGGACTGGCAGACTCAGGAAGGTGTGAAATCACTTATAAGACTCAGGTGGCTAATAATGGTCAGACCCACAGGTGTGAAGGCTAGTGTGCATGCAGAAAGAATTTTTATGACTGGACAGACTTGGAGTTAATTGCAATTAACGTCAGGAGGAGATAAGAAGAATTTAAGAATGGAATTCCTGGGAGATAAGTGTCTACTGCTAGGCTAGGTATAAAAACCCCACTAGACCTGTTCCCTTTAGATTAAATCTGACTTCAGAACAGGTAGGAACTATCTCAATGTTTGTAGTCATATGCATGATTTTTATGTTAGATTTCACTACAAAAGTTATTTCTTAGTTACTTATTTTCAGTCTATATCTGATCTAGGTTATTTCAAGAACTATCATTGTCATAGGTTACTTGAGTGTTCTTTCTAAGTTCTGTGTTCAATATCATTGTGCTCTAAGTGTTACTCTTCTGAGAAGTAGAAACTTATGAAGGCAGGTCTTGTCTAGATATACTTGAGGTATCGTAGCAGATGCTTGCCATCTCTTTCTAAACTAGACTAGTCTCTTTTTGGTGTGTGCATTTGTTGTACAGAATATAGTCAACTGACTATTTATTTAATTCTTACAACAGCAGTAACTAAGTGGTAACTTCAATTAAGACTTGTTGTATATCTCATTTTGTAGCTATACAATATTAGTATTCATTAATAATGCCTGATGCTATTATGTTGAGTATCATTAGATGTCCATCTTGAAGTAATATAATGTTTACGGATATGTTGGATGTATGTATGTGTAATTTCATAAACTAACTAGTGCATTATGCTATGATGTTAAAGTATCATAATATGTCTAGTTTAATCAATATGTTTATGTGTATTGGATGTTTGATATATTGATTTGTCATATGCAAACTTACCAATATGAAGTGTTATGCTATTGTCTGCGCATTGGCACATTGGCCAATGATTGTGTTGGAAGCAGAGGTGTAATGGTACAGACATTACCCACAATTGGTAGTATAGGGTATATGGTGCTAAACTTTCTCAGTGTATTGTGGGCGTGGGTCCACGGTAATGCATGGAAACCTGGCACAGCTACTGGTCACGGCTTGCAAGCCCGGATGATCAGGCATTGTTATAATACCCATTACCGACCCTGTGAGCTGCTAAACTAACATTGGACGGAGCGGCTGTACGACACAGAATTTCTGTATTAGCGACATGGACATGGGGCGGCAGAAATGTAATCATTACAGGCGTGTGAGACAATTGAAAAGCCCGTCCCAGACTAAAGACAGTAGGGAGAAGGAGGATGGTGAACGCAGTAGAGCTGGAAGATAAACTTGGCCAGACTGGTCATTGTATATGTTTGTGTTATGATATGTTTTAATTAGGATTGCGCTGATGTAGAACTGATATAACACATTCTTGACTTTCTTTCAAGCTCTCACAAGGAGCACCTATGTTATAGATCTCAAGAACGAGTTATGACTAGGGAGAGCCAGGACTGGCAGTCGTCAGAATACCGGCAAGCTGTTTCTTTTGTTGAGTCTACTGGAGAGTGGGGATTTGGACCACAGTTCCAGATAGATGAAGTAACAAGTAAAGTTACGTAATGTTTCTCATCACAATATGTTATATGATTTTATCATCCTCATATTGACAATCATCCGATGTCTATTGTTATGATTAGCAAATAAATGTTGTAGTATTGTAACTCATAGTTCTGTCGTTATATTTTAATTCCAATTGTGCATACGTGTTGTTGTGTACATTGGTGGGGGTTCACTTACACACCAAGGAAAGGAGCAGTCAGGGAGAAAACCTGTACTGAGATAGTCGTCTATACTAATATATTTAGACTTAAAACATCTATCTTAAGCTAACCTTCTCTTTCCTATACCTTGGCGAATATTCAGCACAGTTCATTTCAATTTTGTAACGAGCCACTTAGAGCTGTACGTTGGATATTCAGGGCTTAATCTGTTGTTCAGCCATATAGATTTTGTCCCTAGTCAGTTTCTGACTATTTAGGGTTGCTCGCCAGTGAATAAATACTTTCATCTAGCCGGTGGGGCACCCCGACTTCTGACAAGGACACCGATGTGATTTTGACCACGTCACCCACTAACTGCTAGTCTGTCTATAACATATTGGTCTAACACGATATGTTCAGTGCACCTGAAGGCAAATAAAATGATCCTGGAATGTTTAAAATATACCGAGGGCACTCCAAGGCGAGTAACACGGGTCCTCTACTCGTACCTTGCTCATTATAAACCCAACACGCCTCAAGGTTTGTAAAGTTCGCGTACACATTTTAATAGTCAATAAACAAATCGAAAGCTATAATGGCCACAACGGAACACGAACCTGCTGCCTCTTAATAACTACAGGTTTTTCACTGAAGGAGCTCGTGTACTTCCATAGACGACCAACAAAAACGTGTGTCTTCTGCAGCCAGACATATCACCCATATGAACTCAAACCACTTCTAATGCCGATCTGCACTCGTGCATTTATTATGTTTGTAAAAATCCACCAGCCTTAATTTCTAAAGCAGCCAGCGATATTGTATTCTTGGCATTCTTGTTGTCCTGGCGGTTGTTGCCTCCAGCGAAGGTATCTCTATGCTGAGAATAAATGGACGCTTGCCCAAGAAATGATGACATTATATACAGGCTGGGATTTTCATTACTGAGGGTGGGTGTAGAGCAGATCAGAGTTGCGACGTTCACTTCTGGCTCAAGTAGACCAGAAACGAATCATGGTGCTGGCAGTTTGGACTTTCACAAAAATGAGAAGAAAGAAAGAAAAGGGTGGTATATATACACCCTGATCCTGGGGTAGTGGATCGGACATCTAGCCTTCTCTGAAAAGGGCGAAAACCTCCGAGGACCCGTGTAAATGTTACGCATCCCCAAGCAGTTGGACATCCAGAGGAGCAGGCCGAACAGACCGCTGCCCAGGCAAACAGTTATAAGCTGTAACAGCCACCAACAAAATATTATAAATTATAGCATGTGTGATTCTGCTGTACACTTGTTTTGATTCTCAACGGTGCTACGGTAGTTCGTGCACTGTGCAGAGGTTCTCCTTGCGTGATCTATGGGAGAAGGCGGGAGCACTTATGGAGATATCCATGTGCAGTGAAAGCGATCCTTTTACCAATGAAACCAGATAACAGTTCTTGACTTTATTGGACGTTATAGGCGGGTCAAGTGGCATATGACCGTTATTACAGTGTCTCGGCCATCCTCTCCTTACTGATGTGTATGTGTTGGGATCTCAGTTGACAACACTGGCAGACGTCAGTGTGTGCTCTTTGTAAGCGTCACACCACGACGGACGGATGGTTTAAATCATCTACGTGTACATGAAAGCGTGTTGTTTGGTATTGCAGTAGAAGATGTGAAGAGTAAGAGTCACACACACACACACACACACACACACACGCCCGCGCGCGCGCGCGCTCACACACAGAGAGGGAGAGAGAGGGGGAGGAGAGGAGACACAACGAGCGATAAAGAAGAAGAAAAACAACCAGATTGATTGATTGATTGATTGATTGATCTAGGAACCGACATCACAGCATTCGGGACATTCCCATAAGCGCTCCGTCTCCATCCTCAGCAGCCAGCGAAGAGTTCCAACACTAATAGTTCCAGTAGCAATCTGATTATATGTCCGTCTCGCCTTTCCTCCGAGCGCCGAGCGTCGGCCAGAACCCCTCGTCACACCTCGTTGTCTCATTCTTACCAGACCATGGTGCTCCATCTGCTCCTCCGAGGTGTACACGTGCTCCCACAAGGCCGCAACCACGTCTTGCATCAATACTCCACCAAATTTTGCCGAGCCAGCCAACCTGTCCGCCTGTTCATTCCCCAGCACACCGGCATGCCCAGGAGAAAAGATCCAGGTGATGCTTACTACCCGTGACCTCCGAAGCGAAGCAAGCCACTCTGCACGAAGCCTACCTGTTCTCACCCTTCTCAGCATGCTTTCTGAGTCAGTTACAATCACAATGTGTGTATGTATCGTGTTTTCTATCCAGCGGAAAGCTGCACTGACCGCCTCCACCTCCATTCTTAAGCTAGATGTAGTGTTATCATACGCCAGGCTCTCCTGCACCAAACGCCGACCATTAGTTTTTGCCAAGAACCCCCAATCACTTCTCCTACCTCTCAACACTGACCCATCCGTGTAGATAATCACATCACCCGGGCGAGAATTTTCATGAATTAGTTGCTGAATTTCCACTTCCGTGGCCCCTGCTGACCACTCCCTGCACTCCCGGTTCAATGTTATTACAACTCTGCACAAGTCTGACTGCACGGCTGGCACTCTGACCCACTCCTCTCCTCGCCTGATGTTCTCCAAGGGGCACACCTGTCTGATCGTATCCTCCGCCTGAGCCATCCATGATTTCCCTCTTATCAGTCTCTGACCCTTAACTACGTCCAGCGCCTCATGCAACGGGTGATCTGTGCCTGCAGCTACTCTGAGGTATGCCTTCGCTTGCATCACCTTGTGCCTACTAGCAACAGTAGGAAGACCAAGGATGTAACGCATACACACTACTGGAGTGTCTCTGGTGCATCCCAGAATGACCCGCATCGCTTCATTCTGTATGCGCTCTAATTTCACCAGCTGACTCTTTGAGACAGTGAGCATTCCTAGTCCATAATCAATCACTGAGAGGATCAAGTGCTGGTATAGTGTGAAGAGCATTCTCTGCTCTATGTCCATTGCAGCCATAGTTTTAAGTGCATTGAGTCCCTTTTGCGATCTTGTCACAACCGTCTCCACATGGTCCTTGAAGGACAGACTCCTGTCAAATGTGATTCCCAGATACTTCAGTTTGTTCTCTCTGTTGACGCTTCTACCATCTATCGTGAGGCTTGGGGTATCATCTCTCACAATCCTATTGTCCAGAGAGCACCACAACACCGCCGCCTTTTCCGGGTTGATGACAGCACTCATTTCAGTGCACCAGTCAATCACTTTGTCCACTGTCACCTGTAGCTCCTGGGCTGTTTGATCCCTATTTCTCCCCTGCCTATATGCAAGAATATCATCTGCAAATGTTAGAATCCTTCCAACCCCTGGTGCTTCTAGGTATGCAATCTTGCTCGTATACACATTAAAGAGCACCGGTGAGATAGCAGATCCCTGTGGCAGTCCCGGGGTTAAAATATGTGGCTCTGAGGTCCATGCGCCTAGACGGAGAGCAACTTGACGAGAATGCAGGACGGCTGCTATCCAGTTCACCAACCAGGGATTGACCCCCTTCTCCATAAGTGCGGTCATCAAAATATCATAGCGAACTCTATTGTACGCATCTTCGAGATCAAGCGCTGCCGCCATCGTTTCCTGTCTACCCTGGAACCCCTCATAAACGTCAAAGGCAAAGGTGGCTGCATTTGACCAGGTATCTTTTCCTGGCCTGTAGCTCCCCAGGCCTCTTGGAAGAAGCATCCCCCTTTCCAAAAAATCCTGCAGCTTAACAGCGACTATCTTCTCTAAAACCTTCCCAAATGTATTTTGAAGGGTGATGATCCTAAAGCCTGCAAGCTTTGAATGATCTTTGTATAGTTTTGGGAGAGGGATGAGATAGCTATGCAGCCAATCCTGCGGTACTGACGCTGTCCTAATGCTCTGATTAAAGCAGCCAGCCATCTCCTTCAGGTCCACATCGCTCAAAGCCTTCATTTGGCCATACCTAACACTGTCAGGCCCTGGTGCCGTGTCTTTTGCCTTCTGCAAAATATGTTTAACATCTTCAAACAGTACGATGTCTTCGTAAGGCATATTCTCTATTGTGCCAGATAATTCCACTCTAACTGCATCCCTGGTATCCGCATCACTATGATTGGTCTGCTCTAAAAATCTCTGGAGAAACGCCTCCCCTTTCTCCTTGTCTGTTGTCAAGCGTACCCCATCCTCTTTATAAATTGTTCCCACTGTCATAGGCCGATCTTTTCTTTGCATTTGTCTGTACAGTTTCCAGAATTTATGCAGTGTTTTATCACCTCCAATCTCCTTCATAAAACACTCCCATTTTACTTTCTTGGCCTCTGCAGCACATCGCTTGAAGGCCTCCACCTTGTCTTTCTTGTCATTTTCCGCTATGTCCACTTCCTCTCGTGAGCTTAGGGGTGTCCTCCGCAATTTCCTTAGCTGCTTCACTTCAGCTCTCTTTGCTTTCCACGCATTGTCTACTTCTGGGGTCCACCATGGGGGCTGCAAATAAGGAGTTTTAACAGTCCTGTTGCATGCCCCATGTCTGAGGCGTCCAAGAAGGCTGTCGCTCCGCTCATACCGAAAGGTCTTGCGCGCTCTCCCAGCCTTAACTTTCCTGGACTTAGAGATCAGGACTGAGCATGGCATGTGATCACTCCCATGGTCATTCAAAACAGTCCACCTTACATCAAGGACTGATGACTGGGAGACAAGTGCCAAATCAATAGCAGTATCTGCATCGCCAGGCCTCATTGCCATTCTAGTCGGCCTACCATCATTTATGCAGACCACCTCGGAGTCCACCATGGCATCCGCAAGTGCAATTCCTTGTCGATTTTCTCCACTACTGTCCCAATCTCTGTTTCTCGCATTGAAGTCTCCACATATGAGTAGCCTATCAACTGGTAAGTCCTCTAATTCCTTAAGCCAGTCCCATTGTTCCTTTCTGACAAAACAGTCCACTGTGGCATATACATTTATGATGTTCCAACTTAAGCCACCAATCTCCATTTGTATACCCTTGTCACGAGCTCGCCATGAGTTAACCAGATAATAATACCGACGTTTGCGTGGCGTATATTTTCTAGGCCACAACAGTCGTACTAACAGAGTAAACCCAGCTGCACAGGTTACATCGTGTCAGCCCATAAACACATTTGGTGGTGAGTGAGAAGGAATGGATACATCGAGTTGGCAGTTCATTAACAGTTAGAATCACATATGATTGTCGGCTTAGGATATGGAATGGTTCCGTTTGTCATCTATACTGCCGGACATCAGACGGAAATGGCTGCTGGGATTGTCACCACGGAACAGAAGATTGACAGTTTATCAACAGGTCGGAAGTGCCCGACTAGGGAGAAAACAGTGCATCTGTCAATTCTTGGTTTCCGGCACATCGAGAGGATTGACGGGGTTATTTGCAACTCTTTGTTGTAACTCGACAGAAACTCGCTGGCTTGTTTGAGAATCTAAACTATTACTGACAACTTTGACAGGACTAAAGCCAGGAAAATGGATTCTTGACAAGGGATGATCTGCCACGGTGCCACCTGTGTGGGGGCATAAAGGATAACGTCACGTGGCCAACTTTGGTAGTTTGCCATATAAACCCGAGTTGGGATCAACTAGGGGGGACTTGAAAAATGCTCTAGTCAGAGTGCCAGGGCACTGCAGTGCTTAGTGGAAATAATATCTACCGTGTGTTAATTAGTGACTTAATTTTGCACGTGCCTATAATGGCAGATGTAGATATGATTGATAGGACTGCAGTGGTGCCATTTAAGGTATAACCTATTATAATATATTCGTTATAATTACTTTAGGCAGTAGCCTTGTTAAACTATAGTGTGATGATTAGCACTGTTAGTGGAAACTAGCTAGAGTAGTGAAGTGATACTTGGCTCTGTTAGCTAAAATAGATTAGTGAAGTGTTGATAAGCTTTACTAGTTGAGAATTGAGTAATGAGGGATAATTGGGATCTTCCCGTAGGTGTCCCTGGTGGGCGGGGTTCCGCATTCTGGTTGCTGATTTTTTCTTTGTCATAGCCTGATTCGGCTCTAGGTGGGTAGCTAATCTGCTCTGTGACTAAGTCTAGTTAGCTAAAGATCATTAAGCAAGGTGATAGGCTTACACTCAGCCGAAGGGATCAGTGACTAGTACTATCACCAGATGTGTTGTTTCTATCCTAGGTTCCCTACCAGATCCAAGGAAACTCTACAAGTTTTGGGAAAGAATTAAAAAAACCCATTCTGAAGAACACCAGTTCAAGAGTCAATAAAGTTGCATACAGAAACGTAACTTACGCTAGAAGGAAATTTATTCATCAAAGAGAGTGATGCATACTGATGCACCACACAGCATCAGACAGTAGTAACGAACCGAGAACCGGCTAAGAGTACCTAGTGTTAGTACAGTAACAATTAACATTAGTAATTAGCACTTATGGACTGAATGGTTCGATGTGCAACGAGGATGATCTGTCGACTAACTAACTAACTAACTAACTGCGTACACACTACAAAAGACTTGTGCAGTTTGTTAAGGAACGTTAGGAACGGACATTGTGTAGAGTGCAACCTGGTCCATGATTAACTGTTAATACCACCGGTGTCTATTTCGGATGTTCATGAAATTGGATTACCAGAGGTCTACAGAGGCAAAGCAGTATCCGGCAAGATGGTTTCGGCAACGGGTGAGAAGTACATGTTCTGACGTACCGTGCTGTGGTCTATCTTTGCTGGGATCAGCTGACTGGGTTGCTGTCTGAGAGTCAGAGTCTACACACTTTATAGAACACGTCACACATTTTCTTCACATACACGTCTCATATACGTTACACTTTTATTTTAATAAATTACTCTTTATTAATTTCTAGAAGCAAGAGTTGTTGAGTATGTTGCGTTGGGGAAGTATGAGAGGGGGCATAGTACGACAGTGAGAGAGGGACAGGAAAAGGTGTCCATAGGCTGATGGAGTGTGTTGGACGGAAGCTGGTGGATTCTCCAGGATATGAATAAGGGGAAAAATATTATAATGTGGGTGTCGACTCTCTTCACTCCAGTGACGACACTTTAAAGGAGGACACGACATTATTGGGGGCTCGTAAACGTGATCTTTGGACAGCGGGATCTCTCGTAAACGGGATCTTTGGACAGCGGGATCTCTTGTAAACGGGATCTTTGGACAGCGGGATCTCCCGTAAACGGAATCCTTGGACAGCGAGATCTCCTGCAAGCAGGAACCTTTGACAGTGGGATCTTCTGACAACGGGGTCTTTTGACACGGGATCCTTAGTTATAAGAGGGAGATATCATTTTGGAGAATCCAGCTAGAGTGAATGTGGATAGGGGTTAGGACTAATATCTTACCTGTTCACACTTCACACGTCTGCATAGGTCTGTTGTCCTGATTCTACTCTTGTCACTGCGTGAATGTGCTGTGTGTGGTATATCTAGATTTATAGTACTTGTTCATATATCTGTATAGTAATTTGCAGTTATATTGTACTAGACCTGTTAGCTTACCTCTCTGTATAATGGCCACCCCTAAACTTAGCACAGCAGAATTAAAGGCAAGGGGGGAAGAAATGGGATTGGCGGGGTCTGCTCTAACGGATTACATACAGGAAGTGGAGAGAGAGTATCGTCAAGCAAACCGGGAAGATCGAAAGGCCGAGTTGGAATTGAGAAGGATGGAATTGGAAGCTGAGCAAGCAGCTAGGAAATTGGAAGCTGAGCAAGCAGCTAGGAAATTGGAAGCTGAGCAAGCAGCTAGGAAATTTGAAGCTGAACAAGCAGCTAGGAAATTAGAAGCTGAACAAGAAGCACAGAAAAGGGAGCACGAGTACCGGATGAGGGAACTCGAGTTGAAGAGTCAATCTAATGGATAAACTGAGGGAGCAGTTGGAGGTTCCTCCATCCCAGGATCAACACCAGTAGGTGGACATGGGTACCATGCTATGAAGTTTCCTTTAGCGGTCTACGAGGAGGACAAAGAGAAGATTGATCAATAGCTTCAACGCTTCGAGGCTATGTCAGTTGCTATGGGTCTGGAGCGTAACAAATGGAATCTTAAGCTATCCCAGGGATTACGCGGGACGGGATACGAGGTTTATATTCGCCTGCCACCAGGACATGAGAACAATTATGATGAGTTAAAGACGGCTCTGCTGAAACGATTCGAGGTTACGTCACATACCTACCGGAAAAAAATTTCGAGCAGCGAAACGAGAACCGGGAGAGTTGTTTGCCGCCTACAGTTTGCGTCTTAAATCTTATCTCCATAAGTGGATGGATTTGGCTGGGTTCGCACATGACTATGAGAGTCTGGAAGAGCTCATGGTGGTCGACCAGCTGAAGAAGCAAATGTCTAAACCTCTCAGGACGTTCCTGGGAGAACAAGGAGCGGAACGTATTGACCTCGTGACTAAATTAGCAGAACGGTTCGTCGAGGTACATGGGGAGGCAGGGGAAAACCTTTCCACCAACACCAAAAGTCAAGAGAAACATGACAAGAAGAAAGCCAAAAGCTCAGGAACCAAAAAGTGGGAACCTTATGTGCAAAAAATCAGAGGATAGTTCAGAGAAGAAGAAGGAGGGAAGCAAGAGCACTTCAAGCTCTACACCTAAACGACCGTGGTCGGAGAAGTGGTGTTCAATTTGTAAGTCACCCTCTCACAATACGAGGGACTGCAAATCGAAGGCTAAGAACCCTCACTTTGCAGCATGTCAAGTGACTTCCAAGGAGGTTGTCACGGAAATATGCCAAGGTCAAAAAGGAAGCTCGCCACCAGGAGAGCTCACTCAAGTCTGCACTAGAAAATCTAGGACAGGGAAATGGTGCAACCAATGCAAGTCAAACACGCACAATGCTATTGACTGCAGGGGAAAGTCAGGAGACACTCAATTCGTCGTGTGCTCAGGGAAACCTAAGGTGGAGCCCACCGAACAGGTCGAGGCCGAGGAAGAGACTCCAGACCAGGAAAAACCACCTGTAGTGGAATTGTTAGAGGTTAACGGTCGTCAAGTGGAGTGTTTATACGACACAGGACTGGACGGGGAGGCCGTGATTTCTGCGGATCTGGTACATCCAGAACAATTCACAGGTGAAACCTTGGATATACAGCCTGCACAGAAGAGTGCTGTTGTCATGAAGTTGCCCATTGCTAATGTGGAGATTCGGTCACGGTACGTCACCGGCACCATCAAGGCCGCTGTATTGACCGATCCCATTTTTCCAGTCATCCTAGGTTGCCGGTATGTCTTTCTGGGAATGCCCAGGGAGCCAATTCATATGGGAGCAATGCAGACTCGCTCTCAGACGAAAACGGAAGAGGCAGACGCAATTGTGACTAACCCAATGCCGGGGGAGCTACGAACTGCCCAGAGTGAGGATGATACTTTACGTCCTTGCTACAAAAAGCTGCAGAAAAGTGCTGATCCACCAGGACGGGGGCAGTACTACATGAAGAATAGGATACTCTACAGGAGAGCAGGAAGGGGAGACAACCTATACGGTCAGTTGGTCGTCCCGAAAGCTCATCGGTCCCAGATTCTTCATATGGGGCATACCATCTCCTTTAGTGGACACATGGGTATTGCCGCCACCATGCAGCGGATTTCCTGCCACTACTATTGGCCGGGAATGACAGATGATGTGCGTCGGTATGTGAAGTCATGCCCTGAGTGCCAGAGGGTGGCACCGAAACACTGGACAGCACCGGTGGTGTTGGGTGAGATGCCCATCATGAACTCTCCTTTCGAGAGGGTAGCCATCGATATCGTGGGTCCACTTCCCAGGACTAGGAAGAGGAACATGTATATACTCACAATGGTGGATTGCTGTACAATGTGGGGTGAAGCCATACCGTTGACCACGATTGACTCGAAAAGAGTGGCGGACGCACTGATGGAGGCCTTTACCAGATTAGGCTTTCCGGATCAAATTCTGACGGATAATGGATCTCAGTTTTGTGGAAAACTCATGGAGGAGGTATTTAGGGTGTTTCACTCTAACCACATACATACCAGCCCTTACCACCCTCAAGCCAATGGACAAGTAGAGCGTTTCAACGGCACGTTGATGACAATGCTCAGGAAACTAGCGCAGGAAAAACCAGATAGGTGGGATGAATATATCCCAGCAGCACTCTTTGCCTATCGGGAAGTTCCTCATGGCTCAACAGGACTACCACCCGCTACGTTGCTGTTTGGTCGTCCAATCAAAGGACCGTTAGAAGCCATGTTGAGGAGTTGGACTGAAGAGGGGACGTCAGAAGAAGTGATCTCATCCTATCAATACGTGGAGGAACTGAAAGAAAAACTCCACAAGGGATGGACTCTGGCAAATCAAAACTTGAAAAAGGCCAGGAAAAGACATGCGGCTTACTACAACCGTAGGTCTAAAGAAAGATCTCTAGAGGTAGGAGATAAAGTCTTGTTGTTACTCCCAACGGGAAACAACAAACTGGAGATAGGTTGGCAAGGACCATTTCCCGTGGAAAGGGTGATATCCAGAACCAACTATCAGATCCGGATCCGGGGAAAGTCGAAGATTTTCCATATCAATCTCTTGCGGAAATACGAAGAGAGACCAGGAGACAAGGCAGCTCACCTCATGGCAATGGCAGTTGCAGTGGAGACAGAAGTGGGAACCAGCGAGGGCAGGGAATATCCCTTGGTACACCAGGAAACCTATAGGGATGTACAAGTGAACCCTGATCTGACCTCACAGGAGAGGGAAAAGATAACCCAGGTTCTCAAGTCTCATAAGGAGATACTGACTGATAAACCAGGACGAACGAGGTTGGTGGAGTTTGAGATGACTTTGACCACACAGGAGCCGGTTCGTCAGAAGGTTTACCCAGTGCCATTCTCTAAAGAAAAGGCCCTGGAGGAGGAAATAAAAAAACTGCTGGAGGATGACGTGATTGCACCATCCACATCCCCATACAATGAGGGGGTAGTTTTGTTACGCAAACCAAGTGGAGAACACCGGTTGTGTATAGACTACCGACTGCTGAACAGTCATACACAGTTTCAGGTGGAACCTTTGCCGAATCCAACTCAGTTATTCGCTAGGCTCCATAAGGCTCGGTACTTTTCAAAGGTGGATCTGAGTCGGGGGTACTATCAGATACCAGTCAAACCGGAGATTCGACCACTGTTAGCTTTCAGTACACCCAGTGGACACTACGAATTCAAGGTCATGCCCTTTGGACTCAGCAATGCACCTAGTGTGTTTACACGCATGATGAGGACTTTACTAGATCCGTTACAGGATCCGTCCATCATCTCATTCATGGATGATATTCTGATTTCCAGTGACAGCTTGGATGACCACTTACAATCCTTGGAGAGAGTGTTTAATAGACTCAAGGAAGCAGGGCTTACTGCTCGTCCAACCAAGTGCATGATTGGTTACCAGACTCTGGAATTTCTAGGTCACACCATCACTCCAGGACACATTGTCCCAGAAGAGAAGAACCTGGAGAAAATCAGAAATGCACCAAGGCCAAAAACGAAGAAGGATGTGCGATCTTTTCTCTCGTTGTGTGGGTTCTACCACAAATTTATCCCACATTTCACTGAACTGGGAGCTCCGTTGACGGAAACCTTGAAAAAGGGATTACCGGATCAAATCATTTGGACACCAGAATGTGAGAATGCCTATAGTCAGTTAAAGGAGGCCTTGGTCAGCAAACCTGTATTACAGCTCCCTGACCTTTCCAAACCATTTGTGTTGAGAACGGATGCGAGTGCGATTGGAATTGGAGCCGCTTTGTTACAGGAAGGAAAAGACGATGCTTCGGTTTTTAAACCTGTGGCATACGCAAGTAAGAAACTTCTACAGGCGGAGAGGAATTATTCAACCGTCGAGAGAGAGTGCTTGTCCCTCGTATGGGCAGTGCAAAAATTTCAGCCATATTTGTATGGAGTTGAGTTTCGGGTTCAGTCGGATCATCAGCCCCTGATGTTCCTGGCTACTTCTCAGAAGCTCAACGCACGTTTGATGCGGTGGTCGTTGTTACTTCAACCGTATAATTTCACAGTAGAGTACATTCCTGGGAAGGAGAATGTTGGAGCGGATTTCTTGTCAAGACACCCAGCTCCTGAAGAAGAGGAATGAATCATCTGGATTTAACTCATGGTGGAGAAGAGTGAGATGGACTACTCTCTTAAGAGGGGGCCTATGTCACGAGCTCGCCATGAGTTAACCAGATAATAATACCGACGTTTGCGTGGCGTATATTTTCTAGGCCACAACAGTCGTACTAACAGAGTAAACCCAGCTGCACAGGTTACATCGTGTCAGCCCATAAACACATTTGGTGGTGAGTGAGAAGGAATGGATACACCGAGTTGGCAGTTCATTAACAGTTAGAATCACATATGATTGTCGGCTTAGGATATGGAATGGTTCCGTTTGTCATCTATACTGCCGGACATCAGACGGAAATGGCTGCTGGGATTGTCACCACGGAACAGAAGATTGACAGTTTATCAACAGGTCGGAAGTGCCCGACTAGGGAGAAAACAGTGCATCTGTCAATTCTTGGTTTCCGGCACATCGAGAGGATTGACGGGGTTATTTGCAACTCTTTGTTGTAACTCGACAGAAACTCGCTGGCTTGTTTGAGAATCTAAACTATTACTGACAACTTTGACAGGACTAAAGCCAGGAAAATGGATTCTTGACAAGGGATGATCTGCCACGGTGCCACCTGTGTGGGGGCATAAAGGATAACGTCACGTGGCCAACTTTGGTAGTTTGCCATATAAACCCGAGTTGGGATCAACTAGGGGGGACTTGAAAAATGCTCTAGTCAGAGTGCCAGGGCACTGCAGTGCTTAGTGGAAATAATATCTACCGTGTGTTAATTAGTGACTTAATTTTGCACGTGCCTATAATGGCAGATGTAGATATGATTGATAGGACTGCAGTAGTGCCATTTAAGGTATAACCTATTATAATATATTCGTTATAATTACTTTAGGCAGTAGCCTTGTTAAACTATAGTGTGATGATTAGCACTGTTAGTGGAAACTAGCTAGAGTAGTGAAGTGATACTTGGCTCTGTTAGCTAAAATAGATTAGTGAAGTGTTGATAAGCTTTACTAGTTGAGAATTGAGTAATGAGGGATAATTGGGATCTTCCCGTAGGTGTCCCTGGTGGGCGGGGTTCCGCATTCTGGTTGCTGATTTTTTCTTTGTCATAGCCTGATTCGGCTCTAGGTGGGTAGCTAATCTGCTCTGTGACTAAGTCTAGTTAGCTAAAGATCATTAAGCAAGGTGATAGGCTTACACTCAGCCGAAGGGATCAGTGACTAGTACTATCACCAGATGTGTTGTTTCTATCCTAGGTTCCCTACCAGATCCAAGGAAACTCTACAAGTTTTGGGAAAGAATTAAAAAACCCATTCTGAAGAACACCAGTTCAAGAGTCAATAAAGTTGCATACAGAAACGTAACTTACGCTAGAAGGAAATTTATTCATCAAAGAGAGTGATGCATACTGATGCACCACACAGCATCAGACAGTAGTAACGAACCGAGAACCGGCTAAGAGTACCTAGTGTTAGTACAGTAACAATTAACATTAGTAATTAGCACTTATGGACTGAATGGTTCGATGTGCAACGAGGATGATCTGTCGACTAACTAACTAACTAACTAACTGCGTACACACTACAAAAGACTTGTGCAGTTTGTTAAGGAACGTTAGGAACGGACATTGTGTAGAGTGCAACCGGTCCATGATTAACTGTTAATACCACCGGTGTCTATTTCGGATGTTCATGAAATTGGATTACCAGAGGTCTACAGAGGCAAAGCAGTATCCGGCAAGATGGTTTCGGCAACGGGTGAGAAGTACATGTTCTGACGTACCGTGCTGTGGTCTATCTTTGCTGGGATCAGCTGACTGGGTTGCTGTCTGAGAGTCAGAGTCTACACACTTTATAGAACACGTCACACATTTTCTTCACATACACGTCTCATATACGTTACACTTTTATTTTAATAAATTACTCTTTATTAATTTCTAGAAGCAAGAGTTGTTGAGTATGTTGCGTTGGGGAAGTATGAGAGGGGGCATAGTACGACAGTGAGAGAGGGACAGGAAAAGGTGTCCATAGGCTGATGGAGTGTGTTGGACGGAAGCTGGTGGATTCTCCAGGATATGAATAAGGGGAAAAATATTATAACGTGGGTGTCGACTCTCTTCACTCCAGGGACGACACTTTAAAGGAGGACACGACAACCCTGGACCTCCCTTGCACTGTGATTCTACTGGCTCAAGTCAAGTGCCACAAGCTTTACTCCTCTCTTCACCAGCAGACCTTGCCCATGTATCTTCTGCCCAGTGGGGTTTATATAACTGACGTACCCAGGGCAATGGTATTTATCTGTATTTAACTCCTGGAGCATGAGGACATCAAAATCACATAATAGTTTCTCCAATACAGGACCTCTCTGCTTGGCACTACGACAGTGTCGTGAAATGCTGAATGTTAGTGATTCCCAGATCGACGACTGTATGCAGCGAATACCCAGGGAGTAGAAGGGTTAATGAAACAGAAGGATAAAACACAACGGATTGACCAGCGCATGTGTATGTAGGTCAAGGCGGGAGAGTCGACTACAACACAGGTGACCTGTATAGTGGAAAAATTAGTTTGCTACAAAGAGAGACAGCATCATGGATCAGTCTATTGCGTTATGGAGGTAGGGATATACGGAAAAGCCTAGATCAGAAATTTTCCACTGACAAGGGATAATGAAGTCTGAATTTGCTTTGTCCAGCAATGTCAAGGACGATGGGACAAAGATGATCTAAAGAGAGTGGCCACTTCTTTGTGGCAGTTTAGTGTGCGTTCCCCAACTGGACGGAAAGATAGAATTATGTGTCCTGTAATGAAAAGAAATATCCTCCTTTATAATGGGATAAAGTGCTTGGATGCGGATAAATTTCGATTCGTGGATTTACATTAATTCTATAAAGGAACATAGATGCCTAAATAAGGTATATTAGAGTATAGTTTTAGAATAGGAATAGATATTAGTGAAGTGCATTTAACATTGTTTCTATTAGTAGGAATAGTATAGATGTTGGGTGAATCTTCTATCCTATGTCAGAGTGGGTTTTTTCGGAAGCCTTTTCATTTCGGCTGGAGGAAAAGACACTCACATAGGGGAGAAGAGGAAGCAGACACAGATCTCACTAATAAAATGTATCTCAACCAGGTTTCCATACCAGTGCGAGACGTATCAAATAAGAGAATACAGATGGCTGTGGTCCAGATCACTCAGTGTTGATAACCCACAAGAAAGCCCTTTGAAGTAATAAAGCACGACACTTGTGCAGGAAAAAAGAAAGAATAGAAGTCTCACCGGAAGAATTAAGGACGACAGAGAAAGAATAATAAAGATCAGATGAGCTAATGGAAAAGCTCAAATGACTCAATCTCATAGAGTAGCAAAGTGCGTACCAAGAGCATATATCAATTACAAAATATCGAGTGTAGAACTTTTACAGAACACTAATAGAACATTTTAGAATCTCGATGTGTTGTTCCAGAATGGATTAAAGAACGCTATACGAAAACACCGAACATTCCTTTTAAGCGGACAGCAAATAGTGAGCGAGTTAAGTACATTGATACTGTGGTGAACATTTTCATTACAAAGAACGGATTTATCTACAGACGCAAGCAGACGGAGCCGTCAGGGTGAGATCGTTCTGTGGTGTCTATATATCGTCCTGTACTTTAGCCGAGAGAAGAGACGAGAGAAAGACACGAAGACTATCTATCTACATCTTATCTAGCAGCCACACCAGAAGAACACTAGCAATTACACAGACAATACCCATCCATACACAAGACATAGTTTTATAAATAAATCTTTTATTTAATGTTAAAAAGAACTGTTGTCGGAGTATGTGTTGAGGGAAAACTAGAGAGAGAGTGAAAGAAAGGGATATATGGATGATAAGACAGAAGAGAGGAGTGTAGACAAAAAGTCAGTAACAAATCCCAACAGATAATCAGGTTAAAGATGTGCATGTTGATTCCAATCTCCTCTCGAGGAAATAACAGCACATAAAATGGTGGGAGCAGCGGGATACGTACATACATAATACTCATATGACCTAAAAGCATAAAGAGGCATATGCATAGAGAGAGGTACTTGCATATTGGCACAGGCATAGCGGAGTACCTACATGTTGGGACATACTGATTGGAAGGAATATAAGTATATATTGATGACTTTTAATGGAAGGACGTCCATTGGATATATGGTGCCATTAGATATATGGTAGAAACATTTCATTAATGCTGGTGACTTTGCAGTGAGAAAGTTCCAGACAGAGTGAATGTGGATAGGTGGTAAGACATTACATACCTAGTCACACGGTCACACGTCTACATAAGTCTTTATCCTATATCTCCTCTTGTGGATGAGAGAGTGGTTGTGATGTACGGTGGGGTGGTGTAGATTTATAATATTAGATAGACATAGATAAATGGTATAGGTTCTAGGTGGAATATAATTGTATAGTGAGTACTTCTTTTCTGCCTTGAGGGATCTTTACTCAACTTGCTGACTTATCTGCTGTAACTATGGCAACTCCTAAAGTAACTACAGCAGAACTGAGAGCCAACGGGGAGGAAATTGGGTTAGCTGGTACCGAGCTAACTGATTACATACAAGAAAGAGAGAGAGAGATTCGTAAAGGGGAAAGAGAAGACCGGAAAGCCGAGTTGGAAGTGAGAAGAATAGAGGTGGAGACCAAGAAACTAGAAATGGAACAAGAGGCCAAGAAAATGGACCAGGAGACCAAGCGACTAGAAATGGAACAAGAGGCCAAGAAAATGGACCAGGAGACCAAGAAACTGGAAATGGAACATGAATACCGCTTGAAAGAGTTAGAACTCAAGACACAAACTAAGGGTGAAATAGATGCAGCAGAAGGAAGTTCATCTTCACCTGGAGCAACCTACATGAGTGGACAGGGTTACCAGGCCATGAAGTTTCCCTTAGCGGTCTACGATGAAAGTAAAGAAAAGATATTCCAGTTTTTGGATCGGTTCGAGGCTATGGCAATCGCTATGGGACTAGATAGAACCAGATGGGCTCTTAAAGTATCCCAGTCTTTACGTGGTTCGGGCTACGAGGTCTACACACGCCTACCACCAGGACAGGAAAATCAGTACGAGGAATTGAAAGCAGCTTTGATGAAACATTATGAAGTCACCGCACAAACATATCGGAAAAAGTTTAGATCGTCTAGACGAGAGCCGGGAGAACTATTCGCCGCCTACAGTCTGAGGCTGAAATCCTATCTACAGAAATGGATGGACTTGGCAGAATTCCAGAGGGATTATGAGAGTCTCGAAGAGATGATGGTGGTAGACCAAATGCGAAAGCAAATGTCGAAACCTCTCAGAACCTTCTTGGGAGAACAAGGGGCGGAACGGATTGATGTGGTGAATAAGCTAGCTGAACGATTCGTGGAAGTACATGGTGAAACTGAGGAACTAAGTACACAAACCAAAGGTCAGGAGAAAACAGAGAAAAAGAAACCTAAAAACTGGGAAGGAGAAAAAGGGGAACCTTATATAAAGCACACAGAGGAGAGTTCAGAGAAGGTGAAGGTAGGAAACCAGAGCACCTCGAATTCTCAAGCGAAACGACAGTGGTCTGAAAAATGGTGTTCATTTTGTAGGGCGGCCTCCCACAACACGAAGGACTGCAGATTGAAACCTAAAAGTTCTTACTTCGCAGCATGCAAAGTGATTCCTACATCGGTGATCACAGACAAGGCTGAGGTCGGCGAAGGAGAAAGGAACAAAAAGGACACAGGGAAACCTAGGAAGGGAACAGAGTGCACTCACTGCCAGTCGACAACACATAATACTGTGGACTGCAGATGCAAGGGCAAACACGCCAATTGCATAACCAACCTCGAGGAATCAAAAGAGGAAGGCAAGGAAACGGTCAAGGAGATGAAAGACACTCAGGACCAAGAGAGACCACCTGTGGTTGAACTTATTGAAGTCAATGGCCAGCAGGTTGCTTGTCTCTATGATACAGGTTTGGATGGGGAAGCGGTGGTGGACGCCAGCTTGGTAAGCCCAGACCAACTTACAGGGGAGACTATAGAAATACAGCCGGCAATGAGGAGTGCTGTTACCATGACGCTGCCAATCGCCAAGGTGGAGATTAAATCCAGGTACGTCACGGGCATTATTCCAGCTGCTGTATTATCTGACTCCTTATTTCCAATGATCATTGGCACGAAATATGTCTTTTTGGGGATGCCCAAACAGCAAGCCCACAAGGGAACAGTAGTCAGTGGATCTCAAGGGAAGGAAAAAGAGGCAGAGACACTATGCGACAACTCAGGGATAGGAGAATTGCATACTGCCCAGAGGCAGGATACTACGTTGCATCCTTGCTACAGGAAGCTGCAAAGAAGTGCTGAGCCACCAGAACGGGGACAGTACTTTCTGAAGAATCAACTACTCTATCGGAGAGCTGGGAGGGGAGATAACCTGCATGAGCAGTGGGTGGTTCCAGAGACCCACCGTCCTCACATTCTTCAGAGTGGACACATCATAGGCGAGAATCGACATATGGGTGTCAGAGAGACCTTGCAGCAAATATCCGGCCATTATTGCTGGCCAGGAATGACCGGAGATGTACGCCGGTGGGTGAAGTCTTGTTCGGAGTGCCAGAGAGCACCACCCAACAAGCGAATTAAGAGGAAACTAGCTCTTAAAGTGGAAGACAAAGTGGAAGTGTGGAGTCCAGCAGAGACCAATATACTCCAAGTAGGATGGAAAGGACCTTATCCTGTGGAAAAGGTGGTGTCCAAGAACATCTACAAAATACGGATCGGGGAAGAGAAGAAAAATCTCCCTAGACATCTCATTAGGAAATATGAGGAGAGATCCGGGAGCAAAGCTTCGCACTTTATGGTGATGGCAGCCATTAGGACAAAGGTTACCAGTCCAGACGAAGACCAGAGATCGCCAGTACAACATAGGAGGGCCTATAGGACAGTACGTGATAGGTCAGATTTACCCAACGACAGGAGGAGGGAAATCACAAGTCGGGGAAAGGACAAGAGTGAAAGTTTCACCGGTAACCAAGTTCAGAAGGGGTGGGTAACGTCGGGAAAAGCGAGAATTACCCAGGACTCCAACCAGAGATTGGCTGACCAGATACAACATCGCCCAAGATGGTCCTGGAAGCAAAAGCCCAGGAGGTTTGGGAAAGACGACTCGGTCCGACGAGGACGAGGCGGAACATCCCCAGAGGAAAAGCCGGGGAAAACCAAGAGGACATGGAAGCAGTGTTACAATCAGGATGGGACAATCCGTCTGTATTGTGAGCCGTCGCTGACGCAAGTCGAAAGTAGGTGTCAGAGCCTAGCAGCGACATCGTTACGGCACCCGGCGGACAAGAGTTGTCGGCTGGCAAGTTTCTTACCTGACACGCGACCAGCGCTGACGACAGACGACGCAAAGCCACGTGACCCCACCTGAGGCAGTGGGCAGTGTGTGTGTTAATCTCAGACCTATCTGGGACTGGACATCTGAACGGACGTGTGTGTCGAGAGCAAGGCGTTGTGTGAATCTCCGTGGTTGTGAGCTGAACGACTGATATTGTGAGCGTCAGACCTATGAGCTGTATTGTGGTAGTGAGTTGTTATATGTTGTACATTGCTGTAACTATTGTTATGTATTTAACGTGGTAATAAATCCATAGAACTTGTGTTGCTGTGTCTTACGTCGAATCACGTTTGTACTTGTACTGTCTCACATGTGTTAGCCAACGAGCCTAATGTAAGATCCTGACATGTGTGGACGTGGGTTGCTCGTCATTATTTAAAGAACCTAATATATTTAGACGTGTGTTGTTCGTTTTTGTGATTTAAAACTATAATTCTTGTACTTGTAAAATTTGTCAAGGTTATAGTGATGTACATGTGATCGGAAAAAGTCTCAGTGTGATCCATTACTACATTGTCTAAATATGTTTAAGATCATTAGTAAATGTACAGTACATATTGTTTGAGCCTGTAAACGTGTTAAACATTTGTGATTTGTTAAACTTGTCACCGTTTGACCCTGTCAACCTTGTGATTTTGCCACCATTTTGACCTTGTCGCCATCTTGTAAACTTGATGTCTTTGTCCTTACTGAATGTCATCTTGATGTAAGTGATGTGTCATCAATGTTATTGAGTGTTCAAATACAAATAGATTGTTGTTGTGTATTGAGTTTGTGGAACGCAAAGAGTTTTGGAAAGAGTGTAACTTCTGTTGAAAGAAACACTGTTGACGACAAATTTACAACATACAATTATACTCAACGCCATCCAAACCAAATCAACACTTAGTGACTTACAGGCACACACCAACAAACACACGCTAACTTATTTCTCTCCAAAAACAAAGCAGGTTTTTGCGTACCATCCATAACCCTGCCGTAGAGGTCATTAGTGATTCTGAAGTACGACCTTACAGTTTTTCTAGCCCGATTGCCCAACCATTCGTCATCATATCCAAGGGCACTTGAGTATATTTTTCTTTACTTTAACTTTACGTATGCATTAGTGGGCACGCATCGTATAGTCAAATCAATTGTAAGTAGTTTTTCTACTAACCATTTATAATATATTTTGTGTGGTTGATTGTCATTGACGTATTTTCTCCATCATGTCGTCATTATTTGATTTCATCGATATGGGGTTAAAATTAAAGTTGGAAGGTGATGAATTAACACAATGGAGTGAGAAGAAATACGCAGAATACCTACTTGTTCAGGAAAAAGCTGCCGAACGCGATGAAAGAGCAGCAGAAAGAGCTCTAAAACAAGCAGAAATGGCTGCAAAACAAGCTGAGTCAGAAACAGCCTTGAAACAGGCAGAGATTGAAAAAGCTGCCAAGCAAATAGAGGCTGAAACAGCATTAAAGCAAGCCGAAGTAGAAATGGCTGCAAAGACAAAGCAAGCTGAGATAGACAGTGAACTTAAGAAAGCAGAAATAGCAGCTCAGAGTAAGAGAGAAGAACTTGAACTACAGTTGAAAATGAAACAACTGGACACTGAGACTGCAATGAATAAAGAGTCAAAGAAATCTGAAAGACTGGAAAAAGAAAACCAGTATAAAAAGTACCAAGGTATCGTTCGTAACTATACCTCGGGTGACTGCATAGCAGCCTTTACCCAAAATTTTGAGACTTTAATGGAACATTACCAAGTTCCACTTTCGGAATGGAATATTTTATATATGAGAAGTCTTTCTGGGGAACCTCTGAAAGTAAAAGTCGCAGCACTTACAAACCCAGTGTGCGATATAATCATCGGGAATTTACCGGAAGTGAATGACAAACATCATAACCATGACATAACATCACTATGTATTAATGATAACACATCACCACCAAATGTCATTGAAAATGTCATATCACCAGTTGAATGTATGTTAGCTAATGCAGCACTAAGTTCTCATCACATCATTGACGATATCATTCCATCATCATCTGATGTCATTGAGTGTGTGAACGCAGTAACAAGAGCTACTGCTAGAGTGCAAGATGATAGTAACCAAACTGAGGCTATTCAAATGCTTAGCCCAGAAGTACCACCTAGTGACTCGATGAAGGAAACATTCATAACAGCTCAAAAAGCTGATCCTTCACTGTCAAAGTATTTTGACCTGATCGGCAAAAAGCCAAGAGTAACGAAAAATGCTAAATGGCATTTTGCTTTATACAATGATATACTCACCAGGTACTACACCAAAGGTGACATTACAACAAAGCAAACTGTGTTACCAATTACGTATCGCAAGCAAGCTTTACATCTTGCTCACGATATACCTTTTGCAGGTCATATGGCATATGTTAAAACCAGGTCAAGACTATTGACACAGTTTCATTGGCCAAAATTCTGTAATGACATAAAAACATATTGCAGAAGTTGTGATACATGCCAGAAACTGGTAAAGAAAGGTAAACACCCACAGGCAAAGTTACAAGTCACTGACTTAGCCAGTCGACCTTTTGAAAAATTATCAGTTGACATTGTGGGCCCTCTTAGTCATACAACTACTAGAGGGAATAAATATATACTAACAATTATTGATCAATGTAGTCGCTGGCCAGAAGCGATTCCGTTAAAGAACATTACTGCCAACGATATCATGGAAGTGTTCTTCCATATTTTCTCCAGAATTGGGTTTCCAGATACTATCCAGTCTGATAGAGGCACTCAATTTATCGCCGCATCCACTCAAGCTTTCACTAAAATGCTAGGAGTGAAGCAAGTCTTCAATAGCCCCTATCATCCTCACTCGAGCGGGATTATAGAAAAGCTTAACGGGGATCTGAAGCACATGCTAGCCAAAGTAACTCAAGATCACCCCAATAACTGGGATCTATACTTACCAGCTGTCCTTTTTGCTTATCGCGAGGTACCACATTCTAGTACCGGTTTCTCTCCTTTTGAACTCATCTATGGTGCCAAACCACGCGGCCCATTAACAATTTATCACCAAATGTTAACTGAGTCCACTCCAGTATTGAAACCCATATCATCATTTGTGTATGTAACATCATTGCGTGAAAGGATAATGAAATCATGTGAAATTGCTAAAAATGCACTAAAACTATCTGGTGCTACTTACAGACAATACGCAGACAAAGGTAACAGGACTATAACATTGACAGCTGGACAGGACGTTTTACTACTACTACCTAGTGACAGACAGCTACTGACAGATTCTTGGCAGGGACCTTACAAAGTGACAAGACAAATCTCTCCTGTTGACTACGAAATCCTGATAAAAGACAAACACAAAATATTTCACATCAATATGCTAAGACCATACTACAACAGAGACAACGAACAAGACGATACGACAGCTTGCACCGTGATAATAGATCACGAAGATGACGATTCTAGCGACGAGATTCCAACACCTACATTAGACACGACAAACTGCTTGAAGGAGATCAAGATCAATCCAAACCTAAGTCAAGCAGAGACAAACAGTTGCAAACAGTTGATACAAGAGTACAACACCATCTTTTCAGACAACCCAGGACAAACAGAGTTAGTACAGCATCACATCACACTTACATCAAACACACCCATAAGATGCAGACCATACACCATACCATTACATTACAAGGAACAACTACATCAGGAAATCATTAACTTAGAAAAAAACAACATCATCAGACGATCCCTATCAGACTTCTCTTCACCCATGGTCATTGTACGGAAAAAGGACAACACAATACGACTTTGCATAGATTACAGAAAACTGAACAAAATAACTGTTTTAGATCTTGAACCAATGGCAAATACAGACGATCTTCTGACAGAACTGACTGACGCTAAGTTCTTCACGACCCTTGACATGGCTAAAGGTTACTGGCAGATTGCTGTACATGAAGACAGCAGACATCTAACAGCTTTCGCCACGCCTTGGGGACTGTACGAATGGTGCAAACTTCCATTTGGGCTAGTCAATGCCCCAGCCACATTTGTACGCATGACACGACTCCTCCTATCTGACATTCCTAATATAGTTTCCTATATTGACGACATCTGTGTCCATACAGAGACAATGACGGAACATATAAAGATACTGGAACAGACACTAGAACGTATCAGACAGCACGGACTGACAGTGAAGCCTTCAAAGGTGAGCATGGCTTACCAAGAGATATCATTTTTGGGGTACAGAATATCCAATGGCTTTGTCATGACAGACAACAAAATTGTCTCGAAAATTCTAAAACTGTCACTTCCAACAAATAAGAAACAAGTCCGCAGTTTGCTGGGACTTATTAATTATTACAGAAACTTTATTCCTGATTTTTCAGAGCTAACTGAGGTTTTTTCTAATTTACTAACCAAGAATAAACCCGAAAAAGTTGTAAACGATGAATGCCTACGAAATGCATTTGATAAAGTTTTGGCACATTTTTCTGATAAGAATACACCTAATCTCATCCTTAAATTGCCCAACATTCGTTTACCTTTCAGATTGAGAACAGATGCTAGCTCCATTGCGATCGGTGCAGTCCTTTTGCAGGAATACAACGACATCTTGCATCCCGTCTGTTTTCTATCAAGAAAACTAAGACCCCGAGAGCGGGCCTGGTCCATTCCGCAGTTAGAGGCATTGGCCTTAGTAGAAAGTGTAACAAAGCTGTCCAAATATCTTCTAGGACGTCACTTTATCATCGAAACTGACAACAGTCCATTAAGGTATATCAATTCCACAGTACCATCAAATAACATGATTGCTCGCTGGTCCTTAAAGCTTCAGAATTTCAGTTTTGAAGTTCGCCATATTCCCGGCAGAATGAATACAATCGCCGACCTTTTGTCCCGTTGTCCGACAGATCCAGTAAGCAATGTCTGAGTGCACTGTGTAATATTACACTCAGCCCAACACAGCCACCAATGTGTGAATTTTTCCATTCACCTACTGTGTAAGGTCAATAATCAAAATTGTGATACGGTTTGCATACCGACATGTATAATATACTTATTTTAATCAAGTCATGTAATGAGTGTAGTATAATTGTGTAGTGTGTGTTAGAATGAGAACGATATTAATTGTAGATAGACACCAACAACAGTGTCACAAACGCTTAACCAATTATCAGAAGCGAACTTTACTATTGTGACATTTGTGGGTGATTTTTGTTCACCGTGATATTTTAACATGTGCAAATGTAGACCGAACATTGACTCCTACATCACCTCTACAGCAAATGTGATCCAAATTGTTCGACGTGTGAACACATCGGAAATAAGAACATTCCACCATAATCCGTTGTCTTACTATAACATCAGACACGAACTGTGGGAACATTTTACTATCTGTTCCGAAATAAAACCGGATCATTTGTATTCAGAAAATGTAACAACAACCAAAATTTTTGTTTCATTTGTATTTCCAATATAATGTAAAAAGTATAGCAAAATTAGCAGACTATGTACAAATTTCCAAAAATTTATGACACTTGTAAAATCTTTTTCAATCTATAAAATATAATATACAAATTGTGTACATATTTATTTTGATTAGTGTAATCTTAGAATCATATCTTGATTAATGTATTCATATTATCGACTTTTTCTCGTTAATATGAAGAAACGTCAAGCAATGACGCTATGAAATTAAATTATTATTGTAATGTATGAAATTTCTTAAATGTCAAAATTACTTCCCTTGCATTTGTGAATTACATCAAGGGCCATAATTTAAAATATATTCATTAATGTATATTGTATAAATAGACATTTTGTTGCTCAAATGATTGGCACAGCAGGTAGGCGTCCACCAAGCATGTCATAGAGCTGCCAACATTGCAAACCAACATAAGAGCTCCTGACCAAATGAGGGCAGAGTTTAAGTGTTTAATACGACTAACACAAAGCCGTATTTCAGTCTGGCCTAGATGGTTGTTGCAAAACAATCATATTATTACGTTTTTTTCAAAATGGCTGCGAGGTAGATGCGTGAAGCTGGAACTACTGATCTGACTGGGTATTATTGCAATGAAGGTAACCAGGCATCAGGGGGATGAAACCTGAATTGTGTTAAAAATTGTACTTCATTTGTCATTTCAATGCAACTTACATTTTTTTTGTATATATTTCTATGCCTTATATGTATTTTCATGCATAACACTGGGAAAGAGTAGTCTCTGACATGAAATTAACACTACCCCAGTATATACATACATCATGAATGAAAGATGGCATCTTTCATTGAAGTACCCGGGGAGAATGTCAGAGCCTAGCAGCGACATCGTTACGGCACCCGGCGGACAAGAGTTGTCGGCTGGCAAGTTTCTTACCTGACACGCGACCAGCGCTGACGACAGACGACGCAAAGCCACGTGACCCCACCTGAGGCAGTGGGCAGTGTGTGTGTTAATCTCAGACCTATCTGGGACTGGACATCTGAACGGACGTGTGTGTCGAGAGCAAGGCGTTGTGTGAATCTCCGTGGTTGTGAGCTGAACGACTGATATTGTGAGCGTCAGACCTATGAGCTGTATTGTGGTAGTGAGTTGTTATATGTTGTACATTGCTGTAACTATTGTTATGTATTTAACGTGGTAATAAATCCATAGAACTTGTGTTGCTGTGTCTTACGTCGAATCACGTTTGTACTTGTACTGTCTCACATGTGTTAGCCAACGAGCCTAATGTAAGATCCTGACAGTAGGTCGACTGAACGTACAGGAGCGAGGAGCCAACACTAGTTTCAGTCGTTAGTAGTATAGTAGGGTGTCAATTAGAGCGCCTACTGGATAATGAGATGAGCCATGTGAGGACCCAATCATATCATCAACACGTGGTGTTAATAGCTACTTCGCAGAAGCTCAACGCACGGTGGATGTGATGGACGTTGTTGCTGCAACTGGACTTCACAGTGGAATACATCCTTGGAAAGGAGAATGTAGGAGCAGATTTTTTATCCAGACATCCAGCTCCGGAGGAAGAAGATTAGGATTGTGGATCATGGGAATCAAACCTACAGTGAGAAAGATTCGACGCGGTCTAATCTCTTAAGAGGGGGCCTATGTCGTGAAATGCTGAATGTTAGTGATTCCCAGATCGACGACTGTATGCAGCGAATACCCAGGGAGTAGAAGGGTTAATGAAACAGAAGGATAAAACACAACGGATTGACCAGCGCATGTGTATGTAGGTCAAGGCGGGAGAGTCGACTACAACACAGGTGACCTGTATAGTGGAAAAATTAGTTTGCTACAAAGAGAGACAGCATCATGGATCAGTCTATTGCGTTATGGAGGTAGGGATATACGGAAAAGCCTAGATCAGAAATTTTCCACTGACAAGGGATAATGAAGTCTGAATTTGCTTTGTCCAGCAATGTCAAGGACGATGGGACAAAGATGATCTAAAGAGAGTGGCCACTTCTTTGTGTCAGTTTAGTGTGCGTTCCCCAACTGGACGGAAAGATAGAATTATGTGTCCTGTAATGAAAAGAAATATCCTCCTTTATAATGGGATAAAGTGCTTGGATGCGGATAAATTTCGATTCGTGGATTTACATTAATTCTATAAAGGAACATAGATGCCTAAATAAGGTTTCCATACCAGTGCGAGACGTATCAAATAAGAGAATACAGATGGCTGTGGTCCAGATCACTCAGTGTTGATAACCCACAAGAAAGCCCTTTGAAGTAATAAAGCACGACACTTGTGCAGGAAAAAAGAAAGAATAGAAGTCTCACCGGAAGAATTAAGGACGACAGAGAAAGAATAATAAAGATCAGATGAGCTAATGGAAAAGCTCAAATGACTCAATCTCATAGAGTAGCAAAGTGCGTACCAAGAGCATATATCAATTACAAAATATCGAGTGTAGAACTTTTACAGAACACTAATAGAACATTTTAGAATCTCGATGTGTTGTTCCAGAATGGATTAAAGAACGCTATACGAAAACACCGAACATTCCTTTTAAGCGGACAGCAAATAGTGAGCGAGTTAAGTACATTGATACTGTGGTGAACATTTTCATTACAAAGAACGGATTTATCTACAGACGCAAGCAGACGGAGCCGTCAGGGTGAGATCGTTCTGTGGTGTCTATATATCGTCCTGTACTTTAGCCGAGAGAAGAGACGAGAGAAAGACACGAAGACTATCTATCTACATCTTATCTAGCAGCCACACCAGAAGAACACTAGCAATTACACAGACAATACCCATCCATACACAAGACATAGTTTTATAAATAAATCTTTTATTTAATGTTAAAAAGAACTGTTGTCGGAGTATGTGTTGAGGGAAAACTAGAGAGAGAGTGAAAGAAAGGGATATATGGATGATAAGACAGAAGAGAGGAGTGTAGACAAAAAGTCAGTAACAAATCCCAACAGATAATCAGGTTAAAGATGTGCATGTTGATTCCAATCTCCTCTCGAGGAAATAACAGCACAGACAGTTCCAGTATCCCACTCTTACATGGTTGAAACCTAGTCTCTCCACTTTTCGTCTTGTTCTCCTGGCGCCTGCCCTCCTATTTCTATGCCTTCTTCTCACACCATTTCCTCTCCTTCTCTTCCTCACCCTCTCTTCGCTAGCCGCTGAAAGATGTGTCAAGCGCAGAGCACGTGCTCAGTAGTTCCGGCGACGATTCCCGTGTTTAAATAAATCCATAGGCAAAATTTGGATATTGCAGGAAATAAACGGTCACCCTAGCATTGCCTGCTTACTAGGGAAGGGGCAGGGGATGTCCCTCAGGAGTCCATACGCCTGGCGCCGCCCCGCCCCGCCCGCATACCAGACGTTCCACGTTCACGACCAACTCACCCGTGGCCATTCAGTCCTCGGCACGTCGGTCCACCTTAAACTTAGGGGTTTATAATCGGAGCTTTCCATCTCCTAGATTGGCCGCTTTATCAACCAGGATAAACAACCTTAAACAACCAGGAGCTTGAGTAGCAGCGGGAGGAGGAGGAGAGGAAGGAGTGAGAGGAGCAAGAAGAAGAAGAAGAAGAAGAAGAAGAAGAAGAAGAAGAAGAAGAAGAAGAAGACAAATTGTAGGAGGAGCAGCAAAAGCAAACATCTTAGCGGGAAGAGAAGCAGTAGTAGTAGGAAAATAAGAAGATGGATGAAGGGTAGGATAAAGCGTAGGAGGTGGAGCCACGTACGTCTAAACTAGTGTTGAAATAGCGAGTTTCAATTCAGCTGTGGACGACTTAGTTCCCATGGGCTAATTAACCTCACACAGTATGACGTATTAAGATCACAGCGACACGATGCTGGTCATGTTCCCACAAGGATCCACTCATTATTTTCACAAGGGAGTTGAATAGTTAACACTGTAACACCGACTGATGGGGAGTCACAGTTCAAGCTGGTCTTCATTAGGAAATGCGATTAGAAACCGTGAAATACTAGCCACTACAAACTCCCCCGACATTATTCTATTGTTCCGGTGTAAAAGAATGGGACGCTCCATAAATACATTCACTATTTGATCATTTACCGTAGTTCTTTCAGGAAGTATTTTTAGCCACGCCAGGATGTCGGCACTTCTACTTTTGTCATTATATTTAAGAATAACGTAAGTGATTGTGGGGGACAGAAGGGGCTAAACGCTAGCTTAGCGGTCTTGTGTCACAGGTTCGAACCCGTATCGTAGCTAGTTTTTGAAACCCACGGAGGCTCTTAGCCTAAAATGGGTAGCTGAAAATGTCAGTGGGCATTAAAGGCGGTGGTGTGATACTAACTACATCACCGACCCAGTACGAACTGGGATACGAAAATATGGTCTCACCATATCTAAACACATGATAAGTGCCCGGCGAGATCTCTTGGTGTCCTCACGCTGTGGGTATTTTATCCAGTAAACAACAGTTTCCTTTATGGGGAAAAGGGAGTGGGGTGGGGGGTTAGAGGCTGAACTCATTATCATTTACTTTTTCCTTACTTTGTTATACTATGTATTCCGTGCATGGGATGTCCATTCTATAGTTTTATGTACATTCTTTCTATTTTATCTCCGCAGTGACAGGGTTCAACAGTTTTCTTCTTCTTCTTCTTTAACTCTATATTCCACCCCATTGAGACATAGACCCACAACCAAGTCACACTAAACTATTTTAGCTGTTCTACGCAACTCCGTCCTTGTCCTCACCAAGTAATTCATTTCTGTTTCCACTTCTCCTCTCCGTGTGTTTTAGGGCTTCCTGTATTTCTCCTATTTCACAGTAGCTAATTCGAAGTATAACCCGCTGTATATTTCAATTAACACGGCAGACACATATATACAGTTAGCAAACCAAAGCAGACAATTCCGTAGCAGGAATATGGATTTGTGAAATGTTCAGACCATCACTATTGTGTACGCCTGGGTGCCTAAAGAAACAGACGGCCATTATTTCCGTCTCGTAACGAACAAGAGCTGGCATCTAACCCTTGTCCTACCGCGTTCATGCCATTGTCCGCTTGACGTCCTAACCGCTACACCAACGTACCCGCTATGTACAATATGCATGACATACAAAGCATATTTTTCCTCGTTTTGTCAGTATACTGACTCAGCCTATGTTCCTTTCGACTGGTTCTTTGCTCTTCCGCGTTCTGCCGGAGGTGCTTTCAACCAAAGACATTTATCTGAGTTTATCTCCACTTAGGACAACAGTGGCTTATTCCTCCCATCTTGCCGTATCCACGCCCAACGCTTTAAAGTCTCGTTTATAAGCATCCTTGTATCTTAGTTGTTGACGTCCCATTGCTCATTTGACCTTTTATCGTTGTGTGCCAATTATCTATACACAATGTCCTTGGGGATCGAGTTAGTTGCTGTGCCAGGTACGTAGCTAACTCAGAGCTTACAGCTGGGGTCTTCACTGAGAAGAGGTTTATCTATCTACTTCGAGCTCCGAATGACGCGGTTCATTTTCCGGACTAAGCTATTTGGTTCGATGGTGTCGCTCTGTGCAACCTTTTGGCAGGCCGCTCTGTGGAAAGAAACCGACACATAAGGGTAAAACCCGGTGAAATTCAGTCGATTCAAACCTGTCTTTTCTATACCCGTTATCAGAATTGGATGAGCATGCCGGTAGGTGTTTAGTTATAGGGAATCATTGTGGCATTGTGAATAACCACGGGTCTACCAGTACAGCACACTGGGCTCAACTCCTTGTTGGAAAGGTACTTTCTTGGACTGCAAGTGTCCGTTATATGTCATTAGATGTCCAAGGGTCTGTACTGAACAGAAAGAAGTTGATGACACAAAGTTGTGCACCATAGTTTAATATATACTCTGAATTATTACAAACACTTTTGTCAAAGTTTGGAAACCAACGCAAAGAGATCTGCTTCCAAATCGCCCACAGTTGTGTTTCTATGCGGGATTATAAATTGCATTCGGAAACCCCTTCGCCATTCTTAACCTCTTGGGGCAACAATATTCGCAGCTTGGCCATTGCGGATGTTAATTTCTGTACTCAAAGAAAATATGTCACTTAGGGGTTAAATGTTAGGCATGTGAAACGTCCGTACAATATGATGATCAATATAATCCTTTTATCAAACCAGGTGCACAATTTCAGCCAACCACAAGCCGCTTTCTGTACATACACAAATGGCGGTCAGATATGTCCGCCAGTTATCGTACTGCTGGTCCTGACCATTGCGTGTCTAGCCCATCTTTATCAAAAGTTAGTTGCATATCCTTCACAGGACATAGCAGTCAACCCCAGAATTTTTGGCTGTTCGTGGTTCCTGGTCAAGTTTACGCTTAGTAGTTTGCCATTGCTTTCTGAATAACCGACACCCATGCCATTTCATTAAAAACCAACGCAATGCGGTCTGCTGCCAAATCGCCCGTAGCTGTGTTTCGAACGCGGTATGCGGGATTACAAACCGCGCCCGAAACCCCTTCGCTACGGATCTTTATCTGTGTCTTCTTCTTATTTTGCCCTTTATCCCTCACTAAAGCATAGATCTTCAACCAGTACATCCCACACAGTTCTACCCTTGGCTATCTCATGCATCTCCTTTCATGTACTCCTTATAATATTCATTGCTGTCTAATTCTCTTCACCGTGTAGTTTGTAGGCCTTCCTGTATTTCGTTTGCCTTGTGGATTCCAGGCAAATACATTTCTAGATATACTTTTCATATGTTTTTATTTTTTTTTAATGTATGTCTTATCTAGCTGGTGACAGCAGATATGTGTTTTGTGAAGAAAATACTCAGCAAACAATGAAGAAAAATGATGAATTCCACCCAGAAGATGACGAAAACCGCAAAATGATGTGATACATTAGACGTAGGCAATCACGATATTTTGGGAGTTTCGATAACAGACAATTGTGTATGAGTAGACAGGTTCGGCACAGCAGACGATCATTAAGTCGAATTTATCAAAGACATTATAAATTATAAAGCATATGCTTGTAGGCCAGTCTCTCTGGCCGAGGGGTTACACCACTTTTTCCGTAATCCCGTTTATCATGCAGAGTCTCGTAGCGGGCGAGAACTGGGAGCGGTTCGTCCCCCGCTGGTGATTTGCGGGATAACTGAGCCGGCCGCCCAGAAAGCAATGGCAAACTACTGAGCGTAATCTTGCCAAGAAATCAACAGACAGCTGAAAGATGCTGCTGTTGACAGCGATGTCCTGTAAAAGGATATGCGAATTCTTTAAAAAAAATGCTTGTAGAGGGACATAATAATCGCCTGCGCTGCACATCATGGCATATTTAGATTATGAGTGGGACAGACAGTCGCCATGTCAACATTTATATGGATAAGGCTGCACATTTAACAGCCTAAAAATGCATTAATGATAAACATAAAAAATATATTACAGCCCGCTATATTAAAGGAAACATTTTACGCTAGCCCTACAAACAAGATTGTGTATGCATTCTGCCTATTATGAAATTTGCCAAGTGTTTTGCACACATTCATTTTCGGCAACAACAAGGAACGCCCTATTTGGCTGGTAACGCGCCTGTATATCGATGATAGGATTTACAGCTCATGAATAATTATGACACTGGGATGTTCTAGCATGTCGATATTGAATCAAACGATCAACATCTCCATTTGATCACAATTTCAAGCTCAGCCGTCCTCTCCTGCCCGCCTGTTGATGAGAACATTTCCCAGAAGCTACCCGGGGCTAAGAACGGAAGCCAAGTTCACACTTCGTGTGCTTTTTGTGTTAGCTAGAATTAGGAATATTTGGTCGTTGTGGGAATGGTTCAAAGAAGCGGCATCCTTCTTCAGAATTAGCAGCCATAAAACGAAGCACTTTATTCGTTTCGGGGTATTGTCGAGTAAAACCATGGGGTTATCGGTGAACAGACAGAATATTGAATATTATTTTGTTTTGTTTTCTTAAACAAGAGAACATCCAGTTTTTAAATGAAAGTGTGCTCTCAGGCCAGCACTTTAGATTAGTATAAATCACGGCGCAGCATCTTTTGAACCTTCTTAAGTAGCCATGTTGGAACCAGTTAATCAACCATGCCAGAGGAATGGTGTTAAGAAGATTTAATGTCATCACGTAGCGCTGTTGTTTCTTCTCGTTGCTCTGGACTCAGCAATTTTCGGTGAACTAGTTTCGATGAAGTTTTAACCCGCAATCTTCAATTCAGAAATCACGCTATGCGTGACTAGAAAATCGGTGAGCTTTGAAATCCAACAAGCCCCAACGATCATATGTCCTTTATTTTGCTGTTCTCTTTAGAAATCTAAAAGGGAGAAAATCGGTTCAGAGACGTGGATAATTCTGATTACAACGATAAATCAGGACTTCTTTCTTGTGATTGTTTAACTTCTGCCTGTCTCTGTTAACGCGGTGGGGAAAATTGTGAAAACACGAGATTACAACGAGAAACTCGACAAAATCGAAACAAAATATGTGTTCATTCAAGTCTCAGCCACAAGAAAACAGAGTTTCAACAAGAAATAGGGCGGATAACGTAAGAATATATTTTTGCAACGGAAAAATGTAAACTATCACAGGAAACGGCATGTGTACACGAGAATGCTCCCGCTATACATATTCTCCGTGTCTTATTTTACAAGTTTACAATTTAGTCAGTGCAGTGGTTAGTTCGGCCTACTACTCTATACCGCTTACCGCTCTGTGGAGGGTGATCGCGCCAAATGGGGTGAAACCCGGTGCAATGAAGTCGAACTCTCGACTTTAGTATTTTTGGTACTCTTTATGATTTCAAAATGCCGTACTATCTTTTCACGTGTGCATGAGGCTTACTTTTGGGCTCCATACACTAATCATCAGTTACTACTGAATCTTGTTTGTTGTCCGTTTTGATGTTATTTAACTGCACGTGCAATCACGGGGCTTTTATAACATTACGACATTTATGGAAGTCACGGGAAATTAAATTTAGCACCCAGCTTAAAATGTCGTTAGTCCTTAGTCCTTAGTCGCGGTTCCAACTTCACGGCAAAGGGTCGCTCCATTATGCTTCGTTCCTGTGCCAGTGAATATAACACAAAATGCTCCTCACTATCCCACGTGAAAAATGGAACAAACAGAAGTCTCGACAAACAATCAGCCCGCATAGGTATACTATGCATAATGTCGTTGCCAAAAGTCAACAGGGTCGACTTCATTGCACCGGGTTTTATTCTACATGGCTCGGTCTCTTTCCTCAGTGCGGAAAGCGTCGCACAAAGCACGAACTCCGTAGCTCTAGCGACGACCCACAGGAGTCTCCGAAAAATGTCACTCGTGAACCGAAGGACGCGGCCCGGAATCGAACCCACAACCTTCGGAGCCCGAGTCAAACGGCTTGACCACTTCGCCACGGCCCAGAATGACGATACAAAAGTCCTCACGAAAAATACAGTTCATCGTCGATGGAAGCGGCAGTCACTAGAAAACCTACCCAGTTATTTCAGCGACCGGCTAACGGCCCAACTTAGAATATTCAGTTGTAATGTTAACCCAGTTCTACTATGTGGATCAAAAACACGGAGTATGACTTAAACGATTACAAATAAATACATACTTTCATTTATTTATTCGCCCGTGTGTTGCCGGGGCCCATACGGGGGAGCAAAGAATAGTAACACTGTTGCCTACCATGCACGTCGTAAGAGGCGACTAAGGAGGCTATGGTTCCGTCGCCCTGCTACTGAGTGAGTGCATGGGGCGACACTGTGAGCTGTGAATTTCGCGTGGAATGCTTTTGCATCTGTCTGCGGTTGTTTTTCGCGTGAACTGCATGTTCGGAACGATGACGGCCGGCTGTTGCTGGATTGACTGGTTTGCCTTTTCGGTTCACGGTTGCATTTTTCAGGAGATCGTCGCTGTAGCTACGGAGTTCGTGCTTTGTGCGGCGCTTTTGGTGGGTCGCCCTGCAGAAAGAGACCGAGCCATATGGGATAAAACCCCTGTCAATGAAGTCTTTCTGGTGACTGCCATTTTCATCGAAGTGAACTGTATTTTTCGTGGAGGACTTTTGTGTTGGTAATCTGGCGGCGGCATTATACACAGTGTACCTGTGCGGGCTGATGGCTTGCCGACACTCCTGTCTATTCCATTGTTCACATGGGGCAGTGAGGAGCATTTTGTGATATTCACTGGCACAGGAACGGAGCAATAAGGGGACGACCCGTTGCCGTGAAATTTGAACCGCGACTAACTAACTAACTAACTAACTAACTTTCATTTATTGGTGCCTGTGCAAAATAGAAGGATTAACGTGTTGTTGTTTGTCCATCAAGAATGATGATGACCATCCATTTCATCCAGTGGGGTTGAAAGTATGGAGCCGTGAGTTCTAAAATGGCTGAAAAGGCCTATTTTAGCTCGATATGTTCTTAGACATGTGGGCAAAGAATGCTTGACGTTCCAGGAGTAGTATCTCCTGCAGTGGTTTTTCTGTCCAGCCTTTTCTTCACAGCTCTTGCAGTCCTGGTTGCTTCACAAGTGACTGCACCCTTGTGTAATGATGCACGCCACGAATTACGGTCTTTAGCAGCAGTCTCCCAGGTGTCAAGATGAATTCCAAAAGCTTTCAGTGAGATTTTCTCAGAGTTTCTTTAAAGCGTTTCCTCTGGCTGCCTTGGGATCGTTTACCACAACGCAGCTCGCCATAAAACATTCGTTTAGGGAGCCTGTGATCTGGCATACGAGTTAAGTGACCAGCCCAGCGAATCTGATTCTTCATTAGTAGAGTGTGGATACTGGGCATAAACGCTCTTTCTAGAACTTCAGTGTCTTGAATCGTATTTTGCCATTAAACTTCAATAGCTTCCTAAGGCAGACTGTATGGATGTGGTTTAATTTCCTAGCATGTCGCTGATAAACAGTCCAGGTTTCACAAGCATATAGCAAGTGTGGATAATACAACTGCTTTGTAGACATTAAGCTTTGTTTGCAAGCCTTTTCCATTTCTGACCCATACATTCTTGTAGTCTGCCAAAGGCCGCGCTGGCCTTAGAGATTCTGCATTTACTTCGTCATCAAATGTGGCAGTGTCAAAGACTGAAACATAGAGGCCGGAGGTCTGCCTCAAGATAGAAGACCACCGGGAAGAGTGGTCAACCTCAAGTAGATTAGAGGTAATACAGTGCCCCGATATAAGGGCAAGGTAGGTGATAGAATGGGGGACTATTAACTAGTTCTCTCATGAGACACGGAGACGTCGACCAGATAGTTAGCACTCTGGTCACGACAGAATCACGCCTACGTGATAGCCACGATTGCCACTCAATAGGAGACAGCTAATATAAGCGTGCTGAAGTGTAACGGCACGCAAAAAGCCGAAGGACGCATCAAGGTCCTTCCGCGTGCTGTGTAGCCACGCGAGTAGGAAAGTCAGACTGGGGACTGACTTCGTAGCGAGCAGATCGTTTAGTGTTGATAGGAGTTTTGTGTAGCCAAATAGATAGAGATTAGCAATAGGGTTAGGAAACTAGTGATAGGCAATTCTGTGGCTTTGTGTGTGATTTGATAGCGACTGTTTTGTAATTGTAAAGAGCCAACGGCAATAAAATGTATCATTCATTTCCTCTCACACGACTTGCAAGTTTCTTGTGTGGTGTGGGAGAAGTAATCCGATGATGCCTGAAACATTGGTTGTTGACAGGCGAGGATTAATGTGGTGTCAGAAGTGTGGCTTGGACAAATGTTCAAGCTATTACACTTACCCACGGCTCTAGACTAGGGTTACTAGTAGTGAATTAAGGTGTAATTTGTGTCAGTGACTGATGACGTGTGCAGACGAGAACGAGTTGCGAGCTAAACTGTGCCTATCGTGACAAAATAATGCTTATTTGTGTTTATTAAAATATTATTAACTTAAATCATGTGTTCTTCAAAGTTGTAAGTATTGATATTGTTATTTTCTTTCATTTATTTATTCAATTACTGATTTGTTTATGAATAACTATCAAATATGATTCATGGCGGAGCGATACACATGCCAGCAACATTATCGATTTTTGCAAGCTAAAAATAGCGCTGCGCCTCTGACGTAGTGCGATTGACAAGCAGTTGTTCTACGCCATTCGCATTCAGCATCTGATTGTTTACAAATCGTCAAGCTGCTGCCCGCCTGAATCTGTGCTTTATATTAACTATTATTTGTTTATTTAAGTTAGTAATTGAATATATTTAGTTATTTAAACATTATTATTATATTTTTATTTATTTGAAAGCAGTTATTGAATTTTTTTCGTACTTTTTCTATTTGTTTACCGTCACGATGGCACTACTTTTGGCCATGCAAATTAGACTTGGTCTGCACAACACTTCCATAGATTAAACTAGGTTAGTAACGAAAGGCATAAAACGGTAGAACGAAGACAGGACATTGACAATTTAATATTAATTAAACTATATTCTGTTTGTCCGTGGGCATGTCATTGTGATTGTACCAAATTGTCGAGAATATTATATGTCGTTTACTATTTGTTAATTGTTGCTGCTCTGTAAACCAGGGTGAACAACAGCTGATTAGAAAACTCGTGTGTATGCTGAAGTGCCAAACGAGGTGACCTGTGTTACCGGAGTGGTGTTCCTGATTCTCGGGAACATTAAGTTGAGTATACTCAATATATTTGGCATGCAATGTGATTAATAGTGCATCTCTTTTTCAGCGTGTGATGCATTAGCATATTTTTGTGCTCTGTTTTTTCAGGATAAAATTTTTCAGGTTATAAACTAAGAGTACAATTTGTGTGCTCAGAGATTAAGAAACATAACATATCTAAGATAAATAAGCCATATCTAATATAAAGAAGCGAGTAGATATTTAAGTGCCTGTCAAATCTATCTAATCTCCCAACAACATGGCGACGTTAGCTGACTTCATAAAAGCAGGTATAGAATTACAATACACAGGAAAAGAGCTAGAACAATATGCTGATCAAAAATTTAAGGAAGCAAAAGATGCTGAGAGAGATGAACGCGCACGAGAAAGAAGACAACATCAATTAGAATTAAAACAGAAGCAGTTAGAACATGATAAGGAGATTAAGCTAAAGCAATTAGATCAGGAGAAAGAATTAAAACAAAAAGAATTAGATCTAAAGCAAAAAGAGATAGATGAAATGGCAAGAGTTAAGGAAAAACAAATACAAGTAGAATCAGAGACACAGTTAAAGATGAAAGGTATGGATGTAGACTCACACGCAGAGATCTCTGCTACTAAACTAAAAAGTCAACAAGAAGAAAATAAGTTCAATAAATACAAAAATATTATCAAACCATATTGTAAAGAAGATTCCATATCAGCCTGGACAGAAAATGTCGAGTATCAGTTTAAATACCACCAAGTTCCATTAGAGATGTGGGCTATGATTTATATGAAGAACCTGAGTGGTGAGCCCCTTAAAGTGATAGAATCAATACCAACTGATCTTAGATCTAACTATCAGTACATCCATGATAGGATAATGCAACACTTTTTACTTGATGCCCCTGGGTATCAGGTTCAGTTCTCAAATTTAAAACCAAAACCTAGTGAGACTTTCATTGATTACGTCTCAAATGTTCAAAGTGTACTAGATAGGTGGCTTAAAGCAGCTAACATAGGAAAAGACTTTGACAGACTTAAAAATTTAATAGCCATGGATAAAGTCATATCCACTATACCATCTCCGTTTGCTAAATTCCTGCAGCAGTCAGACATTGAGAACATAGAACAAATTCGAAAAAAAGGCTCTGCATATTTTTCTTCAAATAGAGATATTTTTAAGACTTCAAATGACTCTGAAGTAGTTTCTTTTGTAAAGGACCAACCTAAAAACTATCAAAGTAATAGAAAACCATTTCATAGAGTCGACAAGAAGGATAGGAAAGTGTCAAAATGTATCTACTGTCAACTTTTGCATGACACTTATTCTATGTGTGATAAATCACCAAACTATCCGGCACATCTTGAAAATGTTATTAAGAAGCAACAAAACAAAAGATCTGCATACAGGCGTGCAATCAAATGCTTCTTTTGTTCCAGCTACGGCCATTATTCAAATAAGTGCCTGGGCCGCCAACGTATGAAAGCCAACAATGCTATTTTGATTGATACATCTTCTGATAGTGGTAGTGAGACTGAGTGTGAAGTTGAAAATGAATTACCTGGTAACCAATCTGAAGATGTGTGTTGTGTAAACGATATATTAAGCTTTGACAGTTGTGAACGATGTCACCAATTTCATGCAGACGGAAAATTAGAATGTGGACATACAGTACCATTCTCAACTGAGAGTGTAAATGCAGCCTTAGCCTCCAGAGGCAATTTGGTGTTCCACAATGCAATGGTCAATGATAGACCATGCCTAATGTTTGCTGGACAGCGGCAGCACCCTTATTGGTCTTAGAAAGGAACTGGTGAGTCCAGGATGATTATACAGGCTGACTCTGTCAAATGCCGAACCTTTTCGGGTAACATTGAAATTTACCCTTTGGCCAAAGCCCGTATTAACACTCCTTTCCTTTCTGGTACCTTTACTTGTGCAATACTTGACAACCCTTGTACTGATTTAATTTTGGGTTGCTTACCCCAATTGAAACAATGTACTAGCGATGAAATAGCTGCATGGGAAAAATTAAATGTAGCTAATGCAACAACCAGAGCAGACGCTATAAAACATCAAGACACACTACAAAATGAGAGACTACTGTTGCTTTCCCCAACTAGCACAGATGATACCACCAGACAAAAATTTATAGAACAGCAGAAAGCTGATCCTAGTGTGTCTCCATATTTAAAATTATTGAAAGAAAGAGCCAAAGTGACCAAAAACGCATCATGGTTCTTTAGACTTAATAATGGCATTCTTACTAGGTATTATACAACTGGTAACCATGAGATTCAGCAAACGGTGTTACCTGTACAACACCGCCTAACTGTGCTAAAGATTGCACATGAGTCACCGTTTGCTGGTCACCTTGCATACGACAAAACCAGGGCCAGAATTCAGGCTCATTTTTATTGGCCAGGTTTTTGCAATGATATAAAATTATTTTGTCGTTCTTGTAATGTCTGTCAACAATTAGTACGTAAGGGTAAACATCCTACAGCTGAAGTACAACCTTCTACACTGGCTTCTAGGCCATTTGAAAGTGTGGCGGTAGATATTGTTGGACCCCTGAATCAGGTGTCCAGCAAAGGAAATCGCTTCATATTAACGATGGTCGACCTATGTTCAAGGTGGGTTGAGGCAGTAGCTTTGAAATACATCACCTCCAAAGATGTTGCCAATGTATTTCTACATCTGTTCTCACGATTCGGATTTCCACGTACCATCTTATCCGATCGTGGAACTCAATTCATATCGGCTGCAACGCAAGCCCTTACAAAAATGTTAGGGATTAAACAGCATTTTACAACAGCGTACCATCCAGCCAGCAATGGGATAGTAGAGAAAATTAACGGAGATCTTAAGCATATGCTGGCTAAGGTAACAGCAGAAAACCCAGCTGATTGGGATACACTGTTACCAACAGTGCTGTTCGCCTATCGGGAGATTCCCCATTCAAGCACGGGTTTCTCACCGTTTGAATTAGTATACGGGGCTAACCCACGTGGACCCCTAACCATTTACCATCAGGTAATAACTAATTCCATTGAAATTCCAACCCCAAAAACACCTTATGAAATGGTGACAGAAACACGAGATAAAATCATGAAATCGTGTATCATAGCTAAGGCAGATTTGGAGAGGAAGGGTCAAATCTACCGCCAATACGCAAACAGGGGTGCGAGAACAATTGATCTTGAACCAGATCAAGACATACTTCTGTTACTTCCAGACAAACGAAATTTATTATTGACCTCATGGCAAGGGCCATTCAAGGTGGTACGTAAAATTTCAGATGTTGACTATGAAATATCGATAAACGGACACTTAAAGATATTCCATGTCAACATGTTGAAACCTTACTTTTCACGACAAGAGACAGAAGTAGAGACTAGACGAACACAGTGCACCCACACCTAGTGATCAGACGACAGACATACACAACGCAACTACACTAGTTAGCGAGACTGGCAAATCCGACGATATCCATACACCTAGTGAGCTTACAGAATACGCACTTAGCACCACCACCGTACTGAATCAGGTAGACGACGACGGAATGGAACTACCTGTTCCCATTGTAGACAAGACTGCGACATTAGATAGCATACGGATAGAACAGGGACTAACAGACAGTCAACGACGACAATTAGTAGAATTAGTGACGGAGTATAAAGACATATTTTCTGACATTCCAGGTAGGACGGACAGAATCGAGCACTCCATTCTTCTTTCGGACTCTAAGCCTATCAAATGCAGGCCGTACTCTATCCCACTCAGCTATAGAGAAAGTCTAAATAAGGAAATTCTTAATTTAGAAGCTAGTGGGATCATCCAGAAATCCTACATCTGAGTACTCCTTTCCAATCGTCCTAGTTAAGAAAAAAGACTCCACAATTCGTTTGTGTGTGGACTATCGAAAGCTCAACAACGTCACTAAGATCGACGCAGAACCAATTCCTTCCTGCGAAGATCTTATTCTTGACATGTCCACCTCCAAAATCTTTTCTAAATTAGATCTTACTAAGGGATATTGGCAGGTCCCTATGCAAACTCAATCCATTCATCTTACTGCTTTTTCAACACCTTTAGGACTGTACGAGTGGCGTTTTCTTCCTTTCGGACTTCGAAACGCTCCTGCCACTTTCGTACGCTTAACTAGAGATCTACTTCATGGAGTGACGAATACAGTGACTTATATAGATGATATATGTGTCCATACTGATGACTGGACAACACACTTACTGAAACTAAGACATGTCTTCGATAGGTTGCGACTCTTCGGTCTCACTGTCAAACCGAGCAAAGTCGAATTGGGTCTAAAAGAAATTGATTTTTTGGGTCATGTCATTTCACAAGGTCAACTTAAGACTGACAATAGAATTATTACCAAAATTATGAACCTGACCATGCCTACCACAAAGAAGCAGGTCAGAAGCCTTTTGGGATTAGTAAATTACTATAGCAAATTCATACCAAACTTAGCGGAAATTACAAGTGTATTTTCCAATGTTTTAAAAGCATCTGTAAAATTAGATGTCAAAGATGCATTATTAATTTCTGCATTGTCAAAATTGAAAATCCTGTTTAGTAATGTACCAATCCTTCGCTTGCCTAATCCTAGGCTCGTTTATTATCTTAGGACAGATGCCAGCAGAATCTCCATCGCTGCAGTACTAGGCCAATTTTATGATGGCATCTTCCATCCGATTTGCTACGTGAGCCGTAAGATCACACCTGCTGAGTCCAGATATTCCATATCAGAGTTGGAAGCCCTAAGCGTCATCTATGCGGTGAGGAAGCTGCATCGATTTCTAGCGGGTGTTCACTTCGTTGTTCAGACTGACAACTCCCCAATCACGGTCATACAAAGTGGTGTGCATCGGAATGACCGTATATACAGGTGGTCGCTAATACTACAAAACTATACTTTTAGTATAGAGCATATTAAGGGTAAGGACAACATTCTGGCTGATACCCTTAGTCGACCATCTGAGGTAGAAATACCGGAGATTCCACATGAGAGTGTAGAGTAATATATTTTAAATTAGTACATTAGAATATTCTATGTGAAATATTTTACGAATACATAGACATTATGTGCTGAACTAGGTACTAAGAACAGTGAACTACCATGTGTCCGTAGACATCAAAAGAAGAACTGTGCTCCGAGAACAAATATATCACCGTGTGAACTGGGACAGCTCGTCATATACTAAGCTCCATATGTGTTCCGGTGAATCATCTATGTTAAGCAGTGAAAAACAGTGTCAGAACATTACATAAATACAGACACGAAAAATACTGGTCTACGACACAAGCGAACTCTACAGGTGCGATACCCATAGGACACAAGTATGACTGTGTAATGTATTTAATATACCCAGGACAAGTGCGAATATATAGTATGCCAATGAAAGCAATTTCTGAACATTAGGGCAACGACTAACCTGAGGTATTTAAATACCATGTATTATATACTTATTGTGATATGTATTATAACGTTTTAAGATAGTGATAAATTATAGGTAGATTAGGTCACTTTAATTTACATTAAGATTTAGGAAATATAATAGTTTTCATTTTTTTTAATAACTTAGATAGATCATTAATTTACCCAATTACTTAGCTTAAAAGTAGAATAGGATAGTAATTTAAACGTAACAACAGTTAATTATAAACTAGGATAAAAAGTTTAAATAATAATAGTACCATTTAGTTTGTTACATTTCACTTTGTTTCATTTCATTTAAGTTCATTCCATCTTAAGAAACCAGTCCAGTTAACAAACTTATTCATTTAGTATTATGATTAGTTTACATCGTAATAGGATTAATTATTATAAGATTATACAATTAAACATACATTATTTACACCATTTAGGGTAATAATATCAATCATATATGTTTTTCATTTAAAAAAAAAACAAAAAAAACATTAGTTATAATTTTATTATATTTCACATCACCCATGTTAGAAAGGTACATAATTCATTACATTTAATTTATACCCATTTCAGAAAGGTACATAATTCATTACATTTCACATTACCCATTTCAGAAAGGTACATAACTCATCTCACATCAATTTCATCTTAATTAGTTAAATTACATCCCTTAGATTAGATAAATATCAGGATTAATGTGGCAAAATAGATTAAAATAGGTAACACATTAAATACATATTTATAGAACTAGTATTAGGATGTCAGTATTTAGAGTATTATTAAGTAGAATATAGTGGTTAATAATGCCAGGGTACAAACCATCAACCCTTTCTCATACATGTAAATATGTTGTAAATACATGACTCGTGCAGCAATTTACGCACAGTCATTAAGCTCAACTTTGTCAAACTGAGCCAAACTTGTACAGTGTCACTCCAAGGTATTTAAATAATTGTGAGGGTAAAAGATGTGTGACAGAAGTAAGGGTAAAAGATGTGTGACAGAAGTGTGAAAGGGAGAGCAAATGTAAATTATACAAGAGAGAGTGAGATCAGTCAGCGGATTTTTTCTGCCGCTCAACATCGAGTCCTTACGTTCGGCCGGACGACCATCCGACTCGCGTACGCAACGGGGTGCAATACCGACGGATCTTCCCTTCCCGGCGGTACCAGTTTCGTCACTACCGCTATGTCTCCCTACAAACATGTCTCGGGATTTGCGGTATCGTCCTCGATGGACGGTATAGTCTTCCCAGAACCCTCGGGACTCGGTTTTCCCTTGCCATTTCTTTCGATAGCGGGGCCAGTCAGTCGATCGTCGGTCGGAGTCCAGGTTATTTCGCGCCGAATCCGACGGTACCCACCCCTTCCAAACTGGGTTACTAGTGACTGACATCGCCGACAGGTGCAGAGATTTGTCACCGGACCTCTCCTCGTTTTCCGCAGGAGATTTGTATGGAAAATTCTCAAAATTCCCCCGATCCGGATCTCGTAGTTGGTCTTGGACACTACCCTGACCACGGGATAAGGTCCTTGCCATCCTACCTCGAGCATATTGGTCCTGCTTGGACCCCACAATAATACTCTATCTCCCACCTTCAGACCTAATCTAGTCTTAGTCCTATTTGTGGGTGTAGCCTTCTGGCATTCTGGGCATGACTTTACTAACCGGCGTACATCGCCAGTCATTCGTGGCCAGTAATAATGACCGGAAATTCGCTGCAGCGTCGCTCTGACACCCATATGTCCATTCCCGGATAGCGTATTACCCGATATGGCATGTCCCCTCTGAAGAATTGGAAGACGGTAGTCCGTCGGGACCAGCAACTGCCCGTGCAGTTCATCTCCCCTTCCGGCTCTCCGGTAGAGCAGCCGATTCTTCAGATAGTACTGGTCCCGTTGCGGTGGGTCAGCACTTTTCTGCAGCTTCTTGTAGCACGGACGTAGTGTCGCATCTTCGCTCTGGGCCGTGCGCAAACCCCCTAGCTGGGTTTTCGAGCTGGTTGTGTTGGCCTCGTCTTTCCCCGTGTGGGCGCAGGTATGTATGTCGCCTAGGTGGATTGGCTTCTTCGGCACCCCTAGAAATACATATTTACTCCCCAGAATCACGGGATATAGGGGATCGAGTAATACCGCGGCTGGGATGATGCCCGTGACGTATCTCGACCTAATCTCTACGTTAGCGATTGGTAACGTCATGGCTACCGCACTCTTGATAGCCGGCTGTATCTCGATGCTTTCCCCAGCGAGTTGGTCTGGTCTCACTAGACTGGCGGCAATGACGGCTTCCCCGTCTAGGCCAGTGTCATAGAGACACTCAACCTGCTGGCCGTTGACTTCTATCAGTTCGACCACAGGTGGCCTCTCTTGATCCAGAGTCTCTTCGCCGACCTCGACCTTTTCGGTGGCAACAGCCTTTGGAGCCACTAGGCAGGCCGCGAAGTGTGAGCTCTTAGCCTTCGATCTGCAGTCCCTGGTATTGTGCGAGGGTGACTGGCAAATCGAACACCACTTCTCACTCCATTTCCTTTTCGGTGGAGAGTTATGTGGCCTCTTGCTCCCATCTTTCGACTTCTCTGGACTCTGGTCAGAGGATTTCTCATAAGGTTCTACATTCTTGGCATGAGAGGTGTTCAGTTTCTTTCTGTCAGTCTTGTCCTGACTTTTACCCATGGAGGGATGGGTTTCCCCACCTTCACCATGCACCTCGACGAATCGTTTGGCCATTTTGGCTACTACCTCTAATCGTTCCGCCCCTTGTTCTCCCAAGAACTCTTTGAGCGGTTTCGACATATGCTTCCGCATCTGGTCGACGATCATCAGTTCTTCGAGACTGTCGTAATCGTGCGCGAACTGAGCTAAGTCCATCCATTTATGGAGGTAGGATCTAAGACGCTCGCCGTACGCAGCAATAAACTCACTCGGCTCTCGTTTCGCTTCTCGAAACTTCTTGCGGTAAGTATGCGACGTCATCTCGAACCGTTTCAGCAGCGCTGCCTTCAGTTCGGCATAATTATTCTCGTGACCCGCCGGTAAACGCGAATAGACCTCGTAAGCGGTACCGCGCAACCCCTGGGACAGTTTCAGACACCACTTGTCGCTATCGAGACCCATGGCGACAGACATAGCCTCGAACTTTTGTAAGAACTGGTCGATCTTTTCCTTATCTTCCTCAAAAATCGGTAGAGGAAACTTCATGGCATGATAACCATGTCGACCTAAGGTAGGTGAACCAGGGAGTGAAGACCCTCCTACTGCTCCCTCAGTCTCTCTACTTGATTGTGCCCTGAGCTCGAGTTCCCGCATGCGGTACTCATGCTCTCGCTTCTGAGCCTCTTGTTAGGCTTCAAACTTTTTAGCGGCTTGTTCGATTTCGAACTTCTTCAACTCAAAGGCCATCCTTCGATCCTCCGCTTCTTGCTGTCTTCTCTCTCTCTCTCTTCCTGACGCAAGTCTCTCTCAACCCCTTGGATATACTCTGTTAGTGCAGTGCCGGTGAAGCCCATTCCTTCGCCGGTTGCCCGCACTTCCTCCATATTTAATTTGGTGGAGGCCATACTTAGAGAGTATATGTTAGTAGTGTGAGTGATAGGTAAATAACGCAATATATAGATATGCAATACACCAATCTAATATATATGACGTCCCAACACACCACACGTCAATCTGTCTTTGTCAAGAGAAGAAACAGGACCAAAGACCTATGTAGACCTGAATAGAGATACTAGGAATGAAATGTCCTAACCATAATCACCAGAGCTGTCTCATCAATATCCCGGACGGGCCCCCAAATAATGTTTGTTTTCGATGTTGAAAATGTGTTGTCGTGAATGTGTTGTGTGTAGTTTAGTATAGATCTTAGAGAAAGTATTTTAAGTCTCATAAGACGGAAACGTAGTCACGAATTAGTGTTATACACTTGTTTGTGGCCACATTTAACCGAATTATGGCACTTGAAAACTAACATACATACACATGATAGTTAGATACACATGTTAGAAGTTAGATTATACCATTAGTTAGATCCAAACACGCAAACATCCAGGAAAACAAACATATAAATTGCATACATTTTTTGTAGATCAAAGGGAGATAACTCCGGGTCAGGGGACATAATAGACAACGAAACACTAACTTAACAGTGAAAGATAACTTTACACGCGGAAGCGAAATAGGTAAAGCCTGTCGCACACAGCTTGTGTAATGGTTGTTTAATATTATATAGGGGACATGAAGCAATTCATGTGTTGACCCTAAGAAAGTCAACTTTGTATGGGTAGTGAGTTAATTTACTATTTGAGGGCAGGTCTTATAAGACAACGGTCCGGTTCAGACATACCTCTAATTAATATAATATTGCGATTGAGAAGAGGGCTCACGCCAACCAGACAATTTGTGGCGATTGCCAGTAGCCAAGTAAAGTCATACTACATTGTGACAATAGTCAGTAGGAGTCTATTGAGTTACCCAAAGCCAGGTTATCTACAGTCTTTGACAAAAATTAGATACACTAATTTTTTAGAAACCTCTTGCGTCACAACCAATGAGTCAAAGTTGATGACGCAACACAGGAGGGGAGGGTGTGTGTCAAAGACTGAAACATAGAGGCCGGAGGTCTGCCTCAAGTAGATTAGAGGTAATACAGTGCCCCGATATAAGGGCAGGGTAGGTGATAGAATGGGGGACTATTAACTAGTTCTCTCATGAGACACGGAGACGTCGACCAGATAGTTAGCACTCTGGTCACGACAGAATCACGCCTACGTGATAGCCACGATTGCCACTCAATAGGAGACAGCTAATATAAGCGTGCTAAGTGTAACGGCACGCAAAAAGCCGAAGGACGCATCAAGGTCCTTCCGCGTGCTGTGTAGCCACGCGAGTAGGAAAGTCAGACTGGGGACTGACTTCGTAGCGAGCAGATCGTTTAGTGTTGATAGGAGTTTTGTGTAGCCAAATAGATAGAGATTAGCAATAGGGTTAGGAAACTAGTGATAGGCAATTCTGTGGCTTTGTGTGTGATTTGATAGCGACTGTTTTGTAATCGTAAAGAGCCAACGGCAATAAAATGTATCATTCATTTCCTCTCACACGACTTGCAAGTTTCTTGTGTGGTGTGGGAGAAGTAATCCGATGATGCCTGAAACATTGGTTGTTGACAGGCAGCTTGTGACACAGTGCTGCCAAGATAGGTGAATTTGTCCACATCACTTAGTCTATGACCGTTCACCTTGATATTCGGCACGGTGTGATTATTCCCTGGAGCTGGCTGGTACATAACTACAGTCTTCTCCAAGTTGATATTGAGCCCAAAGTTGGCACAGGTATGTGAGAAAGCTGAAACATTGTGTTGCATGTCTGCCTCTGAATTGACAGCAATACACAAGGGGAGGAGCTCGAGACTGCACTGGAAACCATCGACCTGGTTTGTATCAACAGTGGCTGTGTCACCAGGACAGCAAGCCGTCCAGGCGATGAGGACAGTGCTATTGATCTGGCGCTAGTTTCACCTTCACTCACTACAGTGTGTAGATGGGGTGTCCTAGGACACCATGACAGCGACCACCACCCTTGCTGCATATTGGTGGAGAAAGGCAGAACCAGGCAGCACAAGCTAAAGGTAAAGACGTTCCAGTATGACAGTACAGGGCAAGATGTGGTGAGCAAAATAAGACGTGACAAGCGCAGAACGTTTCAGGACAGGAGAAAAAGCTGGGAGCAGCCACCGTGGTGGAGTTTCGAGGTGGAGAAGGCTTGGGTGGATAAGCGTAGTGCTGTAAGGAGATGGCAAAATGCCAAGAAGAACAGAGCTGGTCATCCTAGTCCCTGCTTGCACTTAGAAAGAGAGATGCACACAAAAGTAAGCTATTTCAAAAAACTGGTCAAGGTGGTTAAAAGCGAAAAATGGGCAGAGGTGTGTCAAAGAGTAAGCACAGACAAGTCACTGAAATTGTTCTGGCGACTACATAAAAGCATGAGTGGGGTAGTCAAGAATAAGAGCATTTCTGACTTCCAAGGTGCTGACCTCATCTGGCAGAGGACTGATGAGGACAAGGGAAAGCCCTCTTTGAACGCTACCTTGAGCAGAGCAACCAGACAGACATGGGAGGCCGGAATCTGGCCAAGGAGGTCACCTCAGACAGATACAAGGCCCAGAACACTTCGGATGAAGACACAGTGACAGTGAAAGAAATCAAGGCTGTGCTTCGACGATCAAAAAACAGTGCTCCAGGTCCTGATGGCATAAGATACGACGACATAAATAGGTGTACCGACAATGAGCTAGAGAAACTAGCAGACATGTACAACAACAGTATAGGGAGTGCTAGCATCAAGGAGGAATGGTTACATAGCTATCTGATTCCCTTGCCGAAGCCTGACAAAGACCACACAAAAATTCAGGGATATCGAATTATAACCATGCAGAATACAGTAGGCAAGCTGCTGGAGAAGGTAATTGCCAGGAAAATATCAAGCCAACTAGAGAGGCAAGGTGTTTTCCCACCTACCCTGGGTGGGTACCGTCCAAAAAGAGAAACCTGGACCAATGCAGCAGTCTTTGCCCATGATGTCTATGAAGGTTTCCACTCAGGCACTGAAACTGTTGCTGCAGCGATTGATCTTGAGGACGCATACAACAGAGTACCACTGGATTTTTTAATGTTTCAGCTTCTTGAACTAAACGTAAGTCCATTCCTCCTTAGTTGGATCGCTGCAGCCCTCTTCCAACGGAAAGTAGTTTTTAGATGTGGCAGTTGGACTTCGGAACCAACAACAATATATCCTGGCCTACCACAGGGATCACCATTATCTCCGGTACTTTTCAACGCCTACACAGTGAGAATCACCAGTGAGCAGATCACTGGACCTGGCAGGACATTGTCATATGCCGATGATGTTTTAGTGTATCGTCAGGGTAAGGATAGAGAGGAGGTTGCTGTGGAACTACAAACCGAACTCAATCGCATAAGTACTTGGTGTGATGAAGCTGGGGCAATGGTCAACCCAACAAAGGCAACAGTGACTTGGTTCTCGTTGAATAATCATATTGTCAACAATCCAACACCAACTGTAATGCTGTGTTCAGAGACGGTGGAAAGAACGCAGGCAATGAATTACCTGGGGATACGGTTTGATCGAAGCCTTGCTTATAATGTGCACATAGACCAGGTGATAACAAAGGCCAAGCGGGGCTTGGCAGCGATGCGGGTGATAGCGGCAGCAAACTGTGAGCAGCGCCATCTATGTCTTCTGTACGAGGGGCTGGTCATGTCTGTTTTGGAGTATGCAATGGCAATCCTGACTCTCAGCCATAAGCAGATAGAAAGGATGGAAAGGATACAGAATGAAGCTATGCGCATTATTCTTGGATGTACAAGAGATACAGCATGCAGGGCGATGCGCTACCTTCTTGATTTTCCAACCATTGAAGAGAGAATGCAAGTTTGCAGGGCACGCGCCTACCTCAGAATTAACGCAAACACACAGCATCCACTGCATAGTGAAATTAGGAAGGTGAAGGGCAGCAGATGGGTCAAGCCGAAGACATTCTTCAACAGGTGTGTTCACTTGAGGACTTAGAACCTGGCGAGGAGTGGGTGCAAGTGCCAACAGACTACTGCACATCCTTTTCAGTTTGCATCCAACTAGATAGAAAATGCAGACAAGAAAATCCGGCTGCTGTGGAGGCTGAAGTACAAGCGTTGATTTTCGAGAATTCGCTAGACAGTGACGCGGTCATCTACACAGATGGGTCGGTCGTCCGACATGTGAGAAGCTCATGGGCCTTTACAGCTCGGGCCGGAGGGAGAATTGTGAAGGAGGACTCTGGTGCTTTCACTGAAACCACAAGTAGCCTGACCATGGAAGTCATGGCAGTAAGTAAAGCAATAACATGGCTCGAGACACAGACATTCACTAGGGCTTGTTTCCTTAGCGACTCAATGAACATGATCAAGAGGATAGAGGAGGGGTCGATACGAAGAGAATGGTTGCTGCCTCTGGAGCGGTCTCGGCTGGCAAAGATTAGTTTCATCTTCGTGCCAGGTCATGCGGGAGTACAAGGAAATGAGCGAGCTGACAAGCTCGCAGGTGAGGCTACTGTGGAGGGCGGACGCGCCATGGACCAGGCTGACATTCTGAATGCTCTACGAGAAGTGAGACTTTTGCAAGAACCAAGTGATGACTGTGAATCTACAACAATGGCCAGACTGCGAGAGCAGCAAATTAAAAGAGGGGTGGCCAAACAAGAACACTACGCAGGAAGCCAAAGAAGATTGATAAACCAACACAGAACTGGCGTCGTTAGCCGCTACACGCTGCGGGATTTGCTGAGGAGGGGATCCGAGCACTTATGGACTGAATGGTCCGATGTGCAACGAGGATGATATGTCGACTAACTAACTAACTAACTAACTGACATATAGAGCGCAATCATCAGCAAACAGCAGTTCTCTGGCGGTGTCGCTGTTAGTTTTGATTTTTGCTTTCAGCCTTCTGAGATTGAACAACTTTCCATCCATGCGATAGTTGATGTCTATTCCAATGTCATTGTTCTCGAAGGCATTCGTCAGCATAGCTTAAAACATGAGGCTGAACAATGTTGGTGAAAAGCATTAAAGTGGTATGGCATGTGTCATCAATGTGGGTCTCATGGAGAGAAAGAGAGAAGTACCAGTGATCCATGATGTGAGGAAAAGACCCTGGCGCTGGATCAGACATTCATTCATTCATTCATTCATTCATTCATTCATTCATTCATTCATTCATTCAGTAGCATGTCCTTTGCAGAACTTCGCTCTCATAACAACCTTGCGGAACACTTCTCGGTCATAAGCAAGAAGCCCCGCGTCCGATAAGACACACGGAGCAAATCAGACAACAGCTTAACTAGAAAGGCCTTCGTCTGGAATCCACAGGACAAAGGAAATAGAGGAAGACCTAAAACACACGAAAAAGAGAAATAGAAACAGAAATGAATAATACTGTGAGGGCATGGACAAAGCTGTTGCTAAGAATAGGAGGGTTTACTTTAAGCTTGTTGAGGGCCTATACCCCAATGGGGGACAAAAGTCGAAAGAGAAGAGAGCTATGACAATTGTCGAATGTATTTATAGATACCTGGATAGCTAGGTCATATGACATAATCGGAACAAGATCACCGACTTGACCTGATACTGGTGATCCAATCAGATGGCGTAACATGACCGCCCATGTTTATCAATGACTGGTGATTCAGTGCGATGGCGTAACATGACCGCCCATGTTTATCAAAGACTGGTGATTCAGTGAGATGGCGTAACATGACCGCCCATGTTTATCAAAGACTGGTGATTCAGTGAGATGGCGTAACATGACCGCCCATGTTTATCAATGACTGGTGATTCAGTGAGATGGCGTAACATGACCGCCCATGTTTATCAAAGACTGGCGATCCAGTGAGATGGCGTAACACGACCGCCCATGTTTACCATAGACTGGTGATCCAGTGAGATGGCGTAACATGACCGCCCATGTTTACCATAGACTGGTGATCCAGTGAGATGGCGTAACATGACCACCCCATGTTTATCGGCGTAGCACACGACTATGATTTACGCAAGTTACTGCGTCAGCAAGATTGTCTTTCATTTGATTTTCCTGTAGACATATGTTTCACAGCTGCTTCATCGCATATTTTTATGTAGGTTTTCGTCATTGCAATTGCCTTGGTAATTCTTAAAAGTTGACGTACTGTTTTAATTGCGCATTATCCTTTCACCCAGGTGTCGGCAACCTGAGGCAAGCGTGGCACGTGGAACGGTTTTCAAAGCCACACGGGTTGAATTGAAATGCAGTATATGATCACATTAAGAAAAGTGAATTTTTAAATAAATAGAAGCATATAATTCTTTTAGATATATAATTATCAATTAAATAGAAGCATATAATTCTTTTAGAGATATAATTATCAATTACATAGAAGCGTATAATTCTTTTAAATTTATAATATTTAATTAAATAGAAACATATTATACTTTTAAAGATACCATTTTTAATTAAATAGAAACATATAATTCTTTTAAGATAAATATGTTTTTCCACGCCTTCAAAGCCGGTCTCTCTGGTCGAGGGGTTAGTAGCTTTCTCCCTAAACTCGAATACTCTCGTGGTTGACGTGAGCGCACGAGAATTGGAAGCGGTTCGAGTCGCGCCAGTGACTTATGAGAGTATGGAGCCGGTCGCTCAGAAAGCAATGGCAAACTACTGAGCGTAATCTTGCCAAGAAATCAGCAATCAGCTGAAAGATGCTGATGTTGACAGCGATGTCCTGTAAAGGATATGCAAAACAAACAAACATTAATCATTAATCATCCGATGTCATTGAATCAGTTAAAAGGTCAAACAGTTGATATTCCCTTGTGTCAAGACTTTGTGGACAAAAGAATGCGAATTAGACTACAATAAACTAAGACAGGCACTCTGAGTGACTTTGCAACATTATGTCGGCACAACACTATACAAAAAAAAAATTACCGACCTCTGCTTTAGGCAGTGACTGATCATCGCGGTTTCCGTTATCTGTCACTATTGGCAACTATTTCACAACTGGTAAGATTCAGGGTGAAAGAACAAGGGGAAGACAGAGAAGTAACTATATGGATGCCTTGACCACATAACATAATCATAATCTAAACCAAACCACAGAGTAGATTCACGACTATGGTGATCGCGTGAGATGGCGAAACATGACCGCCTACACGTATATTGGCATGACACATGATGATGATGATGATGATGATGATGATGATGATGATGATGATGATGATGATTGTCACTTGAAGAGCATTCTACCGTTTGGACAGAATCTTCTTCCTTCAACTTCACATGTAGTAAGTAAAGGGTGTATGTTTAATGACTGTGTGGTATTTGAAAATATTACCGTTCCAAGTGTTGGATTTATTTACCTTTTATGTTGCATCAGTTCACAGAGAGTAAATACAAATTTAGAACGGCTATACGAGAGTGCGAGTCAATAAGTAAGTCACACAGTTCTGTGGGCTGGCAGATAAATGTAGTTGGTGTTTTCTACAGGTGTAATTAGGTGACAGCAACATCGTACTTTATATTCCCGTTCGTCAGGTGGCGCTAGGTGTCTCACGCGCATGCTCAGCGCATAAACAAAATGACGACTGTACTTACGGAGTGTACAACCAAAAAGCAGCGTGCTGTTGTACGATTTTTTTGGGCAAATGGACTGCCTGCAAAGGACATTCATAAGGAAATGCTTCCTGTTTATGCTGAGAAATGTTTGTCCCGTAAAGCGGTGCATAGCTGGGTAGAAAAGTTTTCTCAAGGACCCTCTAAAATTGTTGATGAAATCCGATCTGGTCGTCCTGTTGAGATTGCAACAGAATCATCCGTGCAGCGGGTGGAGGAGATGATTAGAGGTGACAGGCGAGTAACGATAGACTCTGTAGCATCTGCAATAGTGTGCTCACATGGTTCAGCATACAGCATAATGCATGATCGACTGAAATTTAAGAAAGTATGCTCAAGGTAGGTATCCAGACAATTGAAGGAGGAACACAAAATGAACCGATTTAGCCTGTCCTTGCATCATCTCTGTCGATACTAAGATGAAAGAGACGACACGCTGAACAGGATTGTTACTGGGGACAAATCATGGGTGCATCACTACCACCCCGAATCAAAGCGTGCTTCAATGCAATGAAAACATCCTTCTTCGCCTAGTGTCCAAAAATTCCAGGTTACGCCATCAGCAGGGAAGGTTATACTGACAGTGTTCTGAGATTGTCAAGGAGTGCTTTTAACCAATTTCAAGAAGAAAGTTGGCAATGTGAATTCTGAATCGTACTGTGAAGTTCTATCGTTGCTTCGTGATGCAATTCGAAGAAAACGCCCATGACTGCTGACTAGAGGAGTGTTGCTTCTTCGTGACAATGCCAGACCACATACGGCACAATTAACTCAGGAGAAAATTAACCAATTAAGATGGGAAGTTCTGGAACATCCACCTTACAGCTCCGACATAGCCCCTAGCGATTTCCACCTTTTTGGTCCACTGAACATCCATCTTGGCGGGAGACATTTCGCGAATGACGCCGAAGTTGAATGTGAAGTAAAAACGTGGTTTAGAAAACAGAGTACGCAGTTCTATGCAGCGGGTTATGAAGGACTGATAAAACGATGGGATAAGTGCATCAATGTTGGTGGAAATTATGTTGAGAAATAAAGTGACAGTGTATGTATAAAAATAAACTGGTTTCAAGTTGTTATCATAATTAGTTATTTTTCTACAGCCATGTGTGACTTACTTAGTGACCTACCATCGTATTTTTAACCCCCCCCCCCTCCCCACGGTCATTAAAAATACACCCTATACGTAGTAAAGGACTGTTACACAGCTTGGGCGCATTGAACCTGCCCTGCCAGACCCATATTTCTATAGACCAATCGGCAGACGGTTATTGTTGTGGTCAATATCAGTATGCCTTTCACCTTTACTTTTCCAAGACATTTCCCCGTTACCCATTTTTTTTTCCTCCGGCTGGGTACACCTGGGAGTTCAAGTGAAATTTGAAAATCAGCCCCGATACTGATTCGAACGCATGACCACCTGGCCTGCAGGCTAGCGTCTAGCCACTACGATACTATGGCTTCCTAACTCTATATATATATTTACTAATACATTTTCTAACATTATCACAGCCGAATGCTTATATATCTTTCAGTAACGGGCCAGATTTTAAAACCGCGTCATCTTGAACAAATAACAGAAGTCACGACAAAGCTTTGTCGGTGTTTGAAACATGGCCAGGCTGGTACATTAGCGTTCTGTCATCTAAGAACTATCTCACAGGCATGAGACTTTAGAGTGCATTATCATTTGTCAGGATAATTCAGGAAAACGCAATGTTGCAGAATTTCACGTTCTTAGGGAGTTACTTCTTTTCTCTTTCATCGTTAATTAGGAGAGACAAGTTTGTGTTTTCTACCCCAGTGTGGCCAGGTTTCTTCACGTGACTGTTGGAATTCTCGTGCAGTGAAGTTATGGCATTTTGTTCTATTATCCCACTTTATGAGAGGTAAATAAAGAACGGAGTGATAGTGAACTGCGCTGATAATGGCATGGGACCGGTCGGACAAGGGTTAGACGTCTGGGCTGGTCGAGTGCTTAGAGTGAAAGCAAGATTTGCCACTTATTCCTCCCTGCGGTCAGGTCAAGATAATGTGGTGGCGCTATCATACCACAGACCCAAAGCATAGCAGAGAACAGAACTTGTGTTGTTGTTGTTGTTGTTGTTATTATTATTATTATTATTATTATTATTATTATTATTATTATTATCTCATCTCATAATGTTCCTCTTGTACCTTGGGATGTCGAGGTGAAGTATAAACTGCGGGATAGTGCCCGCTTGTGGGCTTCATGTATCGATATTCTCATGGACTCTGTTATTTATCCCTGCGTCCATCGTTTATTATTATTATTATTATTATTATTATTATTATTATTATTATTATTATTATTATTATTTTTGGATAAAAATGCGAATGCTTTTAATGAAGAAGAGTGGATATAGACTATATCCTAAAAGTTAGTTGCATATCCTTTAACAGGACATTGCAGTAAACCCCAGCATTTATTGGCTGTTTGGTATTTATTAGGGAACTTTACGCTTAGTAGTTTTCTGCTTTTAGGCTTTCTGAGCGATCGAAGCTCACACAATCTAAATCGACGCAAAGCGATCTGCTTTCAATTTTCCCGCAGCTGATCTCGAACCCTGGACTCGGTATGACTGTGAGCTGAGTACTGTGTTCACTGACATCATTTAGTGATTTCAGTTGTTATATTAAGCCTGTGGCTCAATATACCCTAGTTAGACTACCATGTTTTCGGGCTTGTCTTCTCTAGCCTTTGATAGTCTACCTACTTTCCAAAAACTGTTAACATGTCTTTGTCTACTGTCTTTAATGCGTTTACGGTTTTCATCTGCTTCTTGAGCAAGTCCTACAAGAAGCAAATGAAAACCGTAAACTAATTGGAGAAATTAGGCGTAGACAATCACTTTTTTTTTTTTGGGGGGGGGGGGACACTCTATGAGAAAAAATAAACTAGAGAACTTTCTGACAACTGGCAAGATTGAGGGAGAAAGTACAAGGGGAAGGCTAAGAAATAAATAATGGATGGCTTGGCCACGTGGCATAGTTGAAACAAGAACACGGAGCTGATCCGCGACTCTAGTGATCGCGTGAGATGGCGAAACATGACCGCCCACGCTTTACGGCATGGTACATGATGATGATGATGAATCGACATACTAGGCAGCAGGTTTGTGTGTCGCTTCGTGAGGCCCCTATCCTTTGACCTGTCCGTCATGGGAGACCCTACCAGTAGCAGCGCTACCGTCGGCATAACTTTATGGGTCGTTAGAACAGGCAAGCTCGTTTATCGCAACAAGGTGGATACTATTATTTGACGACTATGAGAAGGAAAAAAATACATGCATGCTAGTAATAAAGAAATAACCTATATATCTATGTGTTTACTGTCTACGCTTGTACATTGACTTCATGATGCCTGTATATGTCAACTGTCTAAGCTCATTGTGCCTGTAGAGGTAACGCAGATTGTGTGCAGGTGCATCATAATCGCGATGATTTTAAATCATTATCATCGGTATGCGAGCTTTTTGGCTATAATCCACAAACCGAATATACAGCAATCTCATTTTGCCAGGTTTACTTTAAGCCTCGATAGGATCTTTCAATTTTTATGTTTTGCCGTAGTGAATTTGAATAACGAAGACACAAACAATAGATTGCAAGATTTATTGCCGGGCATATTTCGCTGCATCTCGTCAGGTACACACTGCAGACTTCGCGCGTCAAGCTGACATATACACATTTTCGCACAGCAATGTCAATTGCCTATCACGGTAATTGTAAACTGACTATTATGTCTTTCTTCTTCACAAAACTGTTTTGCACACAACAGTACCAAGATGCAACGAAATATGCCAGGCAATAAATCGTGCAATCTATTGTTTGTGTCTTCGTTATTCAAATTGTTATGTTGTCTAGTGCGTCCTCTAGTCTCTACTTCTTTCGTTTACTTCTACGAGCGATAAATAATGCATGTGTGTTTATGTATAAACTGTCTTATTGGCTCCAAGAGGTTCCCCAGTTGATATTAATGTGATTAACTGGTTCCCTACACTGATCAGTTGCACTCCACGTTCAGAAAGTAATATATAGTTTAGTTTAGTTTAGTTTAGTTTAGTTTAGTCGACGGATCAACATCACGGCACACGGGTGTAACCCATAAATGCTCCGTTCTACTCCTAACTCAAGCCTGCGTCCGGAGAAACTCAGCTCAGTGCACAAATTCCGTAGCACCGGCGAGGATCCTGAAATACTTTGAGTAGATTTTTAACTCGAAATTTTGCCTGCGAAGCGCCGTTAGGCTACTATTTTTCGATTTCCAACTGCCGAGGGATTTTTTACGTGCGCAACAATACACACGTCCGACCTCATTACCCAGAGATCAGGGTAAATTTTGTTACTAGAAGTTCACGTGAAAAAATCCCTGCCCTCACTGGGGCTTGAACCCGGGAACTCAAGCACTCGAGGCGGACACCATACCTCGAGACCATTCGTCCCCCCCCCCCCCCCAGAAAGTAATATATGGATTTGTATAATGTAACAGTGCAGTTTAATAAAGCATCGCACGATTCAAGTGTCGTCTATGGAAGCCTGGAACATGTATTCAGCAGTACAGGGTATTATTGTGCAACAATGTTTGGTGCAGTGTAGAGTAATCATATGTCGGATTACTGTGCAGTATTATCAGTTTTCCTTACCAGAAACAGGGTCTCCCTAAAAACCACACCGAGTAGCTGTGCTCATAATTGTAATTGTTTCCTTATTAAAAGATGTTTTTTTAAAATTTACCCGAAGAACTTTCTTGTTATAGGTATGTGATATGATAAGATTATCACATTTTGCAGCCCTCAATGCACAGAGCAATAGATGGCCAATCTTTCCCTCACTTAGCAGACGACGGGCTCAGGCGTCGAACCCTCGTCCGACCGTGCTGGTGATATTATCAGCGCAGTTCCTGTTCAACTTCGTTAAAGCGCCCATTATTTCTGTACAGGGTAAACAGTTATTCTAACCGTCCCTCTCTTTCGCCCAAACCATACACTTCACGTCATTTCCTGAATTCCCCGCTGGTTATCAGAAACTGGTCTCTGAAACTGTTCCCGGCCAACCCATTTACCGGAAACTAAATGAATTTGCAAATTAAGTTTGACTGAATTGGGAGGGGTGAGGGGGGAATTCAAACACAATACAAGAAACACATTTCACATGTCTATTTCCTTCAGTGAAGGAAGCAATCTGCCACTTGCAGGTTTTAAGTGTTTGCTGTTGATTGTGGTAGATTTTCATACGGCAATTGATTTTACAAGCAGTCTATAAATACCGAGGTTGATTGCAAGTTTTGTTTAATGTGGCAGTGTTTAATAGTGTTGTTCACCGTGGCAGTGTAGGTTAGCTAGTGCATTGTTTGTATTCAAGATGTGAGCAACAGAAGCAAACAATATGACACTAACTGAAGAAGTCGGATGTGTCGGCCGAAAGGTGCAAATATCGCAGCTCTACTGTAAACAGGCACGATGCAATTACGTCCACAACAACATTCCGGACGAACGCAGAAGAAGAAGTTTATTGCGTTATTCTTACCCTCACGACACAAACCATCAATCTTCACTTCAAGCGTGCTGTACGTTGTACTAACCAACGCCAGAGAAATGTTACTGAAGATGTCTTCAACAGTTGCCAGCTCACTCCATTAGTCCCTGGAACAGGTGCTGTGAAGTTGCATTTTACTGATCCAGTTCCGAGGAAACTTAATATCGCCAAATATAACAGAAGGACGATATATCGCCGCTCTAGTGGTTCATCGTGTTATTTGATTCGTTTCGTGGCATCTTACACAGTTTAAATGTTCATTGAATGGAAATTTATGTGATTGTGGCATCTTACGCAGTCTCAGTGATCATTGAATAGAAATGTATTTGATTGTGTACCATGTTTAATCCAAACCTACTTTTTTGTTTGACACTGAATCTGTTAATAAGAATAGTACTGGGCTGTCAAAGGTAGATAACTCAGTAGTAATTGATTCGGCAACAGCAGCAGCAAAACTAGCGAATTTGAGAGAGCAGTACACGTATTGATTGCTGGGTTCAGGGGTGACTAAAGTGCTAATAATCGAGAGGTCGGATTTACTGCTCGTACTGCCTTTTTCTCTCTCCCACACAACACTTTCACACACAGCACTCTTTTTCGCACACGTATACTCTCTCACACACTCTCCCACACTATCTGATTCACTGTAACTCTCTCTCTCTCTCTCTCTCTCTCTCTCTCTCTCTCTCTCTCTCTCTCTCTCTCTCTCTCTCTCTCTCTCTCTTGCACACACATATGCTACTTCTTCCAGACAGCACTCTATAGCTCTCTTATATATACTCTCACACACACACTTCCACACTCTCATACTCTCTGTCCCACCGTCACTTTCTCTCCCTCGTGTCATTGTCTCATTAGTTAGTCGAGGTTCCAAATTCACGGCCACGGGTCGTCCCCATTATGCTCCGTTCCTGTGCCAGTGAATATCACACAAAATGCTCCTCACTGTCCAATGTGAAAAGTGGAACAGGCGAGTCTCGACAAACCAACAGCCGCACAGGTACACTGTGCATAATGCCACCGCCAGAATGCCAACACAAAAGTCCTCCACGAAAACCATAGTCCATCGTCGATGGAACAGGCAGTCACCAGAAAGACCTCATTTACCCGGGTTTTCTCACATGTCTCATAGACACCCTTAAACTCCCTATCACTCTCTCTCTCTCTCTCTCTCTCTCTCTCTCTCTCTCTCTCTCTCTCTCTCTCTCTCTCTCTCTCTCTCTCTCTCTCTCTCTCTCTCTCTCTCTCTCATATACACACATATGAGGAAAAACATATTGTTATATGAGTGAAAGTAAAAGAATGCAATGAATAGTAGTGCAGAGACATTTAGCGGCTCCTAAAAATAATTAATTCTTCTTTTAACATTTCAATTATCCTATAGGAACAGAATTTATGGACTGGCTCTGACAAATATAGAGAACAAATCTAAGGTAAGTTATAATAATTATTCACACTGTTTGACAAATATTGTTTTCGTTTCTATGCGGTGTAGGCTATGATTAGTTTCTTGTTATGTTCTACAATTGTAACATTATGTAGGCCTCTAATAACGTATAACAAATATTCTTGTGGAATGCTTCCCATCACAAAGCGTGTTGTCTGGTACTTGTCAGTGTCATTCTTTTACTCGCTATAAGTGCCGACGAAGACCTTTGAATTTACTTTTCCTACTATTTCATTGGCCCCGTGTCGAAGAAGTTACAGACGCAGTTCGTAATCCCGCATACCGCCCACAGCTGCGTGCGATTTGGCAGCAGACCTCCTTGCGTTGGTTTTTTTTTAAAGAAAAGATATGGGTGCCGGTCGTTCAGAAAGATATGGCAAACTACTGAACGTAACTTGCCTAGAGATCACAAACATTGAAAAAAATTTTGCTGCAACTGATATTTATGTGTATGGCAAATAGCACAGAGGAACCAACCAATCATGTCTGTTCTTTACATGTTCGCAGTATACATTTTAGACGCAGCAACACTCGCCAGTATGATTGTTAATTGACCTATGCTGGTTAATTTACATTTCTGAAACCTATTGTGCTATAAAAATCATGTTTAATACTCTGGAAATACTATGATGGTTGGCACTATGAAAATACTTTGATGGATGATACTTGAAGGATGGTACTTTGGAAATACTGTGATGGGTGGTACTTTGGATGGATGATACTCTAGAAATACGATTATGGGTGGTATTCTAGAAATACTAAAATGGTTGGTACTCTGGAAACACTATGATGGATGAATTTTGGAAATATGATGAATGATACTCTAGAAATACAATCTTGAATGGTACTCTAGAAATACCATCTTGAATGGTACTCTAGAAATACTGTGATGGTTGATACTTTGGAAATACCATGATGGTTGGTACTATGGAAATACCATATTGGTTGGTACTATGGAAATACTATGGTAGCTGGTGCTCAGGAAATACCATGATGTAGAAATATTGTGGTAGCTGATACTCTGGAAATATTATAGTAGTTGGTACTATGGAAATGTTATAGTAGTTGGTACTATGGAAATCATATAGTAGTTGCTATGCTGGAAATACTATGATAGTTGGTGCTCTGAAAATACTGTGATGGGTGATATTCTGGAAATACTATAATTGTTGGTGCTCTGGAAATACTGTCATGGTTGATGGTATGGAAATACTGTGATGGTTGGTGCTCTGGAAATACTGTGACAGTTGATGCTATGGAAATACTATGATGGTTGGTGCTCTGGAAATACTATGATGGTTAGTGGCAGGCTAGAGTTTGGCCATTCTACTGCCATGACTCCCATGTTCTTTACAAGTTTCATTAAATGGAGCAGAAATAAATTCCCAGCTAGCTGGCATGAATGATTCGCGCTTTTGTGCTGTTGGTAATGAGCCAGATAAACCATCAACATTTTGCCAGAGCATTAGGAAGAAAGTCCAGACAAGATCATTATGACTTAGCATTTTACAAATCGTGTATCGATCTTGTGTACTGAAAATGAACAATTGGAACAGTTCGTTGCCTCAACTGCTGAAGCGTAGTCAAAAATTGTTGACGACTAACGTTTTTAAATAACATTGTAGATTAGTGTTTTGTTTTGTTTTTAAACAGAGGAAGTCAGAAGAAAACACAAATCAATACTCAACTATTCATGAATAGGAGCGTCGTCATCTTCATATGCCATGCTGATAAGCGTGTGCGGTCAGGCTTTGCCATCTCACATTATCACCATAGTCTTGAATCAGATCTGTGTTCTTATCTTATTTATGCCATGTGACAAATCTATCCAGATATTTGTCTCTGCCTTTACCTTGCTATGTCCCCATGAATCTATTCAGTTGTCTATAAGTTTTTAAGTCTATAAGTTTTCAAGATTAATCCTCATAAAGTGATCAACAGATCTTGATTGTCTACGCCTAATTTCTCGAATCAATTTACAGGTTTCATTTGTTTCTTGTAGGACTCGTTGACTTATAGTTTGTCTGCCTAAGGTATTCTTTGCTCTTTCCTGAAAACCATATTTCCATGGCCATTAGATGTTTCTCAGCTTGTCTGTTTTTAGTCCATGTTTCACATCCACATAATATTATATGTTTATAAAGGACTTTGGCCAGTATTTTTTCCATCTCGCAAAAGGCTACCTTTATCATATCAGTGCTTGTTCTAATCTCTACAAGGCATCTTCCATCAGATCTTCTGTTCCGAGATAGTTGTACCGATTAACATGTTAAGAATTTTCTCATTTACTTGGATGTTACAAAGTGATATTTCTTTCTATTTGCAGACAACCATAATTTCTGTTGTTTTTCTTTAACAGCATAATTCCAACCGTAGTTGTTTACTGTGTACATTAACCCCATACATTAATTGCTGCAGATCCTGTTCGTTGTCTGCAAATTATATTGTGTCATCTGCATATCTTATATTATTGATCTTATGTGGTCGGGCGCCTGTGTGACCAGGGGTAAAAAGCAGGGGGGGGGGGTGTGAGAGACAGACTGAGAACCCTTATGGGTAGAGAATGGTATGGCCGGGGATGGGCAGGGGTTCTGGAAGAATTTCAAAACTGAGAGGGAAGACCAGGAGAACTTTCAATCAGATGGCAGTTGGAGAGATTAGCAGTAAGACTCTTCGCTGGCTGATGAACGAGGGGACGGATAGCGTGTGAGAATGTCCTGATCTGATGCAGTTATGTCTGTTCTTGGCTCAACTCAACTCAACTCTGATCTATGTCTTCCAATGGTGACACGAACGTGCAACAATTTATTGTTGTACTTACATTCCCACTTTTCTCTCTCAACACAATCTTCATCAAAATTGATAAATTCATCTCATCACTAAAGTATAGAAGTGCGCACTTTTCTGTCTCAACCACGCTGGCACCACATGTTCAACATCTTTATCATCCACCTGTGAGGAGAGGGGTCGGAAACAACCGACCCCATCTACGCACCTGCACAAATAGTGGAGAGTTGAATGACCCCCAGATATGATGTGTTATCTGATATGTTATGATATAAGCCAAACCTTTCCTCAGTGAGTAAACAGTGGCTATTACTATAAAAATATGTGTTGACAAACAGCGGGTCAGAGGATCAGGTCATGTATAAAGCTCCTGAATAACAATTATAGAGGGCAATGTTCCTGCAGATATAGAAGGTGGAGCATGCAGGATGCACATGTTAAAAGTCCCTCCACAGTTGCAATTCAGAAAATAAAAATGGCATAATGACCCTCTGCCATGACTTTGTTTCAAAATTAGATAAACTACTTACAAAATTAATATGTAAATCATAAGTCATTCTTCTATATATACATTTATATCACATCCAATGCTGAGTATTTCGTCCACTATGATTCTTCTTGTGTGCTTTATGGGAAGAGATTGGAGAACTTTTGAATTGTATCCAAGTGTTCATTGAAAGAGATTCTTTACAAAACAAACTTTTACACATTTGTTTTTAAAACCGAAGTCAAAAACAATAGATTTCATATTTATTGCCTGACATTATTTGCTGCATATCTTCAAGCGTATACTGTTGAGTTATATATCATATGAAGTGAATAAATGAATTATATGTTGGCTGAAATACTTAAAACACACATTCACTTATATTGTTCAAATGTGGTGCATTTGTTATCCCCATGGTAATCACAAATTTAAAATAAAGTCTTTCTGTCTGCAGAAAATTGGTTGCAACCACCTAATTCCTAATGCTTCGGTATATTTGGGCAATTATTTATTATTCATCGAATATTGTTTAGCTAAAGTATAATTCGTTTATTCACTTCATATGATACAAAACTCTGCAGTATGTATCTGACGAGATGCAGTGAAATTTTGTCAGACAATAAAAGCGTGCAATCTATTGTTTGTGGCTTCTGTGTTTAAACTCACATTGCTTTAAGTTTCTGAAAACTTATTTGTTTATACGCAGGTAATCCCTCATTCATGCACCCACCACATTTGCACCCTAACAGCCGCTGTGTTAATTTTCAATAAATTTGAGGTATTTTGAAGACTATCTACAAAGGACTGCTAGTTGAAGTTGACATTATAAAACCCGATGACACATATGTCAGAAGGCTTGAATTTCAATTTAAACCTGGTTTCAGCGAGGTTTGACAAATGGGGAGTGGAGAGGGCTATTTTAGAGTATTTACAACCAATGTTGTGGGTATGAATCGTAACAATGCCATGCCAGTTGGTAAATGCAAGAGTTTGTGTTTAAGGATCCTGCTGTAGCAAAATTCTTAAAAATGAAAACCTGCCCAAAGCTTCATATAGCCTGTAACCCTGTATGGAAATTGTCAGGGGGAAATAAATCTTACACAAACGCATGTCTTCCATATGTACATACATGATTTCTGGCTTTGTCGACCACTGTCTTTCTCAGATTTTGTAGCAGCCATAAGCATCATCAGAATGAACATGTGTATAACAGTAACATGTTGTATGTATGATTGTCATCAACAGAGATTGAAGCAGGACTTCAAGCCAGCAAGTCGCAATGTTTACATGTGTAAGATTAATGGCAAACTGGAGGTAAGCTGAACATTTCTGACTCACTTTCTCTGAATTTGTAGTAGATTACATCCTCTTCATCTTGTGCCTGTTCTGGAGCAGAAATCTGCGATCACAACTCTTTAAACCTCTCCTCATCTGACATTTTCTTTAGGCCTCAGTTTCTTTTGTTAACCACTAGCTGATGACCCGGCCCGGCGTGGCCTAGTCCCTGGCGGGGAGCGTCTAATTTAATTCGTGTAAGTAGTCATTATACATTCAAATACATTTCTCTAAGCGCACAGAACGTGCTTGAGCAGTGCATACTCGATTGGTTTCCAGTCTTGCTTCCCGTTGCTCGTCTGTTTCTGAAGCTCGTAATGCCTTTTTCTTTCGTGCTTTAGGAAAAATTGTTGATTTTAAACTAACTTACTATTTCAGTTGGATCCGCGGGAGTGAGAACAACATCTGTACAAAATTTCATCTCAGTCGGATGGACCGTTCGGGAACGCATAAAGGACACGCACACAAACAAACATTCTCTTTTATACATATAGTAGATATGTTTAATGACTTTAGATACTGATAAAATGATATACTGATGGCTTTTGAGCCGCAAAGTTGCGTTAACAATGGCATAAGAATGGTTGGATAAGGGTTCGATGCATGGGCTTGCTGTTTGCTATGGGAGACCCGCCAACTATTCCTCCGTTCACTCAGGCCTGATAAATGAAATGTTCTAACACTTCACACACCCATAGCAGGCTCCTGCTATGGAAATTTTGTTTTTCTTAACCACTGTATATCTTATACTGTTGCCAATCTCATAATCGGTGTGAGTATTCTCATCATTGAATGATGTACTTCAGTGTGGGCTGTTTCAAGTAATTCTTTACATGAATAAGATGCTATCAAAATGCTATCATTCTTCTGCTGTGTATCAGCCTTGATATTGTAGAGGGGCATGCATGTTTCAGTGAGTCCAAGAAAGAGCAATGCTGATATTCGGGTAGCTACTCGTAGGGTCTCCCATGTCAGACAGGTCAAAGGATATGGACCAGATGAAGCAATACACAAACCTGCTGCCTTGTAGGTAGACAGGAAGTAGTAAAAGGCTAAGGAATGCAAACCCCCCAAAAATTGCTTGTGGAAGTTGGATGTACTGAGCTGCAGTGGTACCTGTTAACTCTTTTCATCTCAGTGTTTACACTGGTACCTGTTAACTCTTTTCATCTCAATGTTTACACTGGTACCTGTTATCTTTTTTTTTCATCTCAGAGCTTGCAGTAGGTAAGTAAAGGACACCTTGAGGTGTACTGGTCACACGGTTCAACATCTTGTCACTAACTACTGTGGCTCCCTAGTTTTAACAGTGACAGGTAGCTGTCAGTTCTGTTCACTTGAAGTTGGATTTAATTTCCACAAAGCTTGATTACATAAACTCTTCTTCATCTTTGTATCAAGTATTTACGATGAATGATAAATAACATTCCTCTTCTTTTATTGCTCCTATATTGTTTTAGTTGAAGCTTTAAGGTACTCGTATTAAGAAATACAATGTTAGAAAAAAGCAGTATCATCAGAGCAAGACTCATGAAAGAGAAATTGAGCACAAAAATTTAGTAGAACAAAGCTGGGAAAAAGCACTTTAAACAGAAATATGAAAAATTAAAATGATTATCATCATCAAGTTCCCTGCCAGTTGGCATATGCGTTTATGTTTCTCCACAGATCTCGGATGATGTTATTCAAGATCAACTCTGCTGATGATATTACTTCATACCACCATCTTAGTCCATCCAACATCATCTCTCTTGGTTTGCCTCTCTTTCCCATGATCTTTCCAGTTGTCATGATGTTCTTCAGTGCCTCTCTTCTCATCACATGACCATTGAAAGCTGTTTATCACTTTCTTATTGTTGTATATAATGTTTTAGTTTCATTATCCTCTTTCAGGCAATCATTGATAGTTACTCTGACAGCCCAAGGAATTCAAAACATTTATCTCAGGAACCACACCCCAGTTGCTACAAAGTTCTTCCTAATTTAAAATTAATATATAGAAATAAATCTGCTTTGAAGATGCCATTTTTTAAAAAGGAATTTTCAAACTAGGAAAGACTCGTTTGCAAAACTTCTAGTTAGTAAAACCAATTTTCATGGTAAAACGAATAAAAAGTTGCAATAATCTGAAACAAATTCAAACTTAATGGTATATAAAACCAGCTGGTGTATTTCCTCTATGATCTAGAACCCTGACTGCCAGAACCATGTCCGCTTCTTGGTCAGGAACTCAACAGTACCCAGTATGTTCTATATGTGTGCAACTGGTGCTTACAGTCCAATCGCATATCAGCTGAAGGTGAGTACCTGTTTCATCAAGCTTACACTCGTGCTCTTGATTTTCTTGCTGGTGATTATAAAGGGCAGTGGAGCGGCGTGAAAGTATGGCTTCCACCTCTGACTCAAAAGGTAAGTAAGTAAAGGATCATTTTCCATGCCTTGAGGCGAATTGAAAATAAGTTGCTAGCCCCACATTTTTATAGGGTCTATTTTTAATGACTGTGCATTGTTTGAAAATATTGCTGGTCCAAGTTTTGTATTCACCCTTTGTAAAGTTCATGCAATATTATAAGTAAATACAAAACTTGGACTGGCAATATTTTCAAACACTGCACAATAATTAAAAATACACCCTGCACATCAAATGGCCTCGATGGGTAATGTAGTCAGTACCACTCTGCCCACCTTTACTTCCCAGGACATTTTCTGGTACCTATGTCAGACTGGGTCTGCCTGAGAGCTCAGGTTAATTCATGAAAATCCACCTCAGTGGGAACTCAAACAAATGATTGATCTCTGAAATAGGCAGGCAAGTATGCTATTCACTGCACTACTGCAGATCAGTGGTTACCAGGCTCATATACAGCTGAAGGAAAATGCTTGCCATAAAATGTAGAGGATGTCAAAAGAGGTCTTATTGCATGTTGCACACATGGCAGTTTGAAATTACCAAGAGGAGACTGTATCGACTGCTGTCCAGGCAACATTTCAAAAGTTGTAAATGATATTTGCCCTCAAGGGAATATTCATTGTAGACTTTTAGAGGAGATGTCATCAAGAGAATATTTATAGTAGATTTGAGAGGAAATGCTTGCAAGAGACATGAGATGTCATCAAAAGAATATTCATAGTAGATTTGGAGAGGCAGTTCCAATGAGAGAAAATGCCCATTAGAGAGAAATTCATAATACACTTGAAGAGGAGATGCCAGTAAGAGAATATTCAAAATAGGCTTGCAGATGAGATACCCACAGAAGAATATTGAAAGTATGTTTAGAGAGAAGATGCCCACAAGAATATATTCACAGCAGATTTGGAAAGGAAATGAATGCCACCAAATAGGTGTCTTGACCCTGGAAATACTATGATTGATTACATTAAGTATTGATGCTTCCATCTTGGTACCATTACAACAAATAACTGGATTGTGCATTAATTTAATTAGATTTTGATCATATTGACATTTAAGATTACATTAATAATGACTGGTTATACAGTATTTGTTAGCTAATGTGATGAAAGAAAGAAGTAAAGCCATCCTTTATGCGATCCAGAACTGTGTGCTTTACAGCACTCATCATATTTGTATATAGACAGGAACTTTCATGTTGGCACAGTATTTTGTGTGAGATGTGTCTGTGTGTGAGAGAGGTGGAATGGTAAAGGGGGAGAAGAGAAAGAGAGAGAGAGAGAGAGAGAGAGAGAGAGAGAGAGAGAGACCTAGGGCACATACTTAATTTTTCTGCAGAAGAAGAGGAAGAAAAAGAGAACTTCCAATTGACTTTCCTAATACATTCATAATCTTCTTGTAAAATACTGACCCCAAAGAAAAAATTACATGTAAAACTGCACTCCAGTTTTGTATTTTTGTTTTGTCTGAAACTTCATCATTTTATAACTTTTACATGTTTTGTTCTATAATTTTAATGTTTTACAGAGATTTTAATTTTAACTATAATTCAAGGACTTAATATTATCACTCCTTTCATGTATTCTTCATATTTTGTAATTTCCTCTCCCTTATGCCTGCCTGTGTTGCTTAACTCTTTTTTAGAATGACATATAAGATCATTTTTATTCTGGATACTGATGTGTTAAAAAAAACTAATATTCTGAATACTTTATTATTAACATACTCATTTTTCTATTTACTTATTTTATAAGGCTATGAAAATATATTTTTATTGCATTTTTGTTAACCATTTTGAAAATTTCCAAACCTTTGAGATAACTGAAATAAACTGTAATTATTATAATATGTAGATGCTCACATAAAATGTATTACTGCATTTATGTCTCTGTTGTATATTTTTGGCCACTATTTTATATTCCAACTGAAGGCCTACAGATGTTTTCTCATGATTTTATTTTTACCTGCTGGTAACTCACTTTTCTGACTCTCCACAGCTTGAGGCTGATAAATTTTCTGTTGTCAAGGATGATATAAATGGCATTGGAATTTGCCCATATGATCCTAATGATAACACAACTGTTGTTCTTGTTGGTGAGTAATCTATCATTTAATTGGTATGGTAGTTTATCAGTTGCTATGTACTCTTGCATAGAGTGAATGGTAAAATCTTACTATTCATAAATTCTGTATTTATAGATCTGCATGTCTACAGAAGATAAAGATAACAAAGTGTAGCGCAATTTTTATTACACACATGAATATTTTATGCCACCATTTTATTATTCTTTACTATTCTATATGAGGCAAACATATCTAGGTAACTACTTTAGTGTCCAGCAAGGACCGACTTCCTTTGTGTTCTCTCATATTTCCTTGTGTCTACTCATATTTCTTGGTCCAGAATTTGTTCATCCATGCTTTTAGGAGACAGCATGACTGAGGAGGATTATTTACTTCACCCTTGATACAGGACTGGGAATGTTCTATAACAACCATTTATTTCTAATGATATCACACTTCTTGATCTCTTGTGTAGTGTGATCAAAGACCTAGCCTCTTTAGATAATGGCCAAAAATGTATTTGTGTTAAGTTTACTTTATTAGGACAGATTCCATCCAAGGTAAAGGGCTCTGTCTACACGTGGGTAGATTTTCTATCCTTTGCAGGTTACTCTGTAATTTCCAACTGCCATGGGATGTTTTACAAACACAACTCGTACATGGGACCTACAGTTTTTTGACTTATCCAAGAAAGCTAGGTATCCAGTCTCTTTACCCATGAGATCAGGGAATGGATGATGTCATTAGAGACAGACACCAGCATCTCTCATCTCTCAGCTATGCCTACCCTCACTTTCTGTAGTTTTAGATTGTTTATAATTACATTTGTATTTAATGGAACCATGGAAGAATAATGGTTGGTATGCTTGCTAACCTAGAAAGTGGTCTGGGTTTAATCCCCAGGAGAGGTGGAATTATGTTTCCTAACAAGTACAGCTCTATAGAACCTGGTAGGAACATTTCAGTGCATAAAGAAGGGCATCAGATAAGGTTGTGTAATGTCTCCTGATTTGTTCTCATTGTATAGTGAACATATAATGAGATATACAGAAAATACAATGATTACCTGAAACTAGAACATTATATACAACAATAAGAAAGAGACAAACAGCTTTCTTCGATCATGTGACGAGAAGAGAGGCATTAGAGAACATCGTGACAACTTGAAAGATTGAGTGGAAGAGAGGCAGAGGCAAACCAAGAGAAACAATGCTGGATGGAATGAGACAGTGGCATGGAGGAATATCATCAGCAGAGTTGATCCAGAACACCAAAGACCAAGATCTGTGGAGATCCATGAACGCCTACGCCAGCTGGCAGGCAGTTGATGATGATGACAGAAAATATGTAAGGGATCCTGGTTGGTGGGCATAATATAAATAATGTACTTTATGCTGATGATACCATCTTGATAGCAACAAGTCAGAAGGAACTACAGAAAATGATAGATGCAGTGGTTGTAGAAAGTGAAAAAAATGGACTTTAGCTTTAATAATAGAAAGACAGAAGTCTTGGTGATATCAGAGAAACAAATTGTGCCTAAATGTGCAATGAAAATAAATGACATTATGTTAGTGCAAATGCAGAAATTCAGATATCTAGGCACATAGATAACATCAGATGCAAGATGCATCACAAAGAACAGAATAGAACAAGCAAAAACTGCATTCTGTCAAATTAAGAACATTTTTTGCAATAAGTCCTTGTCCTTGAACATATGAAAAGAGTTATGTCATGTTACATAGAACCAAATTTTGCATATGGCTGTGAATCCTAGACAGTTAATAAACAGGCTAAAAAATCCCTGGAAGCCTTGGAGATGTGCTTATCACAATTATCAGAAAGAAAATAATATTTTGACCACATTATGAGAAGATAAAAACTGGAACATATTGTGACAACTGGAAATATTGTGAAAAAAGAGATAGATTAAGACAGCATGATAAAATTCTTGACACTTTTGTGACATGACATAGAAGGGAGTCAACACAAATTGAGCCATGCCATCAGAGATTTTAATTTGTGAAGGTGCATGATCGCCTATGCCAGTCGGCAAGGCACTGAGTGATGATGACAACTCTATAGTCTACCTAACCTCATAAAAATGGCTACCAGATAATTTTCAGAATGTTCTTTGCTTGTCTTCGAAGGAAAGGCAATGAGGTAGGGTACTGACCACCCTCCTTTTATGACGGGATGATGACGGGAGTCTCTGTGGTGAAGTGGTCAAGCCGTTTGACTCATGCTCTGAAGGTTGTGGGTTCGATTCCGGGCTGCACCCTTCGGTTTACGAGTTAAATGTTTCAGAAACTCCTGTGGGTCGTCGCTAAAAGCTACGGAGTTCATGCTTTGTGCGACGCTTTCCGTGCTGCGGAGAGAGACAGAGCCATATGGGATAAAGCCCGGTGCAATGAAGTCGACCCTGTCGACTTTTAAGCAACGATTTTAACTCCTTTTATGACATGGCCTAGAATATGTGAGGACCTAACACTTCCCATCCCAACAGCAGTACTATTATGGGTCTACCTTTACCTTTGTATTTAATAGTGGCACTCAAGGCATAGTGTGCTTAAACATAAAAAGGCTGCGATGAGCTTCAGTGTTACAGTAAATATGTTAGATATATTGTATTCTGCGGTTGTATGTAGTATTCATTCTCAGCAAAATTCAGTGCACATAAATCCAGGATTCAGTTGATCCACCATAAAGAAAAAGTACATACAAAGATCTTATATGAACTGCACCAGATAATGCACAAATTACAGCTGTGATGAGTAAGTGAAAATAATTGGGGAAATGCTTCGGTGGGATTCCTGAGCTAGTGTGGAATTTTTACCATTACCATTTATGTAAAGGCCAAGCAGATGTGTATTTTTCAACGATTCAATAATAGTGTGTATGTGGATAATTGCACTAGGAATTTTTAATGTGCTTGCTCGCTTTGAACTCAAGCGTAGTCCATACACATGCTACTACTTGCCGCTACTGGAAAGCGCACTGAACTTTGCATGTGGATTAGCTTTCCCTATTACCAGTGTCCCTTGCCATCAGGCAAACCAATGCCGACTTCTAAGGTACTTGTAATTGTTGTCCCCAAGTCAAGAACGAGAAGGCAATATGTTAGTCCAACTGACCCATGTTAGCATTTAGCGCACTACCTTGGCATCATCACACCGGAAATTTAAGAGCGAGCATTCTTATCCATTCAGCCATGTTCCGTCATTGCACTAGGATGAGTGATTGTGTTATGACCATATGGGTGGCTATTGTGTACTAGGAAAATATGTTTAGATGCCTAAAACAGTATCACCTAGGTGTCCAGCAAGTATCTTTGTGTTCTCCCACTTTTAATTTTTTGTACCCATATATTTATCCAGATTCTTTTCATCCATGTTTTAGACGACAGCATGTCTAAGGGGATATTACATTGCCTTCACTCACAACATAGAACTGGGAATATTTTCAAAACAATTTGTTTCTAATGATACTTCTCCTTGATCTCTTGTGTTGTGAGTGAGGGATTATTTGTACATCTAAAATATTGTGTACATTGTACTAACACCAGGAAAATAATTTTTAAAATACATCAATGGAATGTATATATACATTGTTTGTTTTTTATATGAAAAAATTACATAAAATTTTGCTTTTGAATTACTGACTGATATCAGAAGTGTTTGGTTAGAACAGTCCTATAGTAACCTCCTCCTTCCCACCCAACCACCAGTCTAATTTCTTTTTCCGTAAAGAATTAATCATACTGTGTTCACAGATTTTCACAGTTCTCATTTGGAGAAAATTAATTTACAAATAGCTGTGCTTTGAATATTCACAAATATAGTCACTCAAAACATTAAAAACTGTCTGCAGCAGACATGACACAAACCATCATATCTTCTAGTAGTTACAGTGACTGATTACATATCGTTTTTGTCACTGCTAATATGCTGGATGGTTATAAATGTATTCTCTGTTCAAATTATGTCTCATTTATAAAGCAAATCACTGTGCAGAAACAAGTGTTAACTATTATCCTATCCCAGTCTGCTATGTAGAAACAAGACTCGTTGGTGTAATAGTGAAGGCATAAGGCTGACCATGGCGTTAGCACAGTTGCACGAGGGTTCTATGCCAGCTGTCACTGTTCACTGCGCAAAGACATGGCCTTCTATTCCTCCATACACTCAAGCTTACAAAATATAATTGTCCTAACACTTTGCATATCCACAGCAGTTTCCTGTTACTGAGACTTTAAAAATAAATTATAAGTAAAAGCAATTTACAATAAATTTCTTAGTCCCCTCTTTTTTTTTTGTAGAAACATAACAAAACATTTCTTATCTCTGGATGATATGTAAAAGCAAGTTCCAACACATTTCTTATATAGAAGAACAGAGATCTATGGCAAGACATGAACTCCTATGCCAATTTGCAAGGGACATGATGATGATGATATAGAAGCTTGTCTATATGTCTAATTTTGAAAATAGTTAAACAAAATGCTTCTTTAACAAAGTGAAGCTATTACATATATTTAACATATTGCAAGTTAACTCATCTATATAGGGAATTATTAGTTACATAAATACACTGTTTCTTACCAAGTATAATTTGCATTACAATGTTTTATGTTATTTTTCTAATATTGTCTTGTTTCTCTAATAATCATAGAAAAAGGCACACCTGGCAACATTCCAGCCCTGTTCGCTGGATCAGTTACAGACTTCATTAAATCTGACCCCATTATTGTTCGGCCATTTGTCTATCTGTCAGATGGAAATATTGAGGCTGCGTACGTTAGGACACTCCGAGTCAGAAATGATTGGTTGAATGGTATGTTAATGTGAGGATCGGTAATGTTTATTTGCTCTGAGTGTGAATGTTCATGAACATACATTTTTGATTTTAGTTTAGTTGAGGTAAGCATATAACAGGGGCATCAAAGGGAAAGCTCGTAAACTTCTGGGCATTTCATAAAAGGTGACTCAAGAGGACTGATCAGAGATTGGTTATGACACATCTTAGAAACAAATCAGCTAAAATCCAATGAGCCATGAACTGGCCTTCAAAGGGCTTGACATGCATGTCTGTAGGCCTATACTCCAATAGATGTCTTGATGGCAAAAGAAAAAGCAGAAGAAGAAAAAGAAGAAGAAGACGAAGAAGAAGAAGAAGAAGAAGAAGAAGCAGCTTATTGCAAGCTATTATTATTGCATTGTGGACATATCGATATACGCTTTGATCTACATCATAATAAATAAGTTAGAATACAGTGACTAAACACAAAATATGACTATAAAGTTCAATAGAAAGGAAAAATTTACACAGATACAAGTGAAGATAACCAAAGTCTTTAATAAGTCAACAAACAAGCAAGAATACTTAGTAAGGAAACTGAAGTGCCACAATCACCAATAAGTAATCTACACATTTCAATGACTATAAAGACAAAGTGAGCCCTATGTCTAAGAAATGAAAATATTTATAAAGGTTAAAGATATTTGCTAGCATCTGGATGAGTTTTTCCATTTGTTAAGTTTCCTAGTTATAAAAAAAAATTATTTACCTCACACTGTCTTTCTGTATCTCTCTTTCCACAAATCTTTCCGGTTGTCACAACATGTTCCAGTTTTTATCTTCTCATAACGAGGCCAAATAACGATGGCTTCTTCTTTCTGATGTTTGTGATACGTTGTCTTTGCAACTTAGCTTCCCTCAAAATGTCCATATTGCTAATTTTAGCTGTCCAATTAATTTTCAGCATTCTTCTATAAAACCACATCTCCAAGACTTTCAGGGATTTGTTCATCTGTTTACTAATTGTCCAGGTTTTGCAGCCATATCTTAAAATTGGTTCTGTGTACCATGCAAGAACACTTTTTCTAACTTTCAAGGACAATGACTTATTGCACAAAACATTCTTCAGTAGATAGAAAGCAGTTTTTGCTTGTCCTGTTCTGTTCTTTATCTCAGTGATGCATCTTCCATCTGATGTTATCCATGTGCCAAGATATCTGAATTTCTGCACTTGCCCCAAAATAACGTCATAAACTTTAATTGCACATGTAGGCACAATCATTTTCTTTTTCTTGATATTGTCTAGATCAGTGGTTCTCAACTTTTTTTGGCCCATGCCCCCCCCCCTTCACCATATTTTCAGAACGTCATTTCCCCCCCCCCCCCCTTTCGTATTTCCTACTTAAAATCCCCCCTTCCGCTCCTGTCCCTACACAGTATACGTAATAATGGAAGCACATACCAAAACAAGTCTAGACGTCCACATAAAACGTGATTTGTGGGTCTACTTACTTTATAACATGAATTTCAGAAGGGGTGAGACATACAGAGCCGTAAAGTGTGAAGGGAAAAACATTATCAAGTAATCTGTTCTTGTATTAACGCGATCTTGAAATAATCTTCATTCCCCCCACCCCCCACCCCCACCCCCTGGAAACCCTAAAATTCCCCCCTGGGGGGGGGGGGGGGAATTCCCCACCGGTTGAGAACCACTGGTCTAGGTGGTTTATATTCTTACCCTTTTGACAATCTGATACATTTTTATTGGCTGTTGAATGTATTATTGCCGGGAAGGTTAACCCGGTCAACAAATGCCCACAGAAGTCGGATGTGTCGGCCTAACGGCGCAAGAACGCAGCTCTGCTGTAAACAGGCACAACGCAATCACATCCGGAAAAAAACTCCGGATGAACGCAGAAGAAGAAGAAGAACGTATTATTGCATGAAGCAACTTAACTCTCTTTACTCGTCACAGAACCACAATTTGTCGGATCATTTGATGTGGGCGAACATGTCTATTTCTTTTATCGAGAAGTTGCCTTGGAGTACACTAATTGTGGAAAGAAAATATACTCAAGACTGGCCAGAGTTTGTAAAGTAAGTACTTATTTATTTTGAACCCCAAAATAAAACCTTGATTGTTACACAATATTTATCATGCAATGTAATTGTGCAAGCTGTGTATATCTCTTTCAAATGGTCCTTCCATGATATTGCAGTCTATGGAGTTTTCTACTGTACCAGTTGTATTTATCTACCTTCAGTTGTATGCCATATCTGTAGTTCTTACAAGATTGCTTCAGAATATAACTGGTAGGACTTGGATTTTAGTAATATCTTTCTTATTCTAGTTATGTACCCATAAATACTGAAAAAATTATGTAAAAAATATTTTTTAATGCAGTTTTGTGAAGAAAGTTAAAGGCAAAAAAAATAACGGAAAATGTTTCTGTACCCTTCATCCTTTATTCCGTACATAAATCAGTTTATCCAGGGACGTCACTGATGTATTTAAAACAAAATTAATATTGCTGTAATGTAATGTGTATAAAAAAGAATGAAGGACACTTTCCATACCTAAGGTGTGTTGGGTATATGATGTTAGCTCCATATTTTTTTTATAACCATTGGGTTACTCAATGGATGATGGGATAATTTAAACACTTCGCTGCACTTTGCCAGAGAGAAGTGTGGCAAAGTGTTTAAATGATTCCATCATCCATTGAGTGACCCAAAGCCACAAACAATAAATTCTAGTGGGATACCATCTGGGCCAGCTGCTTTTCCATCTTTCAGTAGTTTGATAGCTTTTCTAATTGCTTCTTTGATATCCAGTTCCTCTTTTGCTGGCTGGATATCAGGAGGTCGTCTGAAACTGGTCTATTCAGAAGATTCTTAAAGTATTCATCCCATCTGTTAATTTGATCTCTACTGTTGGTGATAACTTTGCTATTTTTGAGTCCACTTGATTGATTATATTTTTCTACCAATTTCCTTGTGGTTCTGTAAAGGTGTCTGAGGCTTCCCTTCCCTGCTACATCCTCTGCCTCTCTTGCTAGGGCATCTAAATATGGTCTTTATTCACCATTATGTGCTTCTTAACTTCTTTGTTAGCTTCTGTATATTTCCCTTGGGCTCTGATTTTAGCAGCTCTTGTTTTGCTATTAATTAAATATGCCTTGTTATTTTTCCTTCCTTCTATTTTCTTGAGGGTTTCTGATGTTATCCATGCTTTATGTTTATGTTCTCTTCTTCCAAGGTCTTCCATATGTGTGTCGCTTCAAATGTTTTTAACCTGTTGCCAGCTATTATAGTGCTCTCCTCATTGACTAAGTGTTGGAAGACCTGGTACTTATTAGAGACTGTGACCATAAACTGTTCCTTAGTTTCTTGGTTTCTGAGATACCCTACATTATATTGTATTTCTTGTTTATAAAATGTTACATATCTCTTGAGTTTTAAGTTAATTTTACTTATCAGCAGATGGTAGTCTGTATTTAAATCTGTACCTCTAAATATTTCTGCATCATGTAGAGATGATCTAAATTGCTTCTCAATACATATATGATCAATTTGGCTTTCTGTTTTGTTGTCTGGTGATGCTCATGTGGCTTTATGGATACATTTGTGAGGGAAAACACTATGATATATATTGATTTACTGCCCAAATAATTGATGAATAATTCTCCATTTTTCTTCATTACCCATAGTCCATGTTCCCTATGACCTCTTCGTAATCTGTGTTATTAGATCCATTTGGCAGTTGTTACACTTTACCAATTATAACTTTAAGCAGGAATCAATCCTAACTATAACTTAAACTGTTTGTCTGTAGTGTTATTATTGTAACAGATTCAGACTCATACATTTATTACTTTAAAGTACAGCTCAACGTTGGAACCATGTTAATGTAGTGACTAGACAATTACCTGCTGGCCCAAATGTCATGTGTTTGAATCTGCTTGGGAAAATTTTTCAAATTGACCTGGACTCTCAGGTCAACCCAGGAAATGTCTTGGGAAGTAGAGGTGGCCAGTGTGATATAATATATGTACTGTATATATAATGTATAATTCAGTGTGTGTGATTGGAATAGTAAAATAGATGTTTAACCTTCTAGTGTTTGTTTATCAAGCATTATGATGACCATTAATTTCATCCAATGGGCTTGAAAGTATGGAGCCATGAGTTCTTAAATGGCTGGCAAGGCCTATTTTGGCTCAAAATTATCTTTGACAATGTGGGGAAAGAATGCCTTCTATGACAAGCGCAAAATACTCGAAGTGCACTTATGCACACGTTTTGCAAACTGAAAATTCCCATGGCAGATGGAGAAAATATATAATAAGGCAAATAGGCTGCTGTCTAGGTTAAATTTCAAAAATTAGATAAACTACCACAAAAGAATATTTATAGCAACTGTGATTCTGGTATTATCCTTGTTTGTGCTACAGATATGGGCATTGTGCTAAGATTGTCCTTGTGTGATCTGTGGTAGGAGACTGCAGCAGATATGGAGATATGTACGAGGGTGCTTCAAATGAAATCCTTAAATTTTGTGCATTAATTTGAAATCCGTTCGTGCCGCACCGCATGTAATCGCGTACAATGAACATGATCATGTCATAGTCATGTAATAAGTACTGACCAATGAATAAAAAAGCACGTGCTTATCGTTCCATGATGCATAGGTTCTGTTTCTGGCCATTGAGAAAATAGCCAAGTTGATCCAAAATCCATCCAAAGAAGCTCAAAGAGCAGTGATTCAGTTTCTTTCATTCGAAGGATGTTGACCAGTGGACATTCACCGAAGAATGCTGGCAGCGTACGGTAACAAATGTGTGTAGAAGACAACAGTGATAGACTGGGCACAAATGTTTCGGAAAGGACGTCAGTTCATGACAGATCTTCGATGGCCGGGTCAAGAACATATTGTTGCAACAGAAAAAACCATCGCCAAAATTGATGCAGCAGTACAGATGAACCATTGTCAAAGCATACGTTTGCTAGCGAAAGAATTTGGTGTGACAATTGAGACAATTCATAAGGTCGTTCATAAGAAACTGCAACATCGGAATGTGTGTTCACAGTGGGTACCACGGATGTTGACCGACCACCAAAAAGAGGAACGCATGGGATGGTGTTTGAACCACTTGCTGCGTTACAGAGATGCATTTCTCTTCCGCATAGTGGCAGGTGATGAATCATGGTTTTACCACTTTGATCCGAGCAGCAAAAGAGAGAGCATGCAATGGAAGCATGCTGGATCACCAAAAGCCAACAAATTCCAGTTACAGGTTTCCGTTGGTAAGGTTAAGCTGAGCGCATTTTTTTACCATTAAGGGCTATTGTTGGCCGACTTTAAAGAACCTGGTGTCAACATCAACTCTACCTACTACTTGCAAACACTAGACAAGCTGCAAAAAGCCATCAAGAATAAACGATCCAGCATGCTTTCTCGCAGTGTGAGTTTGTTGCACGATAATGCTCGTCTGCATGTCGCAAAGATTGTGCAGGAAGCATTAGCAAGGAAGAAGTGGGAAATTCTGCAACATCCAGCCTATAGTCCTGATTTGTCACCACGTGATTTTCATTTGTTTGGACCTCTAAAAATAGCTCTCAAGGGGCAACGATTTCATGCAGACGTAATGAACGCGGTAAACACTTGGTTCAGTGAGCAACAACAATCTTTTTTTTTGCGTAAGGCAGTCGCCGTCTACCTAAGCAATGGGATACTTGCCTGAATGCCTACAGTGACTTTTTCTGACTAACCCATGGTGCATAATTCATTCAAAATGAATTCTTTGTTTAATTCTACCACACCTGTTAATCTTTCATTCATGCTTTTGTAATAAAGTTATTGGAATGGGTTTCAAATGAACGTTCCTAATATTCTGAAAAAGTAAAGAACAAATGCATCATTTTTTGATGTAGTCACCAGTGCTTACAATGCAAGTCCTCCAGTGCCGATAAAGAGCTTGGATTCCTGTAGAAAAATCTACTCTGGGTCAATACTCGGTTTGCCTGACCGTGTTGTGAAGTCTATCACAGAAGTCAAGCCGTTTTTAAACTTCTTTCTCCATTCATACACTTGCTGGACTGTCAGGGAGGCATCACCACACTGGACCTTCATTCACAGATGAATTTCTATAGGTTTCACCCCTTCAATAATAAAATACAGATAACAGAATGCTGCTCTTCTTTGGTGCATGTCAAAAGTGAGGCAGCCTTCTTTAAACTGTCCTTATGATGTCATCATGTTTGTCTGTACTGTGATTTAATGTGCTTAACACTCTTGACATTCTTAACAACAATATTAACAGGTTACACGACAATGGCATGGTTATTGTAATTTCTATCACACTTTTAAGGTTTCATATGCATCGCCCTCGTATGTGCTGTGAAATTGATCCTTTACCAAAAACTAAAAAATCAAACACTAGGTGGTTTATATGCATACCATGTAAATAACAATATATAATTTTCTGGTATGCAGAAAACAGCCATGCCAACACATCAACTCATCATCATATAGTAGATTCTTTACAGAATATCATTCTCATGTCTGCCAAAAGTTATACAACTTTATGTTTTTGGTTATAGAAATATCTACATGCATAAAAGTTAGTTGCATATCCTTTACAGGATGTCACAATCAACCCCAGGTTTTTTGGCTGTTTGTGATGTCTTGCCAAGTTAACATTTAGTAGCTTGCCATTGTTTTCTGAACATACATAAAGATTGACAACATTGAAACATGTGATGAGTGGCAGTAAAATGTTGCTTTGAAAATAATTAAATAATGGTACTAAGAACATAAATATACGTACTGTCATTCTTCCAGGCATTAATATTACATCTACTGTACTCTTGACTTTAGTTAGTATTTCTTAGATGTCAACCGCAAACCATATGATTATTTACAGTTATTTATATTATTGTTAGCTAATAGTTTTTCTTTTTTTTGCTTTTGTTTCTTTTTGAAATGTTTCCTGTTATGTATACCTGATATATTTTCATATCTTACATTAATTGTACATATAATTTCATGAACATTTTGTTAAAGATAATAATTATATTTCTCTGTTAACTTTTTCCTTCTGGAAAAACTGCTCATTCAATTCTAATATTTTCACTTTCTTTAGTTGACAACAACTTTGTTTATGCACAAATATCATATTTATTTTTCTAATTTACCAAATTTCAGAATGACTATGGGGGAACAAATACTTTACAGAACATCTGGATTTCTTTTCTGAAAGCCAGGCTGAATTGCTCAATACCTGGAGAATATCCCTACTACTTTGATGAAATACGTAAGTTTTTTGTGTTTTTTTTTAACTAAGCTATTAAAAATATTCACATTTGTATATTTTTATGAAAAGTGTGAGGTACTTTAATTAAGTTTACTGAATTACTTTATGGCTGTTTATTAATTATATTTTTTTCCATTTAAATTATGTAAACAGTTTAATTCTTAGGCATGGCATGATTGGGACAAAAACACAGACCTGAATCGAGACTGGTAACCATGTGAGATGGCGAACTTTTCTGTGGAAAGTCATGAATGCCTACACTTGTCAGCATAGCACTTGATGATGGTGATCAATCTTAGAATATCAGACCTGTAAGTCAGATTTGTGCAGGGTCATAATAACATAGGATCAAGAATGCTAGGACTGGCTGGCAGGCTACACTGAATGGCAGGTGCAATAATTGACCCACGACAATTACTTGCCAGGTGATGTAATAATATACACGGACAGATGGTTCTGTGCACCTGGGAAGGTTAACCCAGGCAACACATGCCTGCAGAAGTCAGATCTGTCGTCCTAAAGGTTTCAAGTATCGCAGCTCTACTGTTAGTTAGTTAGTTAGTTAGTCACAGTTCCAACTTCATAGCAACGGGTCGTCCCCATTATGCTCCGTTCCTGTGCCAGTGAATATCACACAAAACGCTCCCCACTGCCCAATATGAAAAGTGGAAAAGACAGGAGTCTCGACAAACAACAGCCCACACAGATACACTGTGCATAATGCCGCCACCAGAATGTCAACACAATAGTCCCCCACAAAACACCCAGTTCATTTCTGATGGAATCGGCAGTCAATTTCCCATCTGGATGTTTCCTAGATGTTCATCTTACACAGTCCACGAAATACAGTTCATCGTCGATGGCAGTGGCAATCAACCAGAAGCCCAGCAGCCACGCATTTCTGCATAAGGCAAAAACCGGTCAACTCTGGGACATAGCCATCCGCCATCACTCTGAACATGCAGTCACGTTCCAAAAAACCTCGGGCAGATTCAAAAGCATTTCACATGAAACTCACAGCTCACAGTGTCGCGCCAAGCACTCACTCAGTAGCAGGGCGATGGAACCATCAAGCCTCCTTAGTCGCCTCTTACGACATGCGGTTGCAGTGTTGCTATTCTTTGCTTCCCTTATGGGCCCCGGCAACACACAGGAGCTCTACTGTAAACAGGCACAATGCAATCACGTCCGAAAAAACTCTCTGGATGAACGCAGAAGAAGAAGTTCTGTGCTACATGGTGAATGAAGTGTCTTGGGGTTTGTGGCGAAGGTTGATGGATAGTGTTTGGTGCAGGCAAGCCTGCATATGTAGGCACAACATTTTAGTTTTGCTGTATTTTACAGGAGAATTTGTTTGCAGTAACTTTTGATTTCTTGTTTTTGTGTCTTCCGATTTAAGGAGGTTTAGAGCACTCATGACATTAAATTCCCTGATTATTTCAAGATCTTATTAAAATATAAACCGATTACCGAGTATTGTAGTTCTCGCCATTGTCTACGAATGTATATATCTTGGCTTCTCAAATTTTTCTTCTTACAGAGATGAAGAGACTGTCTGTTTAAGACGAAAGTTGACTCATAAATTTTGTTTTATATAGATGTTATGAATTGATCTAGTATGAATAATTCAATTGAGCATCCATTTTTATACGTACAGTGTAATTTTCGACTATTTAAGTTAGCGGTAACATCCCAAACTGAAATCATTAAGACCACATGCTATGATGCCATAATTTCCATGGCGAGAAAATAGTGATTTTTCCATGTCATAATCCAGCTATGATCATTTAATATTCTTATAGATTATTCAGAGTGGCTGAAATGATAATGAATACATGTTTGCATTCAATACCCATTTTAGTATATATATAAAATTGTCATCACTCTACAAGTTTGGTTACATTTATTTTTGGGTAACTTTATAAGGCGAATTCTGTGGTCAAAAATGATCTCTGCTTCATGGCCTCATGTTGACAAGTGCGCGAGCTGTTACACGCAGCAGTCTGACATCATCATAGCATGACATGGATATATATTATGTATATATAAACTGGCAGAGTTATCTGTTCTTGAAATAGACAGCAGGAGTGGTAATATCTCTTGGCGACAGTGTAACCGACAGTTGTGTTAGTGTGTAGGTAGGGTCACAAAAAGTGAAAGGTCAAAATTGTTTTTCATCTATATGTTTATGTTAAATGATAAACTGACACACAAACATGTATATCTCCCCTTAGAATTGACCTACAGACTTGAATAAGGTACCGTTGGATTTGTTTTTTTCAAGAGCTATCCAACTATGTAGGTTATATAATTAAAAAGCAATTTAGAAAAAGTAACTAAAGTGGCTACATATGATACAACAGCATCCAGTCTTAGAATGGTGGTGGGGGCAGCCACAGCAGTACACACGTTGCTACACAGAGTGACCAGAGGATCTGGCCAACACTCAGGACTCTGAGGCAAGGTCAGATGAATACATAATGAGGCTGCTACCACTACCATTTGTATTGGAACTCTTCACTGGCTATTGAAGATGAGGACGAAGTATATAAGGGAATGTCCTTAGTGTCATGATGTCAGTTCTTGAGCCAACTAAACTCAACTCATCCAGATCTCTTTGATTGAATGTTCTTATTAGCTGTTGATTAGGTTTTATTCTCATAAGATGTATAAACCAATTTGTTGTCTCTCATTAAACTTGATGTTTGATGTTACACATGAAGTTCTGATCAAAATGTAAAGTTATTTAATCATTATTGTTATTTCAGAGGATGTGTATAAAGTTGGTGATACATTCTATGGCCTTTTTACAACAAACACGTAAGTGCTACATTTCGTTAACATTTTGAAAAACAACAATGGCCATGTAACTAACTGACTGTGATAAAATGTATTTAAAACTACTGGATGTAAATATCCTGCCTCAATTAATATAATTACAAACTGTAAACAAATATTAACAAATACCTTTGATCATCTGAAGTGCCAGATTAGTAAGTCTTGTCAAGTAGTTCATATAGAATAATGAAATAGAACCAATCAACAACCTTTATCACTGATGGTTATTGAGGAAACATGTAAATTAATCATATGTATAGGAAAACATGTTTTTTTAACATACCCATAGGCATAATATAGAAAAAAGATCTCTAAACAAAGAAACAAGATGAGACATAAAATAAATGAAGGCACTCTAAGAGAACAGATTAAGTTTCAGAGACTGAATTTTGAAGATAATGCAATAATATACACTGTATTCATGATGAGAATTCTTTTGAAATAGTAAACATAGAAACTTTAATACTAGGCTGAAAATAAAATGATGAATATTGTCAATTCTTGTCTTCTTCCAGTAGTTTTGAAGTTGGATACATGGTTTGTCATTTTAGTTCTATTTAATTCTACTTATCACGGTTCATTTTGTGTTTTCATTTTTGAAAAGCATGACTTCTCAACTTCATAGTTCATTTCTCAACTTCATATTTCATTTATACAACGGCAAATTTTTTAAATTAACTGTGCATTATGACTACTTGTATCTTTTGTAGTAGAGTATTTTATTTCTCAATCAATGCCATATGACTTCTCTATTTCTTGTATTCCAACATCCAAGTGCCGGTCTCTCTGGCCGAGGGGTTACACGACTTTCTCCGTAATCCCGTTTATCCAGGCAGGGTCTCGCAGCGCGCGAGAATTTGAAGTGGTTCTACCTGCGCTGGTGACTTGTGGGATAATGAGCCGGCCGCTCAGAAAGCAATGGCAAACTACTGAGCGTAATCTTGCCAAGAGATCAACAATCAGCTGAAAGATGTTGATGTTAACAGCGATGTCCTGTAAAGGATATGAGAATTTAAAAACAAAACAAAAAAAACATCCAAGTATTCACATCCTATACCCTTCATCTAAGTATATTATTTTATCTTATTGTATGTAATGTGGAAAGACTAACGTATATAGAACTGGTAGATTTAAGTGTGGATTTTATTTATGCTGAATTCATTATTGTTTGTTTTTTTAAACCAATACAGAAATGGGCTGACAGCTTCTGCCATTTGTGGCTTCAGCATGCGTGATATAGATCGGGCATTTGATGGGGCATTCAAAGAACAGAGAGATAAACAGTCCATCTGGCTGCCAGTACCAGAAATTGAAGTGCCAGCACCACGACCAGGAGATGTAAGTATGAAAACACTGAGGATAGTAAATAGTATGCCTGTTTACATGTTGTCTGTTTTACTTATAGACAAAGCACAAATAAAAACATAACATTAATAGACATAGTTGAAAATATACAGACATAAGAACCAATACTGTAGATATAATAAGTCAGCATCAAGGGATGAATAAGAGATTGCAGTTCAGAATGTAGTTTTAGTTTTTTTAAAGAATAACAATTAACCAGAGCTCCCAGGTCGACCCAGCTTAAAATGGGAATCAGGAGATGTCCTGGAAAGTAAGGGTGGCTGGTATGATACCTACCCACTGAATCTGATTGGTCTATGAAAATATGGGTCTAGCACCATATATCCAATGGCACCATAAGGCGTGTAAAAGGATCCTTTCCTATTTTTTTTTTTAATGTAGAAGAGCAGAGTCTCTTAAACGTATGATGTTCACTTCCGACTCACGTAGACCAAGAAAGAATTACAGTCACGTATCTTTACAATTAAAACCTTTATGGACTGGAACACACAGAAAAACACAAGTCAGAACACTAAGAATATGTGTATTTCCTATGGTAACATATGGTTGTAAAACTTGGATATTTGGCAAATCACCTAAAAAGCACATATATATATATATTTGAATGCAAATGTTACAGAGGAGCAGACAAAATGTATTTGATAGGAGAAAAAAAACACAAGTACACTATACTTAGTGCCTGTTTTATAGCGACGAGGGCAGACTGCAAGATCATATTAATAATATGAGTTCAACATGCAGGAGATACAATATGAGTATAAATACAGCCAAAACCAAAGTAATGCGAGTTAGCAGATCGCCAGGCCGACTAAGTATATAGATAAATAGCACAACTCTGAAACAAGTTAAAGAATTCGAATATCTTGGAAGTATGATCACAGAAGATGGCAGATTGGACAGAGAAATCGAAATCAGATGTCAAAAAGCTAGTGCACTTACATATCAACTATCACCCTTACTGACACATCCAAATATACTCATGTCCGCAAAACGGCAGATAATAAACAACATATTCACACCAACCCTATGCCACCAATCTCAAATCTGGACTTTATCCAAATTACACCTTCGCAAAATCAACACCTGCGAAATGAGATGCCTGAGGAGAGCTGCCAACTTAACAATCCGAGACCAAGTAATAAATTCTATTATCAGACAGACTGTGGGATCAACACCTTGTGCCACATTTATTGAAAGACAGAAGATCAAGTGGTTTGGCCATGTCATTAGAATGCAACACCAGCAACTACCATCACTGGCCTTACATCAAAGATCATCTGCGACGAGACCACGAGGACGTCCAAGAAGAAAATGGATTGACGACATCAAAGATATTGTACAACCACACAGAATGACACTATCCAGTGCTGCCCACCGGGCGCAGGAACGCAAATTATTCCTCCCCACGATGCTTGACGGCAGAAGTGGAAGCTGATGATGATGATGATGATGACACTATACTTAAGAAGACTGGCTATTAAGACAAACATAAATTTTAGTAAAAATTAATATTTTAGACTAGTAAAAAGACAAGACAGTCTAGAAAAAAAATTGATTAAGCAGGGAAGTATACTGGGGAGCAGAAAAGAGAAATCATAATGTAGATGGATTCAAGATGTAATAGATAGTAACAAACAGGATATCTGGCATTGATAGAGAGACATTTTGATGCACTGTTATAGGGGAAAGTTCTGCACAGGACAAGGCACGGAATGATGATGTTGTGGTTTACACAGTAAAGAACCTGATGATAGCATACTCCTTCCTGACACTGGGGTAGTGAATCAGACATCTAGTGTGCAATGAAAGTGATGCTTTACCAATCAAACCAAACCATACAGAAGGCTCACAAATTGGGGCTTTTGAAATTAAACAAAAGTAAAGTAAGAACCATTTCAACATGCCTTGAGGTGCAAATAAATATTTGTTTCCATCTATGAGTCTGTTATGTGATAGCACCATCACATTTTGTAGGCCTGAATGCATGAAGGAATAAATAAGTGGCCAATCTTTCCTTCATTTTTGCTGTCACCTAGTATTGTTTACCTATAATATCCTCCACTTCATGTGCCATCAATCTTGTGAATTGTTACAATGACTAGAAGCTTTCCTCTTGATGAAACAATCCTGCAAAATGTTAGAAATTTCTTTTTTATGTGGTCTAGTTTTATATACACTGTTGTTTCTTTTGTGAGCCTGCTCATTACAATCTTTTCTGTTTTTCTTCTGTACATCCTTTCTGTAACCTTTCTGGAATTTCTTACCAACTAACAATTATGTATCAAGATTAATTATGTATCAAGATTAATTATGAACTGTCACTTTAATAATTTTTTTTTCATGCTCGCTCGCTCGCTTTGAATTCAAGCCTAGTCCATACACACTATTTATAGTAGTGATGGACTGAATTTTGTGTGAGGGTTAGCTTTCCCTATTAACAGTGACCCTCGCCATCAGACGAACCCACTCCGACTTCAGAGGTACTTGTAATTAATGTCCCCAAGTAAAGGACGACAGGTCAACATTTTAGTCCAGCTGTGCGGTTTAGGGGTTGAGCCGCTTACCTCGGCATCAGCACACCAGATGTTTAAGAACACGCGTTCCTATCCATTCGACCATGCGGACCTGCATGTCACTTTAATAAAAATTGCTTCATTATTGCAAAGGATCTTTGTTTTTGGTTCATCAGTTTAGTTATTTTCACTGTGCACCACAGCATGGGATAAATAATTCCAGAATTTCAATTCTTTTCAGTGTAAAAGAACAGGTTTAAAGAGCAAGGCGAGTGATTTGCCATATGAATTCATCAACTTTGTGTCCCGTTCAAGCATGCTGATGGACAGAGCTGTGTCTCACACATTTGGCAAGCCCATCTTTTATCAGGGCAACTGTCTCATGCAGAAACTGGTTGTAGTTCAGAATGTTGCTGGCCATGGAGAATTGGTGTTCTTTACAGCAACAAGTAAGTTATCAAATGTGATGGCTTTTATGTGATGGAAGATTGTTTTTCACTCTAACTAGCAGATTAATTAAAAAGATTTCAAAATGTATAAATAAAATAAGAGTACTGCAGAGTCAAACTCATAGTTAGTTAGTTAGTTAGTCGCAGTTCCAATTTCACAGCAACGGGTCGTCCCCATTATGCTCCGTTCCTGTGCCAGTGAATATCAGACAAAATGCTCCCCACTGCCCAATGTGAAAAGGGGAAAAGACAGGAGTCTCGACAAACAACAGCCCACACAGGTACACTGTGCATAATGCCGCCGCCAGAATGTCATCACACCAGTCCCACGTGAAACACCCTGTTCATCTCTGATGGAATCGGCAGTCATTTTCCCATCTGGATGTTTCCTAGATGTTCATCCACACAGTCCACGACATACTGTTCATCGTCGATGGTAGTGGCAGTCAACCAGAAACCCAGCAGCCACGCATTTCTGCATAAGGCAAAAACCGGTCAACTCTGGGACATAGCCAGCTGCCATCGCTCCGAACATGCAGTCACGTTCCAAAAAACCTCGGGCAGATTCAAAAGCATTTCACACAAAACTCACAGCTCACAGTGTCGCGCCACGCACTCACTCAGTAGCAGGGCGATGGAACCATCAAGCCTCCTTAGTTGCCTCTTACGACATGCATGGTAGGCTACAGTGTTGCTATTCTTTTCTTCCCTTATGGGCCCTGGCAACACGCGGGAGAGTCAAACTCATGATGACCAGTTTGACAGGAGAGCATCTAGCCACTGCCCTACTGCAGCTCCCATTCTTATTTTCAAGTGATAGGATATTGATTTAAATTGTATGTATTTTTTAACTAGGTTATAACCATATATTGCTGGATAGTTGTGTATCATTTGGTGTTCAAACACACACACTAGATCCATTGCATGTAACAAAAATGGAAGCAAATCTTAACACTGCTTGAAATGTTCAATCCATTTACTACACTTCATGCCTGCAGAATGATGACATTGATTTAGAAATCATGAATTTGCAAAGTGTATTGACTTACTTGGTTGCCAGCTACAGATATCATCTTCATTATGTGCCATACCAATAAGTATGGGCGGCCATGTTTCACTATCTCACATGATCACCAGAGTTATGGATCAGTTCTGTGTTCTTGATTAAATTATGCCATGTTGCAAGACCATCCAGATATTTAACTCTTTGCCTTTCACTTGTTCTTTTCCATTCAGTTCATGCACTAAGTTTTCTAGTTTATTTCTTCTCATAATGTGCCCAAACATCTTGACTGTTTACGTCTAATTTCTCTGATCAGTTTACGATTTTCATTTGTTTCTTGTAGGACTTGCTCATTGGTTTTTCTGGCCATGTAAAGTATTCTTTGAATTTTCCTACAAATCACATCGCCACTGCCATCAAATGTTTCTCAGATTGTCTGCTTATTGTTCATGTTTCACATCCATGCAAAAGTACAGGTTCTATAAAGCACTTCAACACTCATTTTCTCATTCCGGTTGACATCTTTTTATTGGTCAGTATGTTTTCCATCTTGCAAAAGGCTACTGTTACCATAGTGATTCTTGTTTTGATCTCTTCAAGGCACCTCTCATCAGATGTTATGACTATTCCAAGATAACTGTACAGATTCACTTTTTAAAGAATATTCCCATTTACCTGTATATTACAGTGTGGTATTTCTTTCTTCTTAGAGATAACCATAATCTCTGTTTTCTTATAGGTATAAGCCTCTTCATTTTTTTTTCATTTATGACAGAAAAGAAGTAAGTAAAATCAAGACAGTGATAAACGAGAGTAATATTATTTAACAACCTATTGCTTCCAACTGGAGCCATGTTTGGTGGTGTTGTGGTTAGTGTGTTTGCCTACTGAGACAGTGGTCCGGCTTCAGTCCCCAGCATAGGCAGGGTTATGTATCCAACCAGTATGGTTCTGGGGTCAAGCCAGCCACATTAAAGTTGGCACCAGACAATGTTGGGATTTTCTAGGAATTGTCTGAACAGAAAAGACAATGAGGAGCTGGCCACCTCACCTAATCTGTCGTGGCCTAGAATATGTGAAAGTCTAACACTTCACACCCCAAAGGTAGTATCTGCTATGGAACTGCCTTTCCTACTTCTGTTAGCTCTTTCCTTTTCAGCATATATCCAGGGATAAGGACGTAATCATTTTGAACATCCTTGAGTACATTACTTTCTAGGAAGCTAAATATTTGGGAAGAGACCACTGTGAAAGCCAGATTTCTCTTTTGCGCTCTGATCAAATATAAAAATATAAAAGTACACATTGTACAATGATTGGGATTCATAAAAAAGTGACAATAAAACAGTGTGCATTGTTTGGGACTAAAAGAGTTATTGCTGCTGGCTACTTTTGTTTTCAGATACTGGTATTATCTACAAGATAGCAGCCTGGCCAGGTCTGACCCCATTGGATGCACCAAAAACATATATAGTAACAAATTATATTCCATTTGGAGATAGCAGGCCAGTTTGGAACCTCATACTATATGTAAGTAAAAGTGTTTTTTTTTTTAAATTGCATATATTTATAGGACGTTGCAGTCAACACCAGCATTTTTCAGCTGTTGTTGATATTCTTGGCAGGATTACGCTCAGTAGTTTGCCATTGCTTTCTGAGCGACCGGCACACATACCCTGTAAGTAACCAATGCAGCGCTATCTGCTACGGAATCTCGTGCAGCTGCTTTACCCACGTGCATGTACGGGATTATGGAGAAAGTCATTAATCCCTAGGCCAGGGAGACCGGCTAGTAAAAGTAAAATTATCTCTCTATAAGAAAAAGTAAAAGTACCTAACATTTATTTGATGTTTGCTGAATTGTCTTCTAGTAACTACAAGCAGCTATATTCTTTATATAATAGATATCGCGTTTTGATCATCAAATAAAGCCAGTTCTGCCATTCTGTTCTTATTATCTGGTCTGTTTATTTTCATCAACAGCTTTCTCATTTGCTGTGGATCATTTATGACATGGGTCACAAACAGGACAGGACACTTAAGGTGTTCCCCAGTTCCCATAGTTTGTTGCTTCTTTAGGCAAAATTTCCGTTCTCTTTCTGGTAAAATGTTGGTAGTCTTGTAGCATTTACTTTGAAGTTTACATTGTGACTGCAACTTTGTTGTGATGAATTTGCATCACATAATTATTCCATCCATCATGTGCCATGCCAATAAGCGTAGGTGCCATCTCACTCGATCACCAGAGTCGTGGATCAGCTCAGTGTTTCTGTCTCGACCATGCCACATGGCCAAGCCATCCAGGTATTTACTTCTTGGTCTTCCCCTTGGTCTCTTCCCTTCGACCTAACCAGTTGTCACCAAGTTCTCCAATTCATTTCTTCTCAAAACATGCCCAAAATATTTTGACTGTCTACGTCTAATGTCTCTAATCAGTTTACGATCTTCATTTGTTTCTTGAAGGACTTGTTCATTGGTTTTTCTGTCTGTCCATGGTATTCTTTGCATTTCCCCCAGAAACCACATTTCCACAGCCATCAGATGTTTTTCAGCTTGTCTACTCATTGTCCACTCTTCACATCCATATAAAAGTATAGGTTCTATGTAGCACTTCAACACTCTTTTTCTCGTTTCAATTGATATCTTTTTATTGGTCATTATGTTTTTCATCTTGCAAAAGGCTACCTTCGCAATGGCAATTCTTGTTCTAATCTCTTCAAGGCATCTTCCATCAGATGTTATGACTGTTCCAAGATAGCTGTACCGATTCACTTGTTTAAGAATATGTCCATTTACTTGTATATTACATTGTGGTATTTCTTCCTTCCTAGTTTAATTATTACTTTTTACAAAAAAAACATGGAAAATTATTCTCAGTTTTAGCAATAACGAGCCAGTTATTACGGCATTTTAGAAATCTTTACCAATCATAAAGACATATGGATAGATATCCATCAAATACACTGACGGTGAGACAGCTGATAGCAATGACATTACTTATATACCAGTTCTAAGGTCTGTCAATGAGGACTCTGAAATTGGGTTATGGAAATGGGAAAAAAATCATCAATAATCACCATCAATTAATGAAGAATATAACAGTTGCTGTAATTTTGAATGAAAACAGCTCAAGTAAGAAGGAACACCTGAGAAGTCAGCGGGGACAGAAACAGTCAGCACTTCTACATCTAGTGACACAGCAAGATATATGCATGTGACCAGTAAAGATATCAATGAAGATAAATAGGAATACAGCTGACAGAAAATGATCAAGGATATCTTAAATAGCATAAGCTGAGATAACAATTGCACATATTGTCATTGTTCACTTGAATCATGAGTGGATTAACGTGAGCCAGGAAACACTTAATCATTGTCAGTAAATGGCCCTTCATAGACACCTTGAGATGTATCAGACATATGGTGCTCAATTTACAAAATTTGCCTAAACAACTGTACTGTTCTTTTGACACCGGAGTGCAGGGAGTGGGTTCTTTAGAGAAGAGAAAAAGAGAGTTATAAAATGAATAAATAACTCTAGAGAGAGTGATGCCATTATATATACTGATGGTTCTGTCCTTACTGGTTTACTGGTAAGAGTCATCATCATCATCTTCCACTTTTGCTGTCAAGCGTCATGGGGAGAAATAGTAGATGTTCGTGTCGATATAGGGCCAGTGCTGGTAGCTGATGGTGTTGCATTCTAATGAGATGGCCAAACCATTTGATCTTCTGCCTTTCAATATATGTGGCACAAGGTGTTGATCCCACTGTCTGTCTGATAACATCTTTCTTACTCAATCTTGGATAGTTAAGTTGGCAGCTCTTCTCAGACATCTCATCTCGCAGGTGTTGATTTTGCATAAGTGTGATTTGAATATGTCCATGTTTGGCATTTAGTAGCATAAGAGTTGGAATGAATATGCTGTTTATTATGGTAAGCGCTTTGGGTGAAAATCTTCAGCAAGATATAGAAGATAGAGAAAATATGTGCAATATGTATTGCAGTGATAGATATAGAAGATAGAGAAAATATGTGCAATATGTATTGCAATGATAGATATAGAAAACAGAGAAAATATATGCAATATGTATTGCAGTGATAGATATAGAAGTTAAAGAAAATATATGCAATATTTATTGCAGAGAACAGTTGTGCATGTGTAGCGACAACATCCAGCATTAGTAAGGAAGAATATGGTGTAATTTTAACGACTGTGCAGTGTTTGAAAATATTGCAGGTCCAAGTTTTGTATTCACCCTCTGTAAAGTTCATGCAACATAATAGGTAAATACAAAACTTGGACCGGCAACATTTTCAAACATTGCACAGTCGTTAAAAATACACCCTGTAGAAACAGTTACTGCAGTTCTGCGATGGTTATTTGCCTTCATGCAATGGAATTACCATTATATCTGATTCTCTCAATGTATGCCTTCAGAAGATCTATTATGTGAGCCCTGGGTCAGTTGAGCTGAGATGAGACAAGAACCAACATCACAACACCTTGAGACATTCCCATACATGCTTCGTCCTCATCTTCAACAGTCAGCAAAGAGTCCCAATACTAATTATACCTATTGCAGTCTGATTATGTGTCCATCTGACCTCTCCACAGAGCACTGATTTGATTCAATTCAGTTTATATTATAATCACTGCACTCTAGACTTGTGCATAGCTGCTATGATCTCCAGTGTAGTAAATCCATCAGCATACAGTGACTGTCAGTGTCAGTCTGATTATGATTGACAAGCTGGCATGCATGCTTGATGTGCAGCACTTATCTGGTCTTATTTGAATGCTTGCACTCTAACTATTGAGGCTGCTTCGTTAACTTGAAGGTCCTCATGTAAGCCAGACTCTCTAAAGACATTCATGATGTTTCCTCAGTCCGCGTTCATTACGTCTGTATCTGTGTGAAATTGTTGCCCCTTGAGAGTTTTTTAGAGGTCCAAACAAATGAAAATCACATGGTGATAAATCAGGACTATAGGCTGGATGTTGCAAAATTTCCCCACTTCTTCCTTGCTAATGCTTCCTGCACAATCAGAGTGTTGTGATGCCCCACGTCTTGTGGGGGTGGGGAGAGGGGGGGGGGGAGTTTATTGTAGCAATGGTTAAGTTACATAGATAATCATCTCTTCAAGACATTAGGTGGATCCTTTGGCCAGGTTTTACAGAGATCCAAGGTAGTGAGTGAGCTGATTTTCTGGTCACCAGCATATCAACAGTGGGGAATTGAGGGTGGACATAAAACATAGTGTGTATCGTATACAACTTGTTGCTGCAGGAAGATACCCCAATAGATGAATCAGTCAAAGACTCTTGTCATTTGCATCACTTATGGCAGTAAAAGGCATTACACAGACAAGGAACAACATAGGCGCGTTCATAATTAGTGCTCAAGAGAAACTTTCAGCATCCCTATGCTCCAACATCTGCTGAGAGACAGAGCTCATATGTGCATGGCCCATATGACATCAATTATAGTTGATGAGTCAATCAATTAAGAACCTATTTTGCTGTGGTTTGAAATTTAACATTTGAGAAAATGATTGCAAAAGAACACTAAATAGGTGAAACTGGTAGTTAAACAAATGGCTGCCAGATTTAACAGTGTCCCCTACACTGTGTATCGTAATACAGTAGATGTGCTGGATAAATTAGCCTATGTCTGAAATGACAGCAATTTAACAGAATGTTGCAAACTTGTAATACTAACATTAATGTACAGAAAAGTATAAAGATATTTTAAATACTAGACTAATGACTAATTTAGCAGTTTTCTTGTAATTATTTTACAGGATGCATGGATTTACTTTGGAACTGATATGGCTGTTGGCCAGATAGCTGTGGAAACCTGTGAAAAGTACCAAAAAATTGACCTCTGTATATATGACCCTTATTGTGGCTGGGATACCACTACTGAGGAGTGTAGGTCTAATGAAAGAAAAAAGTAAGTGAAACAATGCAACAGCCTCATTTAATGTTGTACTTTTACAACCTGTACAATACCACAGGTCTTAGAACAATTCTTTGGAATTGTGTGTTTTCTATAACCATTCAAAATTGTGTCTCTTCAACAGTTTTGCTGTATTTATTAAACTGTTTTGTTTTCAGAATGGTAAATAATGTTTGTCCTCCCTATCCTCACCCTCCTCAGCATGCTTTCTGAGGACAGGCAGGCTTCGTACAGAGTGGCTTGCTTCGCTTCAGAGGTCACAGGTAGCAAGCATCACCTGGATCTTTTCTCCGGGGCATGCCGGTGTGCTGGGGAATTAACAGGCGGACAGATTGGCTAGCTCAGCAAAACTTGGTGGAGTATTGATGCATGACAAGACAGACGTGGTTGCGGCCTTGTGGGAGCACGTGTACACCTCGGAAGAGCAAATGGATCACCATAGTCTGGTAAGAATGAGGCAGCAAGGTGTGACGAGGGGATCTGGCCAACGCTCGACGGTCAGAGGAAAGGCAAGACGGACATATAATCAGATTGCTACTGGAACTATTAGTGTTGGAACTCTTTGCTGGCTGTTGAGGATGGGGACGGAGCGCTTATGGGAATGCCCCGATTGCTGTGATGTCGGTTCCTAAATCAATCAGTCAATCAAATAATGTTTGTAAAATAAATATTATAGTCATTGTAAAGCTATAAACCATAACATACACAGTGTCATAGTGTACGATTTATGTTTTTAATTATGCAATAGGTTTGGGGGAAGCAAAAATAACACTTTATAGCTTCCTTATTATTTTTTATATTATTAAACTGTTGCCATGCGCCTAAAGATGTATTTTCTAAACTGTCAAACTGTCTGTGTGTTACTGGAACAATCGTCATCATCTACACTTTGTGACAGTTGCTGAGGGCCAGGGAATATCTGTGGGTTTTGCAAGAGTGTTGTGATGCCAATTCTTTATTAACCATTGACCAAAAATGTCAGTTATCTAAACAAAGACATCGCTTCTGTTTACTTTCAGTTTAATCAACTATGCTAAAATAGATCTGCTATCATATTCACTTCGAGGAAGCTATCAGGAAACATGTTGGAGAGTTATATGGTGAGTAATTGTTTATTTTGCATTATACTGCATTTACTATTATAACTTCATATATACAGTTAGATTTGACATTGCATTAAGAAATTATGGAGACATGATTTCAGTTTTACTTTATTATAATCTTAAGCCATATAACATACCAGATATTTTTATAAACAAGTGTAGAATATTAGCATATATTAGGAACATTCATTTGAAACCCGTTCCAATGACTTTATTACAAAAGCATGAAAGAAACATTAACAGGTGTGGTAGAATTAAACAAAGCATTCATTTTGAATGAATTATGCACCATGGGTTGGTCAGAAGAAGTCGCCATAGGCATTCAGGCAAGCATCCCATTGCTTAGGTAGGCGACAAATTCCATCCTCAAAAAAGGATTGTGGTTGCTCACTGAACCAAGTGTTTACTACGTTCATTACGTCTGCATCTGTGTGAAATCGTTGCCCCTTGAGAGCTTTTTTTAGAGGTCAGAACAAATGAACATGGTGACAAATCAGGACTATAGGCTGAATGTTGCAGAATTTCCCCACTTCTTCCTTGCTAATGCTTCCTGCACAATCTTTGTGACATACTGACGAGCATTTCCGTGCAACAAAATCACACCACGAGAAAGCATGCCGGGTCGTTTATTCTTGATGGCTTTTTGCAGCTTGTCTAGTGTTTGCGAGTAGTGGGTAGAGTTTATGTTGACACCAGGTTCTTTAATGTCGGGCAACAATAGCCCTTCATGGTAAAAAAATGCGCTCAGCATAACCTTACCAGCGGAAACCTACAACTTGAATTTTTTGGCTTTTGGTGATTCAGCATGCTTCCATTTCATGCTGTCTCCTTTGCTGCTCAGCTCAAAGTGGTGACACCATGATTCATCGCCTACCACAATGCGGAAGAGAAATTCATCACCCTCCACTCCTTAACACAGCAAGTGGTTCAAACACCATCCCATGCGTTCTTTTTGATGGTCGGTCAATATCCGTGGTATCCACTGTGAACATGCCTTCCGATATTGCAGTTTCTTACGACCTTTTGAATTGTCCCAATTGACACATCAAATTATTTTGCTAGTGAACATATGCTTCGACAATGGTCCATCTGTACTGCTGCATCAAATTCGGCGATGGTTTTTTCTGTTGCAACAATATGCACGTGACCCAGCCGTCAAAGATCTGTCGTGAACTGACGTCCTTTCCAAAACATTCGTACCCAGTCTGTCACTGTTGTCTTCGACACATATTTGCTACCGTACGCTGCCTGCATTCTTCGATGAATGTCCACTGGTCGCCATCCTTCAAATGAAAGAAACTGAATCACCGCTCTTTAAGCTTCTTTGGATGGATTTTGGATCAACCTGGCCATTTTCTCAATGGTCGGAAACAGAACCTATGCATCATGGGACGATAAGCACATGCTCTTTTATTCATTGGTCAGTACTTATCACATGACTATGACATGATCATGTTCAATGTACGCAATCACGTGCGGTGCGGCAAGAATGGATTTCAATGCCCTTTATAATTTTTTAAGAAATTAAATTAAACTTAAATCAATATTATTTATTTTATTATTAATTAACTGAAGCTGAAAGGAATCAATTACACTTGATAATATTCTTTATAAAACTAGTGGATTTATTCAAGTAAATAATATTGTGTTCCTTCATAAATTTAGTGTTCAGATGTAAATAAAACTGACAAAAAATTAGCCAAAGTGTCTATTATTTACCATTTTTGTTTTTGTTTTGCAGCTTATGAAAAAATTTCCAAGATATCTGGAAGCTCTGTGACATTACGTGTGGAATACCGGCTTCATGTCAGTGGTAGTGTCAGGTGGACCAGAAATGGCACAAACGTGAATGATGACAGGCATATCCTGGCGCAGGACAACTCTCTGATAGTGACAGATCTTCGCAAGTCAGATGAGGGCTTGTACACTGCCACTGATAAGTTGGGAAGGACAGTTGCAGAATACTCTCTTATTGTAGAGACAAGTAAGGACTTCTGTGAACTGCTATAATAGATATTCTGGACAAACCAATAATATTGTAAATTCTCTATATATATTAAAATTAAGGCCTTTTAGAGGTTATTCATAGAAAGCCATTTAATATTTTCAATGCTTAAATTGTATGTTTTGGTAGAACCTCGTAGATTTTAGTTCTTCTTTATAGTAAAATTTAAACAAAGAGGGGATAGGTGGTAACTTACTTACTTAGTCAAAGATCATCTATTTGAACATCAAATTATTAATCCATAAGTGCTCAGATCCTTTCCTCAACATCTCTCTTGGCGTATAGTGATTGAAGACACCAGTTTTGTTTTGGCTGACTATTATTCTTTGGTGTCCCACATGGCATTCTAATCAAGCTTTACTTTAACCTGTTTGACTTGATGTTTGAAGTCTAATCAAAGTTGCAGAATCATATCCATTCTTTGAATCATTTGCTTGTCATGTCTCCCTGAGGGAATTCAGGATGTCAGCTTGGTCAATTGCTCATCCACTTCCCATAACAGCCAAGCCCACAAGCTCATTTGTTTCTTCTTTCACCAACAAGCCATGGCACAAAAATTAAACAGATATAAGCCAGTCTTGGCCTCTTCAGAGATTCAATCCATTGCCTTCAGGCCCAGTCCATCTTGATCTTCGTTAGCATAGTTATGGAGTCACTACGAAAACATGCAGAGGTGAAAGTCTGTGTCTCCAGCCACTCTATTGTGTTTGTTACTGCCATGACTCCCGTCGTTAAACTGCTCTTTGTCACGATAAAACCTCTGTTGTCTTCCTTAACGGTTGTCTCCCTCCAACCTGGATATTCATGAGCTTAAAGTTAAAGTGTGTTGCATAACAGACCCATCTGTGCAGATGATTATATCACCCTGAGAAAGTGGTAACTTAGTTCCTTCCCAGTAGGCAAACAACACACAGAATCCAAGCATGATTGTGAGCATAAAGAATGACTAAAATAATTACTAATAAACTGCAAACATTCATTAACTGGAGCCTATGCAAAATAGAAGCACTAAACTAGTATAACAGAACTGCCAATATAGAGTTTTTGGAGAAAACTTAACAAATGTCTATGGATCATGAGATGAGGAAAAGATGTTGATGCTTGATAGAGCACATGTTGTGAAAACTAGATAATAATATACATAGAAAGTCTCTTGTCTATAACCCACAAGGTCAACAAAATAGAGGGACACCTAAAAATACATGCACAACATAATTAGAGATCAATATTATATGGAAGACATGAAGGAAGCTGAAAGAGATAGCAAAAGATGGCTTGACTTGAGCTGGTTCAGGGACTATGCGCCAACAGGGGATAACAAGCAGTAGAAGACATGATTGTGAGCACTCCAGGCAGTGAGTGCAAGACTTGGGCATTAAATGTCTACCAGTCATCATCATCATCATGTGCCATGACAATAAATGTTGGTTGCTATGGTTCGCCATCTTGCACAATCACTAGTCTCAGATGAGATCACCGTTCTTGCCCCAGTTGTGCCATGTGACAAAGCCATCCAGATATTTACCTCTTTGCCTTCCCCTTGCTCTTTTCACATTGAGTTAGCCAGTTGTCACAGTTTTCAAGTGTATTTCTTCTCACAACATAATCAAAAGACTTCTCTAATCACCAACATTAAAACTATCTTCATTACAAGACATAGGAACACCCTTCCACATGTTTATTTTGTAGAACATATTTTTTATACTATTTTCATTACATTATTTACAGTAGTCCTCTTCTCCTTATTTGCTGTTCAATGCTGTTCAGTTAAATAATTTTAAAAATATGTTTCATGATGTTTCAGGCAAAGAACAGATTGAACAAAGATGGATGCGTAAATTTGACCAATGGTGTGATGAATTTGAGCGGTATCAAGAAGATGTCAGGCAGTGGGTAAGTATAAAATAAAGTTAATAGACTCCATCATGAACATCATACTTTTTACAAAGCAGGTCTTATGATATAAATTACGCTTGCTTTTCAGTTAACCAGAGGCAGAGAACATTTTTTTTTACCTTTGTGATACATAATCTGGCCAACGGTTATTTAACAGATAGGTCTTGGTTGACAATGTGGGTATGCATAAATACATAATAACCTTCGTCTGATGAATTCTCAGTACATTAATTTAATAAAGATTAAATCACTGTACTATTATATTTGCATAGAAAATGCATTATTTAAAATCACCTGGAAATATACACATGTTCAGTATTTTTTTTTCCACACTTTTAATGCTAAAGAGTTTTATGCTGGCACAGTATGTGTGGTGTTAGTCACTGAGATTTATAATTTACCTGGTACAAATTAACATTCACAGTATTTTGCACTCAATGGTTAAGTAGGTAAAGAACCTATGACATTTTCTGTAACATTTACCATTGTTGAAGATGATTTCGGAAGATGAAAGGTATATTTAATAAGTCATGTTACAAGAAATGTTACACCAGAGCTGTTCTGCTGTATGGCAGCGAATACCCTGGATGGCCAAAGTTACTAGCAACAATTTATGGGAGAGGCTAATGAAAGTAGAACATTATACACAGCTATAAGAAAGAGAAAAACAGTGTTCATTGGTCATATAATGAGAAGAGAGTGCTGGAGAACATCGTGATGGCTGGAATTATCAGTGGTAGAAGAGGGAGAGGTCGCACAAGAGAAATTATGTTTGGTTGTCTTATACATTTGCATGAGGTAATGCCACCAATAGGTTTGATTTAGAACATCAAGATCCATGGAGAGACACAAAAACCTACACCACTTAGTGGAGCTGTCCACCTTCTGCTTAGAAGGTCATGGGTTCATTTTCAGACTGTCATTTGGTTTTAGTGCCATTTTTTTCTGAGGGCCCTGAGGATTGTCCCCACAGCTGTGGAGTTCATGCTGTGTGCGATGCATTTAGCAGGTGGTTATCTGCTTTATACACGTCAGGTCTTAGTCAGATATGACTGAGCTACCATATGATAGTAGACGGTACTACATGCTTTCTGTTAGTGCCGAATGTCAGGCGGCCCTTACCAAACCCGACACCCCACATTCAGGCGGAGTAGTGTAATTGGGAAGGTACATCCCTTACCCTAGTGCGAGGAAATGCAACCTAAAGACTAAATGTCATGGCAGGGCAGACCAGGTCCTAAGCCTTGGTCGGCAACTGGTCTAGAATCGAAGCTCCGACAGGTGGACAGTTAGAGCATTGCTTTGCTGGTCCAGCAGCTTCTGCAGCTTGTCTTGTTCCAGATGTATTGGTGTTACCTTTCCTCTGGAGTAAACTAGGCAGGTCGAGAGAAGGATCATGCTGCATGGGCAACACATGGTCTCTAAATTCAGCCCAGGCTTTTTGCTTTGGAGAGGAATAACTACATTTTACTAACTATCATCTGTCAAGATGGCAAGGTGCCAGGCAGTCAGTCAGTCAGACAGAGATTGAGCCAGATGAGAAAAATATCTACAAAATAAATATGATTGCCTTGCCTTGTAACCTTTTTTTAAAATCACTTTTCAGGACCCAGAATGGTGATGATAAACTGTTGTTGAAATGCTCATACACAACTGACACAAATTTGAATATATTTTGTTTTGTGTTTTCAAGGAAAGAAAATGCTCTAACTGCTGTCAAGAGTCATCCCTCATGAACATGGTTCCAGCTCTGGAAGGTGGAAAATAATGTGAAGGGATATCATCATCACCACCATAACACTATACAAGTCTGTGGTCACAAACTGTCTCCTGTGATAAATGCTTTCTTTGGTAAACTACCTGTTCTCCAGAAGAACTGATAAATTACCTGGTCCAGATGGATTTTAACTATCTACTTCAGAGGAACAAATATGAAGTGTTTTAACTGTCCATGTGGTTCAAGATGATCTGGCATTAATGGAAGTTGTACACAGGAAAGTGACCATTAGATTCATACACATTCAATGCACCATACACATGACTCATTTCACTAACTGTGATAGATATTATCTTTGCTCATCATTCCTTAATTTGCTAAACTTCATTAATCATAAAATCCCAATGAACATACAGAATGATGCTGAGTGTATCAGTGAAACTGTGACAATTATGGGAACATGGAATTTCTCATACATAATCAACTTTCCTTCTTATACAACTGTATTTTAAGTCACTTCTGCTCTTCACGAGGTTGTACAGGTGTTCAAGAAGAAACAACTAATTGTTTAGTGTCTTTAAAAACACTCATGTATTATCAAATGCAGTTGAATGCTGTTTAGTCAGTTTTTGTCATGTTAGAATACTGACTGGACATTTGTAACATTGTTTTGAGCCAAACGAACATGTTTTCTTTAAATGGTTTGTCTGATGTGTCCACTGTTTGGAAGTCAAGGTTTCTTAATCCATTTGATTTTGTTTTCATTCGTATGAGAAACTTGTTTGCAGCTTTATGAGCTGACAAAGGTGCCTTAATAGAACACCTAACAGCAAGTTAGGAGATAGGAATTGGGGAGAGGAGATCTTCACTTCACAGTTTAATCATTAGTATTCTTTGTGCTTAAAGAAAGAGACAAAAAGACTTTCACTACCAAGATTATAGACATATTGTACATATACAATGTCTATAAGCATATATATATATATATATATATATATATATATATATATATATATATATATATATATATATATATATATATATATATATATATATATATATATATATATATTTTTACTGGTGTTTATGGGCTTGAATTCACATCAAGGTGGATTTTTAAACTGAATCCTGGGCTCTCAGGTCAACCCAGCCCCTAAAATATGTACCAGGAAATGTCTTTGGAAGTAAAGATGGCGGGCATGATATTGATCACATAACCACTCGAGTGCTAGTTGGTTATAAAAATATGGGGATATAACCCATATGCCTCAAGGTGTGAAAAAAGGGTCCTTTACTATTTTTTACTCACACTCTATTGGCTAGAATCAGCTCACTATGTAATCTATAACCGAATGTTCTTTTATATTATCAATTTTAGACAAGACAATCATGAATTTACCTTGTGTTACATTACAATTTCTCTGTGCTTAATTCATTTGCTACCTAATTTTTAAAATTTAGTTTAATGGATTTTTTAGATGAGTCCATCATTCTGGGGTAATTCTAATTTTCTGTGTTTATTATTTACACAAGCCAGACTGTACAAGCTGGAGTAAAAGGAGTGTGAATGCTTAGTGATCAAGTTTTTTGTCTTAAATGCTTCCCATTTTCCCCATATGTGTATTTCATATAAATGTTACTTTTAATGTCTCTGTGGTAGAGGGTATGTGCATCTACCTACTGTCACACATATGCAAGATTCAGACACGTTGTCCAGCCAGTTATGACACCATTTTTGTCTCTGTGGCAGATGTTCAGAAATGCAAAAGTGTTTTTTTCCTATACCTTTGGATTAAAAAAGAGTAACAATGAAGGCAGAAGATTTCAGTTTTTTTTTTCTATATTACAATTCTTCTTCTTTGCCATTTGCTCTTATTTGGGTAAAAAAGTATATAATGTGCTGAAGTGGACAGCATTTTTGCAATAATCATGCTTCTCAGTCCATCACAGTTTATTTCAGCAAGCGGCTTATTCAGGTTTTTTATTTTCTTAGACTACCTACAAGGCAACTAGTGATATTTTCTCCAATATGCTCTGTTTTCCACAACTAATGATCTTCATCATCTAGAGTAATCTACTTGTATTACTATAGTCTGGTTTATCAATGACCAAGAATCTTCTCTCACCTTGTCTCTTGAAAGCATAAACAGCTCTCTCATAATTAGGCCAGGAGCTGGACTGTTGTTGTCAGAGACAATGAATTTAGATGCCTTTGGAGCATTTACATAAAGATTAGCAGATCATTCTTAGTTTCACAACCAAAATGTCATTAGCTTCAATTAGAGTTCTATTTGTAAAATCAAGACTTATCTTTAATTTACTTCAGCTACTTCATGCAAAGCTACTATACAATGTGATTTGATTATTTGCTCTCTTAATAGAGTTTCTATTTTGTTTTTAATTATATTTCTATTTATTTACTGTTTTGCATCTGTATTCTTAGTATTCCAAATACACTCGTTTGTCACTCATCCACGAATGTTGGCATATGGAAGCTTGTTATTTTCACATAATTTTCACTGGCAGTGAGCATCTGTTACTTTTAAGTATTACTTCATTTGTGCTGATAATGCTATTTCATAGTCCATGTATAGCTCTCCTTATTTTATTTCAGTTTAAACTATATTATAGTGAGAGCTGTGGTGTAACACTTAGGATGTTACGCTGATAATAGCATCAGCGTGGCCAGGCAAGGGTTCGGTGCCAGCTCTCATTATTTGCTACAGGAAGGAAAGACTGACCACCAATTTGTCAGTGCACTCAGGCCTACACAATGGCAGAGGACTGACGAGGACAAGGGCAAAGCCCTCTTTGAACACTACCTTGAGCAGAGCAACCAGACAGACATGGGAGGCCGAAATCTGGCCAAGGAGGTCACCTCAGACAGATGCAAGGCCCAGAACACCTCGGATGAAGACACAGTGACAGTGAAAGAAATCAAGGCTGTGCTTCGACGATCAAAAAACAGTGCTCCAGGTCCTGATGGCATAAGATACGACGACATAAATAGGTGTACCGACAATGAGCTAGAGAAACTAGCAGACATGTACAACAACAGTATAGGGAGTGCTAGCATCAAGGAGGAATGGTTACACAGCTATCTGATTCCCTTGCCGAAGCCTGACAAAGACCACACAAAAATTCAGGGATATCGAATTATAACCATGCAGAATACAATAGGCAAGCTGCTGGAGAAGGTAATTGCCAGGAAAATATCAAGCCAACTAGAGAGGCAAGGTGTTTTCCCACCCACCCTGGGTGGGTACCGTCCAAAAAGAGAAACCTGGACCAATGCAGCAGTCTTTGCCCAGGATGTCTATGAAGGTTTCCACTCAGGCACTGAAACCGTTGCTGCAGCGATTGATCTTGAGGACGCATACAACAGAGTACCACTGGATTTTTTAATGTTTCAGCTTCTCGAACTAAACGTAAGTCCATTCCTCCTTAGTTGGATCGCTGCAGCCCTCTTCCAACGGAAAGTAGTTTTTAGATGTGGCAGTTGGACTTCGGAACCAACAACAATACATCCTGGCCTACCACAGGGATCACCATTATCTCCGGTACTGTTCAACGCCTACACAGTGAGAATCACCAGTGAGCAGATCACTGGACCTGGCAGGACATTGTCATATGCCGATGATGTCTTAGTGTATCGTCAGGGTAAGGATAGAGAGGAGGTTTCTGTGGAACTACAAACCGAACTCAATCGCATAAGTACTTGGTGTGATGAAACTGGGGCAATGGTCAACCCAACAAAGGCAACAGTGACTTGGTTCTCGTTGAATAATCATATTATCAACACTCCAACACCAACTGTAATGCTGTGTTCAGAGACGGTGGAAAGAACGCAGGCAATGAATTACCTGGGGATACGGTTTGATCGAAGCCTTGCTTATAATGTGCACATAGACCAGGTGATAACAAAGGCCAAGCGGGGTTTGGCAGCAATGCGGGTGATGGCGGCAGCAAACTGTGAGCAGCGCCATCTATGTCTTCTGTACGAGGGGCTGGTCATGTCTGTTTTGGAGTATGCAATGGCAATCCTGACTCTCAGCCATAAGCAGATAGAAAGGATGGAAAGGATACAGAATGAAGCTATGCGCATTATTCTTGGATGTACAAGAGATACAGCATGCAGGGCGATGCGCTACCTTCTTGATTTCCAAATATTGAAGAGAGAATACAAGGTTGCAGGGCACGCGCCTACCTCAGAATTAAACCTCAGAATTAACGCAAACACACAACATCCACTGCATAGTGAAATTATGAAGGTGAAAGGCAGCAGGTTAAAAAGAGGAAGGTCGTGGATGGGTCAAGCCGAAGACATTCTTCAACAGGTGTGTTCACTTGAGGACTTAGAACCTGGCGAGGAGTGGGTGCAAGTGCCAACAGACTTCTGCACATCCTTTTCAGTTTGCATCCAACTAGATAGAAAATGCAGACAAGAAAATCCGGCTGCTGTTGAGGCTGAAGTACAAGCGTTGATTTTCGAGAATTCGCTAGACGGTGACGCGGTCATCTACACAGATGGGTCGGTCGTCCGACATGTGAGAAGCTCATGGGCCTTTACAGCTCGGGCCGGAGGGAGAATTGTGAAGGAGGACTCTGGTGCTTTCACTGAAACCACAAGTAGCCTGACCATGGAAGTCATGGCAGTAAGTAAAGCAATAACATGGCTCGAGACACAGACATTCACTAGGGCTTGTTTCCTCAGCGACTCAATGAACATGATCAAGAGGATAGAGGAGGGATCGATCCGAAGAGAATGGTTGCTGCCTCTGGAGCGGTCTCGGCTGGCAAAGATTAGTTTCATCTTCGTGCCAGGGCATGCGGGAGTACAAGGAAATGAGCGGGCTGACAAGCTCGCAGGTGAGGCTACTGTGGAGGGCGGACGCGCCATGGACCAGGCCGACATCCTGAATGCTCTACGAGAAGTAAGACTTTTGCGAGAACCAAGTGATGACTGTGAATCTACAACAATGGCTAGACTGCGAGAGCAGCAAATTAAAAGAGGGGTGGCCAAACAAGAACACTACGCAGGAAGCCAAAGAAGATTGATAAACCAACACAGAACTGGCGTCGTTAGCCGCTACACGTTGTGGGATTTGCTGAGGAGGGGATCCGAGCACTTATGGACTGAATGGTTCGATGTGCAATGAGGATGATCTGTCGACTAACTAACTAACTAACTAACTACACAAATGTGATGGTCCTAGCACTTCACATACCCACAGCAGGTTTCTGCTACAGGGCTTTTCAAAAGTATATTATGTGATACTCTTCACTATTAGTCAAGTGCATAGTAGACATGGTGTGCTAAGTAACAGGGGCACCATTCACATTTACTTGTATTGCAGAATGAAGCTTCATTAAGCGTGTGTATTATTTTAATGTTGTTCCCATTTAGTGTGGAGTTGATATAGCATTGTGTGTTTTTTAAGCTTTCATAAAAATGCTTCTTTGAAGCAAATATGCAGATTTATGAAAGTATTTCTGTGTTCTTAAAAAAATAAAATAATTGCTATTGTAATAACAACTGGCAACATTCTATTTCAGTAAGTCATATTCTATCCTTTAACCCCGAATACTCTTGTGGTCGACATGAGCGCACGAGAATTAGAAGTGGTTTGAGTTGCGCCAGTGACTTATGAGAGTATGGAGCCGGTGGCTCAGAAAGTCGTGCAGTGCTGATGAGCGCAATCTAGCCTAGGAATCAACATACAGCTGAAAGATGCTGGTGTTGACCGCAATATCCTGAAACAGGATGGAAACGCCGGGAAAAAAAAATATTCTATCCTTTGATTGTGCAGACAAGTACACAATGTGTAATGTCAACCTCTTCAGTTCTAGTCAACATTATCTTTGCCAATATATTTTACTGGTTATATGTACTTATATATCTTCATGAAATTAATTACAGGTTCCAACTCCTTTCTTTATTAATGACTTAAATTACCAATAGATGAAATACTTGAACCTATTCAGTTAGTGTACAATATATTAAGCGGTACATTTCAAAGAAGTTTGGGTCATCAGTTAATGGAAAAAGAGATAGCCAAAGACAGAAAACAATCCTGACAACATTTCATCATGGACTGGAAAAATATCAGCTTATGCATGACTCATTCTGTTGGAGGTCACAAGATGCAGAGAAGCATGATCACCCACACCAGTTGGAAAAAGAACTTGATGGTGATGATTCTGTCATCAAGGAAATTGTAAAATATTTGTTACTTGTTATAATGACACTGTATTTATTTGTTATTTGATTAGCCACTTCATTTGTGAAATATTACCATGAGAACTGTTAGTGTGAAAGGTGTCACCATGAGTCATGTGCAGAGAGGTCAAAATTCTACTACCATTTTATGGTCTCCTGGGAAGTAAAGATAGCCAGTATTAAATTGACCACATTCCCCGTCAAGTTCCAATTGATCTGTTATAAGAATACGAGACTAGCATCATATACCCAATATGTATCTAGGCATATAATAGAGTTCTTTACTTTACTAATTTATTCTCTGGTCTATATTAGATGTAGACAGTCAGTTTTTTGGACACATTATGAGAAGAAATAAATTGGAGAACTTGATGACAACTGGCATGATTTAGGGGAAGAAAACAAGGGGAAGGCAGGGAAATAAATACCTGGATGGCTTGGCCAAGTGGTATGATTGAGACAAGATCACTGAGCTGATCCACGACTCTGGTGATTGCATGAGATGGTGAAACATGACCGCCTATGCTAATTGGCATGGCACATGATGATGATGATATGAAGCAGACATTCTTCGTTATTTTGCAAGCTCTGTCATCAGTAGCACTATAGAATAAACACTGAAAGTTTTTGTATCTAAAGAAACTATCTCATTAACTGAAGATTGGGGATACACAGATACAAGTTATCAAATGTTCTGAAAGCATAGAACTGTGGATTGCAGTTCTTTATCTGCTGATACTGGTGTTGTAGTTGTTTGTTCATTAAAGCTAAGTCACACTGGGAATTTTCTCTTGAAAAAGGGAAAAAATACAAACTGAATTATTCACTTGTTTCTCTTCTTTACAATTATCCACAAAAATAGATTATGATTACAAGTATTTTTAACTCATTAACTACCAGATTAAAATTATGCCATGGCAGATTTTTGTATTTACAATTCCCCGCCATAACTGTGCTTGTAATTTCAACTGTAGTTTGTCAAATTTTAAAAAACATTTTTTTTATGTCTGATGTTGATAAATATGGATGAGTGTCAACTTAATTTTAATGACAGTCCCAATTGTGTGTAACTTGGGGCTGTCAGTGGTATACAGTTGTTAGTTTAGTTAGTTTGTGCTGAGTCATCTTTGTTACACATGAATCCAACCATAGATCACCACCCATAGATCACATCTGGAAAATCTCAACTCAGTGCATAAAGTTCATAGCACCAGAATGGAAAAAAAAATGTTGGAATACAAGAATCACACATGCTGTCAGTATTGTCTTTGTTGTAGGTTTTGGTTTAAACATTATTAAGAGCCTATGGCATGACACCAGCAACCAAATTAATTAAAGTAAAATTTTTAGGTCATACATCTTTCCTATGGCATCATACAGATGGTAGTCATAAACAATCTTGCAGCCACTAAAAAATGAAAATTAGGGCTTTTGAATTTGGATCTCACAGAAAAGTTCTTAGAACATTGTGGATAAAAGATTATAAAAATGCTGACATTCTATCAGACCAGAAAATAGAGAAAATGTTCTCATAAACAACGTCATGTCTCAGAGACTGAGATACTTTGGCCATATTAAAGGCCACAGTGGTTTGGAAAGATGAGAGTATAGATCCTCAAAGATGAGGCAGATGGACACAGGGCATTGCAGACAGTGGATAATATGCGAGGCAGCAGAACTGAAAAAGGATCAAGAATCTTTTCATTGGGCCATAATGAGAGCAACATTCTGCAAAGGACCTGCTATATGTTAATGAACATGTTAATAACCAGGAGCATAGCTTTGTATGTAGGTCAAATTGCCGGTCTCTGTGGCAGTGGCGTTACGGACGTGCTTCGTAATGCCGCTTACTCGTGTTCGAAACACAGCATTGACTGATTTGGCAGCAGACCATATCGCGCTGGTTTTAACGTGTTAGAATGGGAGCCAGTCATTCAGAAAACAATGGCAAACTACTGAACGTAAAACTTGCCAAGACATCAACAACGGCAGTAAAACGCTGGTGTTAATTGCAACGCCCTGTAAAGGATATGCTTTAAAAAAAAAAAAGGGTCACATTTGAAAAATGAAGTACATGATGTCATCAAAAATTGTGCTAAAAAAGTCATTATATTAGTTACAGTAGTTATTGCTAAGGTCTAACTGCTGTTTTCAGGAAACTTGAAAGTACCAATTAAGTATTCATTATAACAGGTGTTAGAAATGTCCATCATGGGCTTCAAGACATGACTGTAACACGTCTCTTCATATTGTCAAATACCTTCTGTAACATATCTATGGTTATTTCCTAGTGTTTCGAAACACGTGTTCAACCAAAATATTCTTTCTTCCTATGATAAGACCATTCTGTTTGGAATGCAAAGAATTACTCCAGCAGACGACATCCGTTCACTGCATATTGCTTCATGATGGACTGTGGAGCACATTTTTTATGATGTAATGTACTTCATCTTTTTAATTTGTTCCACATTCACATTCAAAGTATATGAGACTCTACAAACACCCTGTATTAACCAGATCATACCTCAGCACAGCACATACAGACTAGCTGGGATTAAACTTACTTTGGTAATGTTTCCTCTGCTGGTTGTAGGTATTTCATCGTCAGTGGGTTCCAACCCATTGCTCAGCATGAGGATTATTGAATTGGTAAACTCTATGCTACAACAGCTCCTATATTTACAGTATCACATTAAAATACATGACATCTCCATCATAGGAGATCTGAGTACTGTCGTGAATGTATTGTATATGCTCACTCACGAGACACTGCATACATCTTGGTCAGGCATATCAAGACAGTTTATGTGTCTTAAAACCAACTAATTTCCCTCTTTAACATAGATGACACAAACTAGGGTTAATATGGACAACAGAAACGAGAACCACTGCACTACCTATAATTTGTAATAAACATTTTGCTAAGTAAGCACATATCTATGTCTTACTTTCCTCCATAACCTTGGTAAGACAGATAAGGAAAAGTATACAGAAAAACTAAAATTACACACAAGGTGTGTATATCATTAAAGCAAGCAATCAAGATCTGGATGTCTCATTCTTCTCTCATCATCATCATTATGTGTCTTGCCAACTGCATGGGTGTTCACGTCTGTCCACAGATCTTGGTCCTTGGTGTTCAGTATCAAATCTCTTGATGATATTCCTCCACGCCATCATCTCAGTCTTATCCAGCATGATTTCTCTCTGCCTACCTCTACTTCTTTTCCCATGATCTTTCCAGTCAATGTTTTTCAAGTCTCTCTCTTCTCATCACATGACCAAAGAATGCTATTTGTCTCCTTCTTAAAGTTGTATAAGTACTGCTTTCATTAGCCTCTTACAGGCAATTGTTGTTAGTTACTTTGGCAGTTCAAGGTATTTGAAACATTCACCTAAGGACCTTTTTCATACCTTGAGGCATACTGGATATATGGGGCAAACCCGTATTGTTAAAGAACATTTAACATTTGATGGGTGACCAATATCACGCAAGCTACCTTTAGATTTACTTCTCAAAATAATTCCTTGTGCCAATAAAGTAGAAGTGCCTACATTGGGAATAAAGAGAAAAAGATATATAATCCTATTTATAATTAATGGTAAAACATTATGACAAGTATAAATAAATATACATAGTCTTTGGTTTTATTTTCTCTACACCATAGGTCAGAAAAAAGATCAGAAGCATAGAACAGAACTAAAGTTATTACCATTGTACATCTTTATACCAAATGTGAGTCCGAAGAGAGTGGTTGCTGTCTCCGGAGCGGTCTCGACTGGCACAGATTAGTTTCAATTTTGTGCCAAGGCATGCGGGTGTACAAGGAAATGAGCAGGCAAGACAGGCTTGCAGGTAAGGCAGATGAGCCATGGACCAGGCAGACATTCTGAATGCTCTACGAAAAGTAAGTCATTTACGAGAACCAAGTGATGACTGTGAATCTACAACCATGGTCAGGCTGTGAGAACAGCTAGTTAAAAGAGGTGAAGCCAAACAAGAACACTATGCAGGAAGCCAAAGAAGATTGATAAACCAACACAGAACTGGTGTCATGAGCCGCTACACGCTGCAGGATTTGCTGAGGAAGGGATCCGAGCACTTATGGACTGGATGGTTCAACGTGCAATGAGGATGATCTGTCGACTAACTAACTACTACCAAACGTGCAATATTTCTAGGTCTTATTTTTCGCTATAGAAAGAAGAGAAAAGATATCAAACAAAAAGAAAACTAAATTATTTTCAATCTTTATATCAATATACAACTCTATATAGACTCAAGATCTTTCTTACTTTATATTATAGGTAAGGTAGATAAGATGAGGAAAAAAAAATTACATGATAACAATGTAATTTGTATTTTGTGTTATACTGTTATGTTAAGTAGGTACTTAGAAAACTACTTAATATAAGGCAGCAAACCATGAGACTTGTCAATTTCCTAGTCCACATTTTGTTGTGTGGTTTATTTCCCCTTGCACATTGCTTTAGTGTTACATGGTTGACTTAACATGGCTTTGGTGTAACACGGTTGACATAACATTGCTTTATAGTAAACATTAATATTTTATTGTAAATAGCATGTTAATAATACTATTGCATTATGTGAACATTATGAAAAAGTATACATGCTCATGGCTTAATGACAGTATTGATGCTAAATTAAATATTGCGTCCTTGATTACTACCACTTTATGTTCATGGGTGTTGTTGCTGTATGTTTTGTCAATTTATATTGTATTGTACAAGTTTTAAGCACCTTGATTTGAATATCAATTAAACAATCTGAGACAACTTAATACAGTGCACTGTTTGGTGATGGTTTTGGAGATTATGAGTGTGCAAATTTTAAAAAGTTAGTTTTATTACAGGACATCGCAGTCAACCCCAGAATATTTTGGCTGTTTGTGATTTCTTGGCAAGTTTACATTCAGTAGTTTGCCATTGCTTTCTGAACGACCGGCATTCATACCATTGTGTGAAAACCAACTCAAAACAGTCTGCTGCCAAATCACTTGCAGCTGTTTCAAATGTAGAATGTGGGATTGCGAATTGTGTCCGTAACTCCCTTTGCCACTGAGCCGGTTTGTAAGATATGTATCTAATTGCAACACCAGTGTTTTGTGAGCAGTGTTTATAGGCAATATAGTCTGAATCATCAGTATAAGGTGTAACCAAAGAAAAGTGAAGAAATATATACATTCTTAATGTCATGATATGAAGAATACCTTAAAGAAGTTTCCTCCCTGTTGCACTAATTAAAAAAGATTCATTCTGGCATCCTTTAGCAGCTAGCTTGATTCTGTGAGAGTAATGTCACTATGAGCACTAAATTTTGATTCAGTTGTTTACAAACAATGTTTTGTTACTGTGAATTTTCTGTTTTTCCTCCTCTTCCTTTTCTTCTTTGCATTCAGCCTGTATCAGCAGTTTTGTATCCTGCATTAACTGCACTCTCTTCTGCAGATCCTGCATGTGTTTGTACTGTTTGAAGTCCAGGGTAGTTTGTAATGTAGTACATGTTCTGAAGTTTGAGGTGTTTGCCTGCATATACACATTGCTGTAGAACCTTTCTTAAGCTTTGTTTACATATGACTGTTGAGTCAGTTGTGCTGTTCTGGGTCTAAGGATAATAAGCTGTCCAGTCCAGTCAAATAGATTGTAGCCATCCTGTTGTTGAACAGGTATCTTTCTGAGTGTTTGCAGTAGTACAGATATGCAGGGACAACAACTCTACCTGCAGTAGTACAGATAAGTAGGGACAGCAATTCTACTTGCAATAGTACAGATGTGCAGGGACAACAACCCTACCTGCAGTAGTACAGATATGCAGGGACAACAACCCTACCTGCAATAGTACAGATATGCAGGGACAACAACTCTACTTGCAGTAGTACAGTTATGCAGGGACAACAACTCTACTTGCAGCAGTACAGATATGCAGGGACAGCAACTCTAATTGCAGTAGTACAGATATGCAGGGACAGCAACTCTAATTGCAGTAGTACAGATATGCAGGGACAGCAACTCTACTTGCAGAAGTACAGATATGCAGGGACAGCAACTCTAATTGCAGTAGTACAGATATGCAGTGACAACAACCCTACCTGCAATAGTACAGATATGCAGGTACAGCAACTCTACCTGCAGTAGTACAGATATGCAGGGACAGCAACTCTACCTGCAGTAGTACAGATATGCAGGGACAACAACTCCACTTGCAGTAGTACAGATATGCAGGGACAGCAACTCTAATTGCAGTAGTACAGATATGCAGGGACAACAACTCTAATTGCAGCAGTACAGTTAAGCAAGGACAAAAACTCAACATGAAGTTATACAGATAAGCAGGGACAACAACTCTGCATACAGTGGTGCAGATACTTAGGGACAACAACTTTTCATACAGCAGTGCAGATACTTAGGGTCAACAACTCTACATACAGCAGTTCAGATACTTAGGTACAATAACTATTCATACAGCAGTGCAGAAACTTAGGGACAACTTACATATAGCCGTACAGATACTTTAACCCTGTGGCATTTCGGGCATATTGTCCTAGCCTCATATTTTCATACAGTAAGAGTAGGCCACAGCCGGCTCCCTGGCCGAGGAGTTAGCAGCTTTCTCCGTAATCCCGAATACTTTCGTGGTTGACAATGAGTGCACGAGAATTGGAAGCGGTTCGAGTCGCACTGGTGACTTATGAGAGTATGGAGCGGGTCGCTCAGAAAGTCGTGGCGTGCTGATGAGCGTAATGTAGCTGAAAGATGCTGATGTTGACCGCAATATCCTGAAACAGGATGGAAACGCTGAGAAAAAAAAGAAGAGGGGGCCAGGCTGTAATTTACTGTCTAGAGCAGGGAGTAATCTAATACTACTGCTACGTCCGAGTATAACTTTGAACTGAAAGAAGGCTACTGTTTTGAAAGGCTTGAATATAGTTTAAATCACACAGATTAAATTACCCCAGAAGATGCTATTTTGCAGGGAGAATGAGAAATCAATAATCTTTTAGAGCAGATGGTTATGAAAACATTAAAATCATTATGCAGCAAATAATATGCCTAAACACAATGTTTGAATGTGAACTAGCAGAAAGGTTAGATGGAATCTTAAAAACTTCATCACATCATCATCATCATGTGCCATGCCGGTAAATGTGGGCAGTCATATCTCGCCATCTCACTTGATCACCAGAGTCGTGGATAAACTCTGTATTCTTGTCTCGACCACGCCATGTGGTCAAACTACCCGGGTATTTACTTCTCTGTCTTCCTCTTGTTCTTTTCCCCTGAATCTTGCCAGTAGTAACTGAATTCTCTAAGTTATTTCTTCTCATAACTGCGACCAAAAATGATGACTGTCTACGTCTAATTTCTCTAATCAGTTTACGATTTTCATTTGTTTTTTGTAGGACTTGGTCATTGGTTTTTCTGTCTGTCCATGGTATTCTTTGCATTTTCCCCAGAAATCTAATTCCCACAGCCATCAGATGTTTTTCGGTCTGTTGTCCACGCTTCACATCCATGCAAAAGCATATATTCTAATGAGCACCTCAACTCTAATTTTCTCGTTGCAAATGACATCTTTTTATTTTATTGATCTGGATGTATGTTTTCCATCTTGCAAAAGGCTACATTCGCCATGGCAATTCTTGTTATAATTCTCTTCAAGGCATTTCCAGTCAGATGTTATGAGTGTTCCGAGATAATTGTACCGATTTACTTGCTTAAGAATAGTCCCATTTACTTGTATTACATTGTGGTATTTCGTTCTTCCTAGTGATGACAATAATCTGTGTCTTCTTACAATTTAATTCTAACCTTAGTTGTTCACTGTGTGCAACAACCGCATCTACTAAATGTTACGGATCCTGCTCATTGTAATGTCTGCAATAAATACTGTATTATTGTCTGTATCAATACTGTATCATCTGCATATTTAAGTCACACACCGCCCCCCCCTCCCTTTTTATTTTTTGTCATCATATCATTTGTGTCTAAATAAAGTGTTGAGCCTCACCAGATGGTTGGCAGTCAATGTTTTCCAGTTTGCTGTTCCAATGAATTCGTTACAACACATACAAAGCCTCTTACAATTCACAGTAATTATACAACTGGTCATAACAATGCAAATCCAATCTCTCGTCTAACATGGAGTGAAAATGGGGGTAAACACTATTATCTGTCAAGATATGTTATCTAAAGATATTTAGAGCACCATTTTTGACTGTAAAACTATCACTGATGAATTCTTTATGCATGCCAACGACTGAAATGGGGTGCCATCGTTTTCTAGGCTGTACTGTGATGTTAAGAATCGACTTCATAGTAATCTAGATAAACCTGATGCTACTCTTGTTTCCCTCTGCGTATGTCGTAACGTGTAAAAATGGTCGTTCCAACAACACAGTGGTTTTAAACCACTTTCTTGGTTTTAAACACGTTGGATGTGTACTTTCTTGCGGCCCTATTTGCTTAAACCACACTTAGATACACACTCAAGTATCCTTGGATATGTTATTTCATCTGTTATTGAGCCTTCAACAAGCTGTCGTTGATAGATGGTCTTCAGAATCGAACCTACAGTTTTGTTAGCTGAAACAGAGAGTGATTTCTAGGAATTAGTAAATCAAGTACAAAAACTGAGCAATGAAAATGGCAGGAAAATATACTCCGTCACATGGACTGATCAAAAATAGAAATGTTAACGTTTTCACTAACATTAAAGATAAATTAAACTGATGGAATGAATACTTTGAGGAACTCCTGAATAGATCAGACCCAGAAGACCCTCCAGATATTCAGCCTGCATAAGTGGAACTGGATATCAACTATGAGAAATCATCTACAGAATAGATAAGTAAATATATCAAACTTCTTAAGGATAGACAAGTAGCTGGTCCAGATGACATCCCAGCAGAGGCTGTTAAAACAAATAAATATCAACAACACACACACACACACACAAATACCGCACACATTATTTAACGAAATCTGGGGAACTGAAGAAAAAACACAAGCAAACTGGAGAGAATATATATGCCGGAACTGCCTAAGAAAGGTGGCCTACAGGAGAATGGAAATTATGTAAGATATATTGTTATCGTCAGTTCTTTGGCAGATATTAGGCAAGATAAGGCCTCCATGGGGAAAAACTAACATTCGAGGCATTCGAAACCAGAACAGGAGTGAGACATTGTTGCTTTTTGTCATCTATGGTAGAGTGGATTATGAAGACTTAATGATGATGGTGGATGACGAGATAGGACGAGAAGGCATTAAAGTCGTCTCCATCATGTTATTTCATTCGTTGTACAGAAACCATGATAAGTTCATAAAACCCCACCTGCGTCACGTGATTTACAATGAATCTAACACTTTGAAACGGTTTCTATACAGCGGAAACGCAGCCGGCAGTTTCACAATCGTCATAAAATGTGTAGGGGGGGTAAAAACAGGAACAAATATTACCACAGCAATATAAATACGTTTTGACGAAGATATGTGTCTGATAAAAGCATCAGTTGATGAAATAATTATTTTGTCGTTAAGACAAAGACTCGACTGGAATATTCCACCAGGAAATGAAAAATTATCCATATTTGAATGACATGGAACTTTGCAGCTAACTAGTCGTTTGATATCGTAGCGCAACAAATAAGAAGTAGAATGATAGACTGGTTGTTTTATTGGCTAGATGACTGTGTGACTTTATAATACACGACACACGCCCATATTAACTATGCCTGTCTGTCTGTCTGTCTGTCTGTCTGTCTGTCTGTCTGTCTCTCTCTCTCTCTCTCTCTCTCTCTCTCTCTCTCTCTCTCTCTCTCTCTCTCTCTCTCTCTCTCTCTCTCTGAGCAGCTGGTGGAGTCTAAGGATGCTAATTTAGCTTTTACATTACTAATATGCATATATTTATATCCACTAATGACACAAATTGGATTCGAGCTGTGACAGATAATTTACACATAACAGCAACAATTGCGGGGGGTGGGGGCATCTGGCTTATGATGGTGGCACATATCGAAAGAATATTATGATGGCGACGTTCTGCACAGAACAGGCCACAATGCGATGATGATGATGATGATGATTGTAACAAGTAATGTCAGGTGTCGTAGTCATTTTGACTCATCCACCTATTTCAGCCAGCAGTAACCTGTCATTTGTGACGCGTATTATTTGTTATGTGTCCACTCTCAGTGTACCATGATGCGCGTTCTTTTGGGAAACATATTACCTCTCTTGTCATCTCAGACCCCTTATGACACTCAGATGATCCACACAAAGTCTTAAAGAAATTATATGCCTTTGTTTGGAGGTCATTATGGCCGAATGGATAAATCACTCGTTCTTAAACACCCGATGTGCTGATGCCGAAGTAGCAGGTTCAACCCCTGCACCGGTCAGTTGGACTAAAATATTGACTTCTCGTTCTTGACTAGGGACATAAATTACAAGCACCTCTGAAGCCGGACAGGGTTCGCCTGATGGCGAGGAACACTGGTAAAATGGAAAGCTAATCCTCAGGCTAAAATATGTCCAGTGCACCGGAATTAATATCACGTGTATAGGCTACGCTTGAGTTCAAAGGGAGCGAAGAAAACACGCAATGATTTTATTGACTAACCATTCGTACCACATCTATCTACCTCAATTGACCCCTCATAGAAAGTCACACGCAATGATTTTATTGACTAACCATTCGTACCACGTCTATCCTCCTCAACTAACCCCTCGTAGAAAGTCACACGCAATGATTTTATTGACTAACTATTCGCACAACATCTATCCACCTCAACTGACCCCTCATAGAAAGTCACACGCAATGATTTTATTGACTATCCATTCGTACCACATCTGTCCTTCTCAATTGACCCCTTGTAGAAAGTCACACACAATGATTTTATTGACTAACTATTCGCACAACATCTATCCACCTCAACTGACCCCTCATAGAAAGTCACACGCAATGATTTTATTGACTAACCATTCGTACCACATCTGTCCTCCTCAACTGACCCCTTGTAGAAAGTCACACACAATGATTTTATTGACTAACTATTCGCACAACATCTATCCACCTCAACTGACCCCTCATAGAAAGTCACACGCAATGATTTTATTGACTAACCATTCGTACCACGTCTATCCTCCTCAACTGACCCCTCATAGAAAGTCACACACAATGATTTGACTAACTATTCGCACAACATCTATCCACCTCAACTGACCCCTCATAGAAAGTCACACACCATGATTTTATTGACTAACCATTCGTACCACATCTGTCCTCCCCAATTGACCCCTTGTAGAAAGTCACACACAATGATTTTATTGACTAACCATTCATACCACGTTTATCCTCCTCAGCTGACCCCTCATAGAAAGTCACACGCAATGATTTTATTGACTAACCATTCGTACCACATCTGTCCTCCTCAACTGACCCCTCATAGAAAGTCACACGCAATGATTTTATTGACTAACCATTCGTACCACATCTATCCTCCTCAATTGACCCCTCATAGAAAGTCACACGCAATGATTTTATTGACTAACCATTCGTACCACATCTATCCTCCTCAACTGACCCCTCGTAAAAAGTCACACGCAATGATTTTATTGACTAACCATTCGTACCACATCTATCCTCTTCAACTGACCCCTCATAGAAAGTCACACGCAATGATTTTATTGACTAACCATTCGTACCACATCTATCCTCCTCAATTGACCCCTCATAGAAAGTCACACGCAATGATTTTATTGACTAACCATTCGTACCACATCTATCCTCCTCAATGGACCCCTCGTAGAAAGTCACACGCAATGATTTTATTGACTAACCATTCGTACCACATCTATCCTCCTCAACTGACCCCTCGTTGAAAGTCAATTGCAATGATGACTCATGGGAATTAGCTTCTGAAAAGCTGTAGTGACTGCCGCAATCTCCGGTCTCATACTATATGTAGTTGTTACATGTGCGTCCCTGCCTCCTGACGTAGTTTCTAGTTAAGAATCCCCCATACCCGAATACTGCAGCGAAAGACAGATCTACCGGCATATCTGGTGGCATAATTCTATCCACAGTTGCGGTCTATCAATCATTGCATTTCTATTTATGTCCGATCTTTGGGAGGGGGGTGGGGGGGGGGGGGGGGGGGTTAGCTCAGCTAGATATGTTGTGTTTATTATGGACTCGCAGAATATGCTTCTGACAGTTGAAACAGGAGTGCCTAGCATCGATAGACAGGGCGGAGATTACCGGCATATCATGTATTTTCTGACCAGGGCTTGCAGGTGTGCGGAAGAGTAAACAGGATGACAGATTAGCAGCTGCGACCCCTCTGGGAGAAGAGCTACTTTATGATATAGTTAATGTGGTGAAGACTCTAGAATAGTTGCAGAGTACACCTGAACCCACGTGTCACATGGCGTTTTTCACCAAACTGCAAATTTTAGTACGGGCCGATAGCCAGCACCGTTCACAAGACAATAGAAGGTGACTCTCGCTGAATTCCGTACGTGACATTTTGATAACCGTAAACGACTGGGGTGGAAAAGGGTTGACTGTAAAATTATGTGTAGGTGTAAACAGCAGAGGAGATGTTTATGGGCGTTGGATGAACCCTTGAAGTGAAGTGTGTTTTTTTTTAACCAGCGGTGCGGGGAGAATAATCACTGTCCGTGGATTCAATTATTAGAGACGTGCGGAAACAATAAGAACTTGAAAGTAACATGACAGGCAACTAATGTTTATAGCAGGAAACGGCTTGAAATGTTATTTTATTGCGTAGGGAGTGACCAAATACTGCTTCTTTTTTTTCAGTATCATGTCCTTTGCAGAACCTCGTTCCCGTAACAACCTTCCGGAAAACCTCTCGATCATAAGCAAGATGTCCCGCGTCCGATACACCCATCTGGAGATCATCCGCCACATCCTGCACCCATCTTCTCTTTGGCCTTCCTCTCCCTCTTTTCCCAGGCATATATTTTTATTTTAAATTCGCATATCCTCATTTTAAATTCGCATATCCTTTTACAGGACATAGCTGTCAACAGCAGCATCTTTCAGCTGTCTGTTGATTTCTTGGCAAGATTACGCTCAGTAGTTTGCCATTGCTTTCTGAGCGGCCGGCTCAGTTATCCCGCAAGTCACCAGCGGGGGACGAACCGCTCCCAGTTCTCGCCCGCTACGAGACTCTGCGTGATAAACGGGATTACGGAGAAAGTGGTGTAACCCCTCGGCCAGAGAGACCGGCTCCCAGGCATATATCCCTCCATTATTGTTCTCTCCAAACTTTCGTGACGTTTCAAGTGACCAAAATATTTCAATTTTCTTTGTTTTATCGTCTTTAATAGCCAACCTTCTTCAATATGCAGCCCTTGAAGTATTGATGCATGTGGTCTTTTCTTTACCCAAGATATTCTTAGAACTCGTCTATAACATTTATATTCAAATGCATTTATGCGCTGCTCAGCTTGTTTAGTAAGTGCCTATGAGATGTTGCAATGGGAAAGATGCATGCTCTTAAAAATCTAATTTTTGTAGTTCTGTCTGTCCCATTCCATAATTTATTCAGTTGTTACTGAATTTGTTGTTGAGTTTGTTGAATTTAGTTATTACTAAATACTGCTTACCTGTGATAATTGATGCTCCTTGACTTTATAAACCAAAGACATATTCGACTCTGAGTCAGTTGGCATACTTTGAGTACAAGGCAGTGCATTGTGTGGCTTTGTTTCCTAAACTCATTCAGCGGAATGTTAGTTAACTTCTGAAAGCAGTTGGGCAAGTGACACTTACAGTTAACACCAACAGTGCTTGTTATAATTATCTTGGAGGGATTGGAACTACTCATTACTTCTCTATATGTTATACTATGTTGTACAATTCTTGACTTCGTCTTAACAAGTGCATTTGCTATGAAGATATCTATGTACTATATCGTGTTTACTGACAGTTCTGTTTTATGTCTGGTGTATTATTCGTTACTTTATTATCTCCTGTGCTTGTTCTGCACTTAATGGGGTAATCTTTTACTAAGAAGACTTATTCTTTACTTTATTATCTCCTTTGATTATAACACGAACTTAATAAGATAATCTTTTACTAAGATGTGTTATTTGTTACGTTATTGTATCTTTTGTGTATTATACGTAGTTAATGAGATAATATTTTACTAATTGTGTGCAACCATCTACACAGTAAATGAGTATCACCAGAACTTTGTATGAATACCATCATTATCTGAATGCCTCACGGTGATCTGGGTGATTGGACATCTGCATATTATGGATAGTTGAGAAACGTATTGCATGGAAAGGATGGTGCATGTCTAGTTAGACATGAGATGTTTACATCTATCAGTATCTATATGTGGGAATATTCATCGCATTATCTCATTTGACCGGAACATATGATGTAAAGACCTGACCTTAGGGATAGGAAAAGGCTACAGGGCAGATGATGTATGGAATTAGTGTGTGACTACTGTGCCCTTAACCGAGCACAAACAGCATACAGGAAAATCCACAATGAGAACCTCAAGATGGATTTCTGGCGAATATGATATCTTTATGTATCCAACTTTCTTATGATGGCGGGTACTTGTTTGTTGTTCTGTTCTTTCAAACAAGTAGTGGTTTTAGCCTATATGTTGTGCCTACGTTTGGCCTACATTGAAGTTCACCAGTGAATGCTGAACAATCTCACCTTTCTACAGCAGCAAAGAGTGAAGACCTTATATCAGCCATTTACTATACAGATCCAACTGTTCCAGCACCAAGATCTGCCTTACAACGAAGCTGAGTATACACATACTATACTTAGATACCTCGTCACCAAGCCAACAGCCAATAGCAATAGAATGCCACCGAAAGGAAAACAAAGACAGACAACTGTATCATCTATTCTGCTAGGCTTTAGCCTATATGATGCCACTGAGCATTGTAGATTATGGTCTGTCATTACCATTCATTTTCCTAGTATCAATTGTGTTGTTCCATGACATAAGCATCCTTCATATCATCCAAATCATCCATTATAATTATTTAGAACCTGATCAGAAATAGTTACTGTATTCCTTTATCATACTTAGGCATGTGTACCTGTTTTACATGTTAATAATACGATAGGGCTAAAGATACTATCTGTGGGATTCATCACTGAGAATGAGGAGAGCTGTGTGGCAGAAATAATACTATTCTTCAGTTCTTACAAGAGTGAGCATCCTCCTCTCTGACGGCAGTGCCTTTCCTGTGCTCTCTTGGCCTTCTACCTGAAAAACTTACTTGACCCCTTAGTGTAATCCTGCCAGATTTGTCTGATCCAGTTCACTGAGGAGTCTGGCGAGCCACTTCTGGTTTTTTTTTTAGTAACTGGCAACAACCATTTGGGGATATATCTCTATCCCCTCAAAGGCGACGGCTTAACGCGTTCATTCTTCAGAAAACGCTGTTTTTGGTGTTTTCCTGTGGATTATGTGGTGTTATTTCGTATTCGTTTATTGGAAGTGTTCAAAATAAGCCACGGAAGGCAGGTGGTGGATTAAATTTTGAGGGCAGCCGACAGATAGCTCTTGGTTATGGTCTCGAATTTCGCGACATCAGGCAGAAGATCTATTTATTGGGACAATGGCTGCGGTCACCCGGCCATTACGGTCATTGCCAGGAAGGAAAGCAACGGTAAACTACCTTCTTTGAAAGTGACTAGTTCATTATGATTCGCCGAATAACTGATCATCGCAAGACAAGGACAGAGACATTAAAATTGGCAACAAGAAATGGAAAGAGAGAAAATTTACATTTTAGGGATGTGCGAAACGAGATGGACACGGGCAGGCATTAAGATAAATGAAGATTTTAAGATTATTTATACTGCAGGAGAAGTTCGACAAAGGGGGGTGACAATTATCTTGGACCGGCAAACATCAGAATCTGTTCAAGGATATTGGGCCGTGTCAGATAGAGTTCTACTTGTTAAATTAAGCGGCAGATCTTTTAGCATAAACGTTATTCAAGTATATACCCCAACAGGGGAATCCCGTGAAGTTAGTGTACAGGAAAATTATAATGGCATAGAGTCTGCTTTAAAAACATGTAAACATTCAGAAATAAACATCATAATCGGAGACTTCAACGCAAAAGTGGTAAATCAAGGTGATAGATACACAGTAGGAAACTATAGTTTAGGAGAGACACATGAAAGAGGATACAGACTTGTAGAGTGGGCAAAAGAGCAGGAAATGATTGTAGGAAACACCTGGTTTAAACAACACCCTAGAAGATTATGGACATGGAGGAGTCCTGATAGCAGGATTAGAAACCAGATTGATTACATTCTGATTAGCAGAAGATTTAGAAATGCGTTAACAATAGCAAAAACAGTTCCCAGTGCTGATTGTTATAGTGACCACAGATTACTTACAGGTACATTGAGGGTAAAGTTAAAGAAAGTCAAGTATGTAACAGGAAACACTAAATATGATTTGTGTACGTTGAGTGTACATTGAGTAATGTGTACAAGGAAATACAAAACAAATTCAACATAGAAGTACAGAACAGATTTGATATATTGTCTGATCTAGAGATCCTATTCCAGGATGTGGATGATCAATGGGAAATGTTGAAGAATTCAATCAGTTTGGCTGCAGAAACAACTATTCCAAAATTAAAGAAGGTGGGTCGTAAGAAATGGATGACTGAAGAAATTTTACAACTAATGGAAACAAGAAGACTCAACAAAAATAATCCTGCCAAATATGAAGAAATTCACAGACAAGTCAGAATATTATGTAAGGAGGCAAAAGAAGCATGGCTTGAGAAAAATTGCTTAGAAATTGAAAAACAACACAACAGTCAAAATACCAAATTAGTGCACAAAAGAATTCAGGAACTTACTAATAAAAGAACAAGTACATCAGCAGGCTGTCTAAAAACTAAAGATGGCAAAATCATAATAGAAAAAGATCAGATTCTACATGTATGGTCAGAGTATGTGAAAAACCTTTATGATGATAACAGAGATGAACCGTATGATATTCGATTTAATAATGAAGGACCGCCAATTTTGAAGATGGAGGTTCGAAATGTTCTTAAACATATGAAAGCTGGCAAGGCCCCCGGTTCAGATAACATCACAACAGAAATGATTAAAGCTTTAGAAGAATATGGAATAGATCAAGTCACCAGACTGCTTAACACATTATATGATACCGGAGAAATACCTTCTGAATTATGTAATTCTATATTCATTGCAATCCCAAAGAAATCAGGAGCCTTGGAATGTGATCAACATAGAACAATTAGTATAATGAGTCACATCACGAAGATTTTGCTACGAATTATCATGCAAAGAGTGAGGAAGAAAATACAACCTGAAATAGGGGAAGAACAATGTGGGTTTGTAGAAGGAAAGGGTACAGTAAATGCTGTGTATATGCTGCGATCAGTTATTGAACGTTCTATAGAAGTAAACAAAGATAGTACATCTTTGCTTTATTGACTACACAAAGGCTTTCGATAGAGTAAGACATGTCAACATGGTAGATATGCTTGCAGATCTACAAATTGATGGAAAAGACATTAGACTTATAAAAACATATATTGGAAACAACAAGCTGCCATAAGGATTGATAATGAAGTGGGACAATATCAGCCTATTAAGAGAGGTGTTAGGCAGGGATGTGTAATGTCTCCAGATCTTTTTTCCCTGTACAGTGAAAATATTTTCAGAAATGTAGAAGATATAAATGGAATCAGCATTGGAGGACGAAATATCAATAACATTAGATATGCAGATGATACAGTATTGATTGCAGACAATGAGCAGGATCTGCAACAATTAGTAGATGCGGTTGTTGCACACAGTGAACAACTGGGGTTAGAATTAAATTGTAAAAAGACACAGATTATGGTCGTCACTAGGAAGAACGAAATACCACAATGTAATATACAAGTAAATGGGAATACTCTTCAACAAGTGAATCGGTACAATTATCTCGGAACAGTCATAACATCTGATGGGAGATGCCTTGAAGAGATTAGAACAAGAATCGCCATGGCGATAGTAGCCTTTAGCAATATGAAAAATATACTGACCAATAAAATGATATCAATTGAAACGAGAAAAAGAGTGTTGAGGTGCTACATATAGCCTATTCTTTTGTATGGTTGTGAAACTTGGACAGTCAAGCTGAAAAACATCTGATGGCTGCAGAAATGTGGTTTCTGAGGAGAATGCAAAGAAAACCATGGGCAGATAGAAAAACCAATGCCCAAGTACTACAGGAGACAAATGAAAATCGTAAATTGATTAGATAAATTAGACATAGACAGTCACAATTTTTGGTCATGTTATGAGAAGAAATGAATTGTAGACCATTGTGACAACTAGTAAGATCGAAGAGAACAGAACAAGGGGAAGACCGAGAAGTAAATACCTGGATGGCTTGGCCACATGGCATGGTCGAGACAGGAACACTGAGCTGATCCACGACTCTGGTGATCGAGTGAAATGGCGAGTCATGATCGCCAACGCTTTCCGGCATGGCACATGATTGATTGATTGACTCAACCTACACACCGAACCACGGAGTATCAATTTCTGGGAAGCATGGCTCAGAAGGGTCTCGACATTATTCAAAGAGTAGAGAAATAACTAGGCGGACGTTTAATCAAAACGCTACTGGAATAATCAACATTGAAATTCTGTGGTTGCTTTTGAACACGGGAGCGTAGTAGCCTAATTGGTATCCCTGTACTTAAGTCGTAAATAACATGGACTTCAGGGTAAACTCTACGTACCCGAATTTAAACTTTTCGATCACTCTATTCTTGTCTGTGGTACGCAGACTCTCCTCCACGGTTTAACTGTTGATCTGCTGGCGGTCGATAATGTTCCAATTCTTGCGCTTGCATGATAAGTACATGCGCACACATTCACGCATAGATACCTACACGCGTGCGCGCACGCACACACACACACACACACACACACACACACACCCACACATACACACAACAAACACGATACAAATAAATGTTGGTATCCGGTCATGAAAACTTAGCAATTTTGTTTTGTTCTTTTTTTGTTCGCATATCCTTTCACGTGACATCGCTGTCAACCTCAGCATCTTTCAGCTGATTGTTGATTTCGTGGCAAGATTACGCTCAGTAGTTTGTCATTGCTTTCTGAGCGACCGGCTCACATACCCCTAAGTTACCAACGCGGCTAGAACCGCCACCGATTCTCGCGCACGTCACGTTACGTTACTCACGAGAGTATACAGGATTACGGAGTAAGTCGCTAGCACCTATGCCAGGGAGACGGTACTTAGCAATTACTACTTCAAATAACGCTCTCCGCCTAGAAAAGTAAACTTTGACTGCAGCCATCTAATGTTAGTGACGTCATTTGTCAAGCATTGCTTTACAATGGGACAATAGAGATGCGTGAACTTCTAACATTCACGTGAAGAATTATTTGATCAATGACCGTTTCATTAGAGAATGAATGTTTACACACATTATATCCGCCCGGAATGACGAACGGCCAAAAAATTCTGGGTGTACTGCTGCGTCCTATAAAGGACATGCAACCAACTTTTAAATAGCAGCACGTAGACACACATGTGCAGATGGAAAATTGGACATCAAACAAGAAATGGGAAGAGAGAATATTATTATTATGTTAGAAATGTGTGAGACGAGATGGAAAGGAACAGGGATTAAGACAGGGGAGGATGTTAAGATTATATATTCTGGAGGAGAGGAAAAACAAAGAGGGGAAGCAATTATCATGGATCTGAAAACATCAAAATCTGTTAAAGGATATTGGGCAGTGCCAGACAGGGTTCTATTAGTAAAATTAATCGGCAGACTTTTTGACATAAACGTCATTCAAATATATGTCCCAACAGGAGAACTGGGTGAGGATAGTGTACAGGAAGTGTATAATGTCATGGAGAATGCTTTGAAGAAATGTAAACATTTAGAAATAAACACAATAATGGGTGACATAAATGTGAAGGCAGGAAATCAAGGAGATGGATGCACAGTAAAGAAAAAAAAAATGGTTTGGGAGAGCGAAACGAGAGAGGATACATACGTGTAGATTGGGCAAAAGAGAGTGAATTGATTGTCGGAAACACCTGGTTTAAGCAACATTCAAGAAGATAATGGACATGGAAGAATCCTGACAGCAGGATTAGAAACCAGATTGATTACATCCTGATTAGCAGAAGGTTTCGAAATACGTTAACAATCACAAAAACAATTCCAAATGCAGATTGTCACAGTGATCACAGATTCATTACAGGCACGTAAAAGGTAAAGTTAAAGAAAGTCGAGTATTCACCAGGAAACACTAAATATTACCTGTGTACATTGAAAACTGACAAAGACATACAAGACAATTTTAACATAGAAGTAAAGAACAGATTTGATATATTGTCTGATATAGTGATCTTATTTCAAGATGTGGATGATCAATGGGAAATGAAGAATTGAGTTAGTGTGGCTGCAGAAACAACTATCCCAAATTTACAGAAAGTAGGTCGTACGAAATGGATTACTGAAGAAATTTTACGACTAATGGAACCAAGAAGTAAGAAGACAACAAAAATAATCCTGACAAATATAAAGAGATTCTCGGAAAAGTCAGAACATTATATAAGGAGGCAAAAGAAGCATATAAATACCAAATGAAAACACAAAAGAATTCAGGAGCTTACTAATAAAAGAATGTTACAGCAACAGGCACCCCCCCCCCCCTTTTTTTCGAGACCGGGGGGGGGGGGGGGGGGGGGCCTCCCCAATAAAAAGGTAAAATCATATTAGAAAAAGATCAGATTTTACATGCATGGTCAGATTACGTGAAAGCCCTTTATGATGATACAAGATAAGAACAGTATGATATACGGAACAATAATGAAGGACCATTAATTTTAAAGATGGAAGTTTAGAATGCCTTTAACCATATTAGCACGATCCTCGGTTCAGACAGCGTCACAAAGAAATTATCAATGCCGTAGAAGCATATGGAATAGAAAGAAAAAAAAATCACCAGAACATCTGGAAAATAATATTTGATCCTGGAGATATGCCTCCCGAATTATGTAATTCTATATTTCTTGTAACCACGAAGAAATCAGGAGCCTTAGAATGTGATCAATATCGAACAATTAGTATAATGAGCCACATCAAGAAGATGTTGCTGAGAATTATCATCCAAAGAGTTAGGAAGAAAATACAACCCGAAATAGTAGGAGAACAATGTGGGTTAGTATAAGTACTATAAGGCAAGGATAGAGTAAATACTGTGTATATGCTGAGAACATTAATTAAACATTCTAATAATTCTATAGAAGTAAACAAAGACCTACATCTTTGCTTTATTGGCTGCACACAGGCTTTCTATAAAGTAAGACATGTCAATATGATGAAGATGCTTGCAGATCTACAAATTGATGGGAAAGACCTCAGACTTGTAAAAATCATATATTGGAAACAACAAGCTGCCATAAGGATTGATAACGAAGTAGGTCAGTACCAGCCTTTTAAGTCATCATTGGGGGACGATGCATCAATAACAAGTAGATATGCGGATGAAACAATATTGATTGCAGACAATGAGAAGAGTTTGCAACATTTAGTAGATGCGGATGTTGCACACAGTGAACAACTAGGGTTAGAATTAAATTGTAAGATGACACAGATTATGGTCGTCACTAAGAAGAAGGAAATACCACAATGTAATATACAAATAAATGGGAATATTCTTACACAAGTGAATCGGTACAATTATCTCGGAACAGTCATAACATCTGATGGGAGATGCCATGGAGAGATTAGAACAAGAATCGCCATGGCGAAGGTAGCCTTTTGCAAGATGAAAAACATACTGATCAATAAAAAGATGACATTTGTAACGAGAAAAAAGAGTTTGGAGGTGCTACATAGAACCTGTGCTTTTGTGTGGATGTGAAGCGTAGACATTGAGCTCTCTCTCTAATATTGCACATTCCTTGCAGGTCGGTGCAGTCACAAGCAGTTTCTACTCAAGATCTGCGCGGGTGCTACGGAGTTCGTGCATCGAGCGAAGCCATCCTTGAGTGAATTTTCAGCAGCGTGTGTGGTTATCAGCAGTCTGTGTTTACGTGTTTTTTCCGAGCGGTCAGCAGTCAACATAACGAAGCGGCGTGGTAGCCGCGCAGGGACAAAGAAGCAAGGTAAGCGCGGTGGTTTTAGGCGTTTTAGACTCAAGTGTCACCGTCTAGGACTCAGGAATATCCGTATTCTATATTGGAACTGTGCCAGTGTAAAACAACGGGGCTCTATTTTAGAAACCCTAGTTTACAGGAACGACATTGTAGCACTCCAGGAGACGAGACTGGGCGATCAGCTACTCCGAATTGCCGGCTTCAAATGTTTCTACAACAGACGACATCTGGGAACGGCGATTCTCGTTCGCGACAGCATGGTGGCGTCAGAGCTAGACATGTCCAGTTGGGACAGTGACGATATACAAATGCAGGCGTTGAGAGTTCATTCCAGTATACCATTCGTGTAGGTTAATGTTTATGCCCGCAATGCGAGTATGGACGCCAAGAAGTGGCAGTGCTTAAGTGGCATATTAGGCCACGTAGGAAATGTTATTTTCTGTGGTGACTTCAACGCTAAAGGCAGAGCATGGGGAAACACTTCCTCCAATACACAAGGGGAGGAGCTCGAGACTGCACTGGAAACCATCGACCTGGTTTGTATTAACAGTGGCTGTGTCACCAGGACAGCAAGCCGTCCAGGCGATGAGGACAGTGCTATTTATCTGGCGCTAGTTTCACCTTCACTCACTACAGTATGTAGATGGGGTGTCCTAGGACACCATGGCAGCGACCACCACCCGTGCAGCATATTGGTGGAGAAAGGCAGAACCAGGCAGCACAAGCTAAAGGTAAAGACGTTCCAGTATGACAGTACAGGGCAAGATGTGGTGAGTAAAATAAGACGTGACAAGCGCAGAACGTTTCAGGGCAGGAAAAAAAGCTGGGAGCAGCCACCGTGGTGGAGTTTCGAGGTGGAGAAGGCTTGGGTGGATAAGCGTAGTGCTGTAAGGAGATGGCAAAATGCCAAGAAGAACAGAGCTGGTCATCCTAGTCCCTGCTTGCACTTAGAAAGAGAGATGCACACAAAAGTAAGCTATTTCAAAAAACTGGTCAAGGTGGTTAAAAGCGAAAAATGGGCAGAGGTGTGTCAAAGAGTAAGCACAGACAAGTCACTGAAATTGTTCTGGCGACTACATAAAAGCATGAGTGGTGTAGTCAAGAATAAGAGCATTTCTGACTTCCAAGGTGCTGAGGACTGACGAGGACAAGGGCAAAGCCCTCTTTGAACGCTACCTTGAGCAGAGCAACCAGACAGACATGGGAGGCCGAAATCTGGCCAAGGAGGCCACCTCAGACAGATGCAAGGCCCAGAACACTTCGGATGAAGACACAGTGACAGTGAAAGAAATCAAGGCTGTGCTTCGACGATCAAAAAACAGTGCCCCAGGTCCTGATGGCATAAGATACGACGACATAAATAGGTGTACCGACAATGAGCTAGAGAAACTAGCAGACATGTACAACAACAGTATAGGGAGTGCTAGCATCAAGGAGGAATGGTTACACAGCTATCTGATTCCCTTGCCGAAGCCTGACAAAGACCACACAAAAATTCAGGGATATCGAATTATAACCATGCAGAATACAATAGGCAAGCTGCTGGAGAAGGTAATTGCCAGGAAAATATCAAGCCAACTAGAGAGGCAAGGTGTTTTCCCACCTACCCTGGGTGGGTACCGTCCAAAAAGAGAAACCTGGACCAATGCAGCAGTCTTTGCCCATGATGTCTATGAAGGTTTCCACTCAGGCACTGAAACCGTTGCTGCAGCGATTGATCTTGAGGACGCATACAACAGAGTACCACTGGATTTTTTAATGTTTCAGCTTCTTGAACTAAACGTAAGTCCATTCCTCCTTAGTTGGATCGCTGCAGCCCTCTACCAACGGAAAGTAGTTTTTAGATGTGGCAGTTGGACTTCGGAACCAACAACAATATATCCTGGCCTACCACAGGGATCACCATTATCTCCGGTACTGTTCAACGCCTACACAGTGAGAATCACCAGTGAGCAGATCACTGGACCTGGCAGGACATTGTCGTATGCCGATGATGTTTTAGTGTATCGTCAGGGTAAGGATAGAGAGGAGGTTGCTATGGAACTACAAACCGAACTCAATCGCATAAGTACTTGGTGTGATGAAGCTGGGGCAATGGTCAACCCAACAAAGGCAACAGTGACTTGGTTCTCGTTGAATAATCATATTGTCAACAATCCAACACCAACTGTAATGCTGTGTTCAGAGACGGTGGAAAGAACGCAGGCAATGAATTACCTGGGGATACGGTTTGATCGAAGCCTTGCTTATAATGTGCACATAGACCAGGTGATAACAAAGGCCAAGCGGGGTTTGGCAGCGATGCGGGTGATGGCGGCAGCAAACTGTGAACAGCGCCATCTATGTCTTCTGTACGAGGGGCTGGTCATGTCTGTTTTGGAGTATGCAATGGCAATCCTGACTCTCAGCCATAAGCAGATAGAAAGGATGGAAAGGATACAGAATGAAGCTATGCGCATTATTCTTGGATGTACAAGAGATACAGCATGCAGGGCGATGCGCTACCTTCTTGATTTTCCAACCATTGAAGAGAGAGACTACAAGTTTGCAGGGCACGCGCCTACCTCAGAATTAACGCAAACACACAACATCCACTGCATAGTGAAATTAGGAAGGTGAAGGGCAGCAGGTTAAAAAGAGGACGGTCGTGGATGGGTCAAGCCGAAGACATTCTTCAACAGGTGTGTTCACTTGAGGACTTAGAACCTGGCGAGGAGTGGGTGCAAGTGCCAACAGACTTCTGCACATCCTTTTCAGTTTGCATCCAACTAGATAGAAAATGCAGACAAGAAAATCCGGCTGCTGTGGAGGCTGAAGTACAAGCGTTGATTTTCGAGAATTCGCTAGACGGTGACGCGGTCATCTACACAGATGGGTCGGTCGTCCGACATGTGAGAAGCTCATGGGCCTTTACAGCTCGGGCCGGAGGGAGAATTGTGAAGGAGGACTCTGGTGCTTTCACTGAAACCACAAGTAGCCTGACCATGGAAGTCATGGCAGTAAGTAAAGCAATAACATGGCTCGAGACACAGACATTCACTAGGGCTTGTTTCCTTAGCGACTCAATGAACATGATCAAGAGGATAGAGGAGAGGTCGATCCGAAGAGAATGGTTGCTGCCTCTGAAGCGGTCTCGGCTGGCAAAGATTAGTTTCATCTTCGTGCCAGGTCATGCAGGAGTACAAGGAAATGAGCGGGCTGACAAGCTCGCAGGTGAGGCTACTGTGGAGGGCGGACGCGCCATGGACCAGGATGACATTCTGAATGCTCTACGAGAAGTGAGACTTTTGCGAGAACCAAGTGATGACTGTGAATCTACAACAATGGCCAGCTTTTGCGAGAACCAAGTGATGACTGTGAATCTACAACAATGGCCAGACTGCGGGAGCAGCAAATTAAAATAGGGGTGGCCAAACAAGAACACTACGCAGGAAGCCAAAGAAGGTTGATAAACCAACACAGAACTGGCTACACTCTGCGGGATTTGCTGAGGAGGGGACCCGAGCACTCATGGACTGAATGGTTCGATGTGCCACGAGGATGATCTGTCGACTAACTAACTAACTAACTAACTAACACCAGCATTTTTCAGCTGCTGTTGATGTACTAGGCAAATTTTACGTTCAGTAGTTTGCCATTGCTTTCTGAACGACCGGCTCCCATACCAACTCGTTATAACACAACGTGGCATGGAGCCAGAGAGATTTCATCCCAAGAGTCACTCAATGTTCAAGATGCCAGAGGGCCGGCCACAGCAGATCAGCATGTCGCAGTAAGACGGAAATCTGACGGTACTGCGCCGATCACCACGCCTTCAAGGAATGTCCGCTGGCCACGGACTTCCAAGCACCCAACAACAAAAGAAAGTGCGCCAACTGCCTGGGCAAGAATGGAGCAAGATACTTGGGCTGTCCGTACCTCCAAAGACACAGAGACGTCTTAAAGTTCGCCATCACCACAAAGACTCCATATAATTACGCAATGCGGAGGTGCGAGACAGCTACGTGCCTCTCACAAGCGGAAAAAGCTCAATTGCTAGACCAGATAGATGAGCTAAAGAAGCAAATCAAGCTGCTTCAAACGCCGGCACCGACCAGCGACAATGAAAAGCTGCTTGCTGAAATAAAGGAGATCCAGCGAAACATCAAGCAAGAAGTGGAACATATGGCCGAGAAAAAGAAGGAAAACGAAGAAATGCTATGAACCATTAAAGCAGAGAGAGAGAACTGCTAAAATCCGAAATGGAATTAATCCAAAACAAACCAACAGAAGCCACGCAAGAGAACACAGAAAAGCCGCAAGATGAAACCCTACAAGAGACCGAACCGGAACCGCAAGCTAAGACCAACAGCCAAACTATGACGCTCAAGAAATCCAAGAGGGAATCATTATCCCGCCAGATCTCCGAAGGCGGCACAGAATACCCACTTGGACCCACCCTGGAGGAGTACCTAGAATCGATAAAATTGGAGGAACTCAAGCACCAGGAATTCAGAAGGCGCTGGGAAGAGAAAGAACAGAAGAAGCCCAAGAAACTCAGGAGACCGGTAGAATACCCAGATAGACACTATGACGATGAGGACGGACCCGGCTACACGTACTGTATAGAAGACAGAGAGATAATCCCATGGCTGACCGCAGAGGAAGAAATCGAAAGGCAACAGAAACTCAATATCGAAAGTGAAAAAAGGCGCAAAGAGGAAAATAACATTGAAAAGCTTCTACAGACAATACACAAAAAATGAGGCAAGAAGACCAAATAAAAAGTCCTTATAAGGACTGCAACCAGTCAAGCCAGACGAGCCAGGAGCCTTCACTAACAAAAGAAACCACCAGAGGAGACGGGAACAAAGGACAGTCGCCGACCAATCCCCCAGCTGACGTCACAGACACAAACGCTTACATAACCATTCCGAGATAGAACTTACTCGAAAGAGCGCACAAGATAAAGAACAGGGCAAAAAATACCAAAATAAACCACAGATCTCAACAATAACCAAAGCTGAGGAGGCAGGTTAGACGAGAGCTAATTTGGAATTTGTTTTTGAAAAAATTGGAATTGGTCTGCTGCACAAATCGGTCGCGGCTGCGCTTCGAACACCTGGTTAGCGGCTCACGAACAGCGTTCGCAAGCTGTACCCGGCTACACGTACTGTATAGAAGACAGAGAGATAATCCCATGGCTGACCGCAGAGGAAGAAATCGAAAGGCAACAGAAACTCAAAATCGAAAGTGAAAAAAGGCGCAAAGAGGAAAATAAAAACATTGAAAAGCTTCGACAGACAATAGGCCTACACAAAAAATGAGGCAAGAAGACCAAATAAAAAGTCCTTATAAGGACTGCAACCAGTCAAGCCAGACGAGCCAGGAGCCTTCACTAACAAAAGAAACCACCAGAGGAGACGGGAACAAAGGACAGCCGCCGACCAATCCCCCAGCTGACGTCACAGACACAAACGCTTACATAACCATTCCGAGATAGGACTTACTCGAAAGAGCGCACAAGATAAAGAACAGGGCAAAAATACCAAAATAAACCATGGATCTCAACAATAACCAAAGCTGAGGAGGCAGGTTAGACGAGAGCTAATTTGGAATTTGTTTTTGAAAAAATTGGAATTGGTCTGCTGCACAAATCGGTCGCGGCTGCGCTTCGAACACCTGGTTAGCGGCTCACGAACAGCGTTCGCAAGCCTTTGGCCACTGATGGCTGTGGAAATGTGGTTTCTGGGCATAATGCAAAGAATGGACAGACTGAAAAACAAATGACCACGTCCTACAAGAAACAAATGAAAATTGTAAAATGATTAGAGACATTAGACGTAGACTACGACAGGCAACAATTTTGGTCACATTATGAGAAGAAATAAATTGGAGAACTTAGCGACAACTGGCAAGTTCGAGGGGAAGAGAACAAGGGGAAGGCAGAAAAGTAAATACCTGGATGCCTTTGCCACGTGGTATGGTCGAGAAAGGAACACAGTGCTGATCCACGTCTCTGGTGATAGAGTGACTAGTGAGAAGGCGAAACATGACCGCCCACGCTTATCGCTTATCGACATGGCACACGATGATTGAGACAGGCATATGTATGAAAAAGAAACACATCAGATATGAGCAGACACGATAGTGTCTAGGTAGGGACTATTTAGTGTAGCAGTATATCTTTGTTTTAAAGATCACAATACAATTAATAAGCAGAGCAATAGAAGAAGATGAAGAAGAAGAAGAAGAAGAAGAAGAAGAAGAAGAAGAAGAAGAAGAAGAAGAAGAAGAAGAAGAAAAATGTGGAGGAGGAGGAGTATAAAAAAAGAGGAAGAAGAAGGAGGAGGTAGAGGATAACAAAATGAGGAGGAAGGAGATGATTGTGATGATGAAGACGAAGAATAAGAAGGTGGAGGAAAAACGAAGATGGGGAAGGAGATGAAGAAGAAGGCGAGGAGGAGGTGGAGGAGAAGAAGAAGAAGAAGAAGAAGAAGAAGAAGAAGAAGAAGAAGAAGAAGAAGAAGAAGAAGAAGAAGAAGAAGAAGGAGGAGGAGGAGGAGGAGAAATGAATTCCCGCCAGCTGTATTGAGCGGATATGTTTTTAAAGTTCTGTCCCTGTTCAATGTTAGCTATAAAAAAAAAGGGACCTATTATCAGGAAGTCTAAAATTAGATAAGACTATTTCGCGAAATGGGCATTTCCATACATGTATGATGTGTTGTACACATTAGACCACATTATAAACCACTTCCTGCACATTACGGCTAACCGCTGGGCTAGAACTCAGTCGCACATAATATAATAAGTATTGCATTCGCTTTCTTTAAAGAAAATAACAAACAAAGACAAAGATTGTTGTACAAACATGGCAGGTAAGACAACTGCAATAAAGGTGACCGTGTTTATTTATTCTTGTATGTAATTTGAATTTAAGACTGATGAATTAACTTTTAAATCTTGTTTAAAATAGTTTATCGTGTAGTGGTTTCAGTTTAGAAAATAAAATGCACTTGTAATTGTATGTTGTATCAGGAAGGGAAACACGTTTGAACAAGAGCTAGTTTATAAATCATATTATTAATTAGTATGTCACCTTGCCACTACGGCTGACGTCACCTGCCTTTCTTTCTTGTAAAGGTTGGCGTTCGGAAATTTGTCAAATGGATTGGAATATACCAATTAATTGACATTGTGGCTGAGTTCGCATTTCTTTTTAGCAGACTAACTAAAATGACACACGCAACTTTTTTTTGCATGGGCAATTTTTTTTTATTGATTGATGTATTTGCTTTACCTTAGGAATTCCGACTTCCTGGCAGGGGGTTAGCATCTTTTCTCCGTAATCTCGTTATACTCTCGTAAGTAACGTGACGACGGTGAGAATCAACAGTAGTTCGAGTCGCGTCGGTAACTTACGGGATGTGAGCCGGCCGCTCAGAAAGCAGTGGCAAACTACTGAGCGTAATCTTGCCAAGAAATCAACAATCAGCTGAAAGATGCTGATGTTGACAGCGACGTCCAGTAAAGGATATGCAAACAAACAAAACAACCTTAGGAATGCCTCTCTCGGTCTTCCCGCATAATTTACAACAAGGTTGTGTATCTTCTTCAAGTGTAGAGTAGTGTCAGTGCTGACCTGGTTTGGCGATCCTGCATCTGCACAACCTCAGCTCCCTAGTGTTATTTAGTATTTATTCAGTCTTGCACTGGTGACTTTCATAAATGTTGTATATTGTTGTCTTTGTTGTCATTAATCTCTGGGTCTGTTTATATATTTTACCTGACCCAACTTCACCAATTAAACATTGTTTCAGAATGTAGAGCTGCAAAAGAGGAGAGTTATAATATTTATATGCCCTATTGTTCTTTATTATTTATTCAGTCTTGTAAATGCAATGGTGACTTTCATATCTTTTGTCTCTGTTATCATCAATCTCTGGGTCTGTTTATATATTTTTTTACTTGACCCAACTTTACCAATTAAACAATGTTTCAGAATGCAAAGCTGCAAAAGAGAAGAGTTATAATAGTTACATGCCCTATTGTTATTGAGTAGTTATTCAGTCTTTCACTGATAACTTTCATATTTTTTGTCTCTGTTGTCATCAATCTCTGGGTCTGTTTATATTTATTTTTACCTGACCCAACTTCACCAATTAAACAATGTTTCAGAATACAGAGCTGCAAAAGAAAACAGTTTCATGACACGTTATGATCGGTTGGAAATGTTTGAGAAAAATTAGCTTTAACTCTCAAAACTGGAGCATTAGTGCTGAGGTCTTATAAGCCCAGAATAGAGCTTGCATCCACAGGAGAGTGGCTGGTGTTGGGACTTGCCTCTTGCTCTTCTTCCAAAATAGCATCCCCATGGATTGTGTTACAGTGATGTCCTTGCCCTTTCCAAGCTAAGAAACCAGCAGGGTGTGATCAGTACTGGAACTTCACATCTGTGGAGAGGAATGTTAGCCAGACTGGAGACTGGGTCTGTGGACAAGCTGAGCCATGAAGGGTTGACCCAAGGTCTAGGTTGGTGTGAGACCTGATTCAGGTCATGTGACCTGACCAGCTCACTATAAGTTATACAGTAAATGGGTAGCTCCATACAGCAGCCCACAGTTTATACACTAAACTAAGTAGTACCATACAGCAGCAAATTATAAGTAATAAATAAACAAGATGGTCCCTTACAGCTTACTATAAGTTATACAGTAAGACAGGTAATCCCATACATGGCCACTATAAGTTACACATTAAAATAGGTTATTCCATACAGTGGCACACTATAAGTTATACAGAAAAGCAGGTAATTCCAAACAGTTGCGCACTATAAGTTATATAGTAAAACAGGTAATTCCATACATGGCCACTATAAGTTACACATTAAAACAGGTAATTCCATACAGTGGCACACTGTAAGTTATACAGTAAAGCAGGTAATTCCAAACAGTGGCGCACTATAAGTTATACAGTAAAACAGGTAATTCCAAACAGTGGCACACTGTAAGATATACAGAAAAGCAGGTAATTCCAAACAGTGGCACATTATAAGTTAAAGTTATACAGTAAAACAAATAATTCCAAACATGGCACGCTATAAGTTATACAGTAAAACAGGTAATTCCATACAGTGGCACACTATAAGTTATACAGTAAAGCAGGTAATTCCTAACAGTGGCACACTATAAGTTATACAGTAAAGCAGGTAATTCCTAACAGTGGCACACTATAAGTTAAAGTTATACAGTAAAACAAGTATATCCAAACAGTGGCACTCTATAAGTTATACAGTAAAACAGGTAATTCCATACAGTGGCACACTATAAGTTATACAGTAAAACAAGTAATTCCACACTACAAGTTATACAGTTAAAAGTTAGTTGCATATCCTTTACAGGATGTTTGCAGTCAACACCAACATTTTTGCTGTTGTTGATGTCTTGGCAAGTTTATGTTCAGTAGTTTGCCATTGCTTTCTGAACAACCGGCACCCATACCATTTCATAAAAAACCAGCGCAACACGGTCTGGTACCAAATCGTGTACAGCTGTGTTTCGAATTCAGGACCACGAACCGCTTCCGTAACCCTTTCGCCACAGAGATTGGCAAGTTGTACAGTAAAACAGATAATTCTTCTTCTGCGTTCATCCGGATTTTTTTTCCGGATGTGACTGCGTTGTGCCTGTTTACAGCTGAGCTGCGTTCTTCCGCCGTTAGGTTGACACATCCGACTTCTGCGGGAAACAGATAATTCCATACAGTGGCACACTATAAATCATACAGTAAAACAGGTAATTCCATACAGTGGCACACTATAAATCATACAGTAAAACAGGTAATTCCATACAGTGGCACACTATAAGTTACACAGTAAAACAGGTAATTCCATACAGTGGCACACTATAAGTTACACTGTAAAGCAGGTAATTCCATACAGTGGCACACTATAAGTTACACTGTAAAGCAGGTAATTCCATACAGTGGCACACTATAAGTTAAACAGTAAAACAGGTAATTCCATACAGTGGCACACTATAAATCATACAGTAAAACAGATAATTCCATACAGTGGCACACTATAAATCATACAGTAAAACAGGTAATTCCATACAGTGGCACACTATAAATCATACAGTAAAACAGGTAATTCCATACAGTGGCACACTATAAGTTACACAGTAAAACAGGTAATTCCATACAGTGGCACACTATAAGTTAAACAGTAAAACAGATAATTCCATACAGTGGCACACTATAAGTTACACTGTAAAGCAGGTAATTCCATACAGTGGCACACTATAAGTTAAACAGTAAAACAGATAATTCCATACAGTGGCACACTATAAATCATACAGTAAAACAGATAATTCCATACAGTGGCACACTATAAATCATACAGTAAAACAGATAATTCCATACAGTGGCACACTATAAATCATACAGTAAAACAGATAATTTCATACAGTGGCACACTATAAATCATACAGTAAAACAGGTAATTCCATACAGTGGCACACTATAAGTTAAACAGTAAAACAGATAATTCCATACAGTGGCACACTATAAATCATACAGTAAAACAGATAATTCCATACAGTGGCACACTATAAATCATACAGTAAAACAGATAATTCCATACAGTGGCACACTATAAATCATACAGTAAAACAGATAATTCCATACAGTGGCACACTATAAATCATACGGTAAAACAGATAATTCCATACAGTGGCACACTATAAATCATACGGTAAAACAGATAATTCCATACAGTGGCACACTATAAATCATACAGTAAAACAGATAATTCCATACAGTGGCACACTGTAAATCATACAGTAAAACAGGTAATTCCATACAGTGGCACACTATAAGTTAAACAGTAAAGCAGGTAATTCCATACAGTGGCACACTATAAGTTAAACAGTAAAACAGATAATTCCATACAGTGGCACACTATAAATCATACAGTAAAACAGATAATTCCATACAGTGGCACACTATAAATCATACAGTAAAACAGATAATTCCATACAGTGGCACACTATAAGTTAAACAGTAAAACAGATAATTCCATACAGTGGCACACTATAAGTTAAACAGTAAAACAGATAATTCCATACAGTGGCACACTATAAATCATACAGTAAAACAGATAATTCCATACAGTGGCACACTATAAATCATACAGTAAAACAGGTAATTCCATACAGTGGCACACTATAAGTTAAACAGTAAAGCAGGTAATTCCATACAGTGGCACACTATAAGTTACACTGTAAAGCAGGTAATTCCATACAGTGGCACACTATAAGTTAAACAGTAAAACAGATAATTCCATACAGTGGCACACTATAAATCATACAGTAAAACAGATAATTCCCTTCAGTGGCACACTATAAATCATACAGTAAAACAGATAATTCCATACAGTGGCACACTATAAGTTAAACAGTAAAACAGATAATTCCATACAGTGGCACACTATAAATCATACAGTAAAACAGATAATTCCATACAGTGGCACACTATACGTTACACAGTAAAACAGATAATTCCAAACAGTGGCATGCTATAAGTTATACAGTAAAACAGGTAATCGCATACATGGTCACTATAAGTTATCTAATGAAACAGGTAATCCCATACACAGCCAGTTTAAGTTATACAGTAAAACAGGTAATTCCATACAGAGGCATGCTATATGTTATACAGCATCATGTGTGGGTTGGCAGGGGATGTTTGTGTGGGTGGAGGAATGTGTGGTTGAGGATGTGAGTTTGGCTGAGTGGTTGGGGGTGGGTGGGTGGAGGATGTGTGGGTGGGTGAGTATGGGGTAGGTGCGATGTGTGTATGTGGGGGATGTGTGGGAGAGGATGGGGGGATATATGTATGCTTGGGGTGTGTGTGTGGGTGGGGGATGTGTGTGGTAAGTGGGGGATATGTCTCATGACATAGTAATATGCATTGTTTAAGTTTACAACATTCATTTGACAATGTTTTTTTCCTATGTAAATGCATCATATACTATTGTTGAACGAAAGATGAGTGACTGGAAGGGCCGAATGTAAGACGGGCCTGCATGCCCAATTTGAAACCCTTATAAAATAAAGATCAATCAATCAATCAACAGTAAACAGGTGGTCCCATATAATCGACCACTATAAGTTATACAGGTAGTTCCATGGCAGTTAGTGCTGTTGGATTGTAAAATCATAAGCCTTCACATGACCTAGGACATGGCATAATGAGGAAGGCTTGATTGTTTGTTTTCGCATTGTCTTTCATTCCCAGACAATTGGCATAAATTTGGAAAATTATTCAGTACTCATTTTACAAAGATATGCTTACCTCGGTGCCATACTGGCTAAACAATTTTAAAAAATTTCTCTTGCTTCTGCTGGGGGTTGAACCTGTACCACTGTTTTGGCTTATTGTGCTGCCATGTCTTCTTTACACATTATAACCGACACATGGATTTGTCTCAAAATATACAGCATTAGCTGTGTTATATTTACTGATAAATGTCAGGTCTTAGTCAGATATGACTCAGCTACTGTATGACAGTAGATGGTACTACCTGCTTTCTGTTAGCGCAGAATGTTGAGCAGCGCTTAACAAACCTGACACCCCTCATTGTACTAATGTCTTCTAACGGAAGAGCGCAAATGGAGGATACAAGCCTTATGATAGTGCGAAGAAATGCAACCTAAAGACTAAATATCGTTGCAGGGCAGACCAGGCCCTAAGCCTTGGTTGACAACTGGTATAGGATCGAAGTACCTACAGGCGGACAGTTAGAGCATTGCTTTGCTAGCCCAGCAGCTTCTGCAGCTTGTCTTGTTCCAGATGTATTGGTGTTACCTTTCCTCTGGAGTAAACTAGGCAGGCCGAGAGAAGGATTAAGCTGCGTGGGCAACACATGGTCTCTACAATTCAGCCCAAGCTTTGTGATATGGAGAGGTATAACTCCATCCCTGGTCTTCTACTACTGACTGACTGACTGGCACCTTGCCATCTTGACAGATGATAGTTTGTAAAATGTCAACACCAACACATCTGCAACAAGACAAGCTGCAGAAGCTGCCGGGTCAGCAAAGTAATGCTCTAACTGTCCACCTATCGGAGCTATCATCCTAGATCAGTTGTCGACCAAGGCTTAGGGCCTGGTCTGCCCTACCATGACATTTAGTCTTTAGGTTGCATTTCCTTACACTAGGGTAAGGCTTGTACCCTCCCAATTGCACTCCCCAAACGTGGGGTGTCGAGTTTGGTGAGCACCGCCCAACATTCAGCGCTAACAGAAATTAGGTAGTACCGCTACTGTCATACAATAGCTCAGTCATATCTAAGACCTGACATCCACTATGGGTTGTAGTTATTATGCCCTTTTTGAAGCACAGTGTAACAAACTATTGTCTGTCAAGATGGCAAGGTGCCAGTATTTACCGATGGGCATTATTTGTGACTGTCACTTCTAGTTGTCAATGGTATCAATGAATGTTTTCTGCTTCTTTGTTTCAGACACCACAACAAGAAATGAAGAATACTTAATTGATGAGCCAGCAAAGATAGACTACAAAATTCTCCAAGACATTTTATTTTATAATGACATTCAGGACTTAGAGAAGTTTAAAAAAACACTGAAATATAATGAATGGATTTTGTACCAAGTATATACCCATGGTTTCCTAGATATTTTACAACAGCTTTTTGATCTAAAAGTAATTGACATCAATAAGGCATACAGAGGGGTAAGGAATCTCCTTGTTGTTTAGAAGTTATTTATGTTTATGCACATTGCCATTAGTGGTTAGTGTGATTGCCTATCATGACAGTGGACAAGTTAAATCATCAGTTTCTTTGTTCTGACCAGTACAGTTCAGGAGTCAACTCGGCCTCATAAAATAACTTCCTGTTAAATCTTAGACTTTCATGGAGATAACATACTTCAAATTCGAACAATATGTACTTAGTATTTCAACCAAAGTATTATTTTTTATTCACCTCATAATATATATAACTCTACAGCAGGGGTGGCCAACACGAGGCCCAGGAGTCATGTTGTGGCCCGCAGAGTAGGAAACGACGATTTGGTCAAAGCTGTAGCATGCTTGCTTGTATATTTTAATTAACAAAAAATTAAAAAAAAATTAGGTGTGTGGCCCGGCAGGAAATATTATTTCAGAAATTTGGCCCGCCTGCTGAAAAAGTTGGCCACCCCTGCTCTACAGTATACACCTGACGAGATGCAGCGAAATATGCCAGGCAATAAATCGTGCAATATTTTGTTTATGGTGTCTATATTTTATACTCATAAAATGTTTCTCGTATAAGTATATGTTTCTTCTCATTCTTCTTCTGTGTACACCTTCAAACCTCAGCTTGAATATATTTAAAGAAAAAAGCAACAGTCAGTTTGAGGTTGTCAAAATCTACAGAGAATTTGTCCTCAAATGGAGCGAGTGTAAGCCAAACTAATTTTCTGTATTCTGCATATGTTGAACACTTGCTGCAAATTTTCAACTGTCATTTTACTAATTCCACAGTTATACTCATTATTTCTCATTTTAGTTTGCAGTGTAGAGATACATTTATTACAGTTTTATTTTCTTTCATAGTTCCACACAAACCATCTTTCTTCTATACTGTTATACTGTTGTGTGTATGTAAGACATAGACATAAATGAACATGCCAAAAGCAGCAGCAGAAAGGTGGTTTCTGAGAAACTGCAAAGAAAACAATGAGTTAATCACACGCACAAAATAATGCATGCATGTATATGCACAGGCACACACACCTCTCTCTCTCTCTCTCTCTCTCTCTCTCTCTCTCTCTCTCTCTCTCTCTCTCTCTCTCTCTCTCTCTCTCTCTCTCTCTCTCTCTCTCTCTCTTTCTCTCTCTCTCTCTCCATCAGACACCACAGCAGCTGTAGTAAGTAGACTTGAAAGCTCAGTGACAACTGGCAATGTTTATGGAAAAAAGAGCAAGAGGAAGACAAAGAGATACATACTTGATGGCTTGGACAAATAGCTCAGTTGGAAAAATAACACAGAGGTGATTCAAGGCTAATGATTGTGTCAGATGTGACCATGATTGCCCACACTTTCCGCCATATTATATGATGATGATATTGATGATCTTAATTTGTCAAACCAAGGTCAATTGTTAGGGTAATCCTAATGCTACACGGACTTATAATCAGATTGCTACTGGTACTATTAGTGTTGGAACTCTTCGCTGGCTGCTGAGGATGGGGACGGAGCACTTATGGGAATGCCCCGAATGCTGTGATGTCGATTCCTAAATCAATCAATCAATCAATCAAATCCTAATGCTACAGTCTCAGCCATGAAGAATTTTATATATCTGCTCATTTAGTATCATTGTCACTATGTCTAGCAAGCTGTGGTTGTGCCATAGAGCAAGTGGCTGTCACCATACTGATCCTGGGTCAATCGTCAGAAAGGGTTGAACCTTTCCTGACTAACAATGTCTGGAGTTCTAGCCTCATAAAGTGGGTGCCAGGGATCTGAGAAAATAAAGGCAACTGGGATAATACAGATAATGTTACCCTAATGTGCCATTTAGAAGAGGCAGAGGCACGCCAAGAGAAATGATGCTGGATGTCTATGATGGTCGCATGGAATTTCATCAATAGGATTGATCTAGAACACTAATGGCCGAGATCTGTAGAGAGACATGAACGCCTATGCAGCTTGACAGGGCACATGATGATGTGCCATTGGGTAACTGGAAAAAGGAACTAACTTCATTATTATAATTACGTTTCTTGCCAATTAGCTGTGGCAATCTTGCCCACCACAACTTTCATTATGGAGCACCATGTATTGACTGATGTACTGACATTGTTCTGTGATATGATACAAGACTGTGTAGTATCTTCTCTCACAGCCTGATGTAAATTAAGTGAAGGATCAATTTACATACATTGAGATCTATTAGGTATATGGTGCTAGCACCATATTTTTATTGTCCAATTAGCACTTACTTTTATTGTCCAATTACCATACTTTCCAGGATGGATGATATGACCATCTTTAATTCTCAGGAAATTTTAGGCTGGGTCAACCAGGGAGCTAGGTCAATATTAAAAATTTGAATCCACCGCCAATACAGATCAAACCCATGACCACCATGCATGCCTGCGAGCCACAATGCCACTTTGACTCTCGCATGGTAGCTGTGGTAAACTGTAATGCAAAATGAACCTGATTTACTGTGGAACTATTTTATTTATGAAGTTCTGAATCATCATGGTTGTAGTAAATATTAAAGGATACTACATTTATGGTAAATTCTTTGTGTCACTAGCAATGAATCATATATGCTAAGCTGTTCTTCGTGTGTACCAATCAGTGTATTATATGTGATTGTCATTCTTATCTTTAGTCAAGCACACTAAAGAAATCTGGCAACATATTTATTTTTGACAGTATGCATATGTTTGTAAACTGTGAAAACAATTTAGTTGTGATTTTGGTAATCATTTTCATGTGCCCTGCCAAATGGCATTGTCATTCGCGTATCTCTACAAATCTTGGTTCTCGCTAGCCTGAGTCTATTCTGTTGATGATATTTCTTCTTGCCACCATCTTATGCCACCCAGCATAATTTCTCTCAATCTGCCTATGCCTTTTCCATCATTGATATTTCAAGTCATCACAATATTTTCTACTACCTCCAAAGAATGCTGTTTGTCTCTTTTATTTTTTATAGTTGTATATAATGTTCTTCTCTCATGGGAATTTTACTCTCATTAGTTGTTACTTATTCTTGCAGTCCAAGGTATTTGCTTCTGAAAACACATCTATGTTTCTGTCAAGCATTTCCTAATTTGTTACTGTTGTTATTTCCCTCACTTAGGCAGCTGCTGTAATTTTCTGGAACTGAAAGAATTGATGTGCTGATTAAAGTATACACAGTTGGTACAGACCATCTCTACTTGTCCAGTTGACAAGTGCCTTGTGACAGTTGACCATGTGCCTTGCCAAGTAGCATAGACATTCATGTCTCTCCACAAATCTCAGCCCATGTTCTAAATCAACACTGGTGATGATATTCCTCCATTCCACTACCTCAGTCTATCCAGCGTAATTGTTTTTGGCCTATCTCTGTCTCTTTACGCACTTATCTTTCCATACTCAGTGTTTTCCAATGTCTTGCTTCTCATTGTATAACCAAATAATGCAGTTTGTCTCTTTCTTGTAGTTGTATATAATGTTCTACTTTCATTAGCCTCTTCCAGGCAGTTGTTGTTAGTCACTCTGGCAGTCCAAGGTATTCCCAACATTCATCTCAGGTACCACAATGCTCCGTTGCTTCCAAGTTCTTCTGAATTTGTTCATTCACATTCCATGAGTCACTGCCATACAGCAAAATAGGTTCTTTATAACATCTCAGTACTTCCTTTCTTACATTTAATGATAGTGACTTACTGCATAAGATACTTTTAATTTTCTAGAATGCAGCTTTGAGCATGACTAGATATATGAAAATGTTTTTGCAACAACTTAATTAATTATTTCATGAATTTTAACAATTTTCTGGATTTAATTTCTTAGAAAACTGGCTCGCAAATTGCTAGTCAGAAAGGATATCCGGATATTATGACATGGCTTCTAGAACATGGAGCAGAAATGAAAAATGCTTATGATGAGAACTCAGAGTTTTATCTGGCAACCTTACATGGAAACCGGGATGTTCTTGATGTTTTGTTGAAACAAAAAACAAGTATGTGTTTTTTTTAATTTCTGATATATTACATATTTTGTTTCTTTTTGTATTGTATAACTGATTCAAAGAACTCAGAAGACTTTTGTCAGCATGTTAGTGGTAGAGTGTTTCTCATGTATTGTAAGACAGAAGGCATTGAAGAGTTAGTCGTTAGTCACAGCTCCAATTTCATGGCAAAGGGTGACCCCATAATGCTCCGTTCCTGTACCAGTGAATATCACACAAAATGCTCCTTACTGTCCCATGTGAACAAACAACTACAAACAGATGTAAAAGCATTCCACATGAAATCCACTGCTCACAGAATTGATCCATGCACTTAACTCAATAGCTAAGCAGTAGAACCATATACTTCCAGTCCAACATGAGAAAAATGTGTTAATCAAACCATAGCCAGAAGCAAAAACACTGCTGAGGCCTTAACAGCTCAATAGCCTATCCGCCATTGTGGTCCGGAAATCGAGTTATCGCAGCAAAAGATGGCATTTGACAATGATGATAATGAATTTTTCTAGTGCTGTTCTTAGTCCTCAGTGACTTATTAATATTAACACATTAACTTCAGTGACAGTGGTATGCTTTATATAGTTTGAAACATAATAAAATGTAGACACCTCAAATGGTGGCCACTAAAGATGGATAAACAGAATAACTGAGATAATAAATATCTTGATATGTGAGACACATACCATAACTAATTACAGAACTCTAGTTATATTCTGATGCTGCAAAGCAAACGGGAAAAGAGAACATGAAGAAAACAAATTGAAAAAACAAACCATAACTCATCCACATTTTTGTCCATTAATACCCCAAGAAACCATTGGTATGAAAATTGACAAACTACAGTCAATTTATTATACACTCTCTGGTTGAAATCTGTTTATGCAATAATTCTTTCACAGCATTTCTTGTAATCATGTAGTTAATGAGTTCATTAAAACAGAAAATCTTGATTTCTGAGTTTTCATCATCAAATGTGTGTTGTAGCAGCTTGTCTTTATCCATTCTCCAGACTTGATGAGACTATTGCCCTGTAATTAAATACTGTCAGTGCTGGTAAAGTATTTTGTTTTCATCATCAAATATGTGTTGTAGCAGCTTGTCTTTATCCATTCTCCAGACTTGATGAGACTATTGCCCTGTTTTCATCATCAAATGTGTGTTGTAGTAGCTTGTCTTTATCCATTCTCCAGACTTGATGAGACTATTGCCCTGTTTTCATCATCAAATGTGTGTTGTAGCAGCTTGTCTTTATCCATTCTCCAGACTTGATGAGACTATTGCCCTGTAATTAAATACTGTCAGTGCTGTTAAAGTATTTTGTTTTTGTGCTTGCTCACTTTGATCTCAATCATAGTCCGTACACATTACTTCTAGTAGTGCTGGACTGAAGTTTGCTTGTGGATTAGCTTTACCTATTAACCGTGTTACTAGCAGAAAGTGAGCAAGAGTTAGTTGCAAGACCTAGTGGAAGAAGTAAACAGGCACAGTGCAGTATGTGGCTTAGATATTAACTTCCAAAAAACAAAAACTATGATTATTAGCAGTGAAAAGGAAAGGTCATCAATGAACATCACAGTAAATAGGCAGATAACAAGTTTCTCTTATCTTGGACATATAATAACAGATGATGGCAGAAGTGAAATGAAAATCAAAAAGAGAATAGGAATGGCCAAAAATGCTTTCAAAGGCATGAAATCAGTATTAACATCTAGAGAGATTAATAACGCATTAAAAATGAGAATTGTCACATGCTACGTATATTCAATGCTACTGTATGGCGCGGAAGCTTGGACATTGAACAAGCAACTAGAAAGTCGCATAGAAGCCCTGGAGATGTGGATATACAGGTCATATTTCATGGAAACAAAAACAATCAAATGCAGAGGTCCTAGAAAAACTGGAAATGAAAAGAGAGTTGATGAAAGAAATAAAGAGAAGACAAGTGAAATATTTTGGCCATGTTAAAAGACATGATACTCTTATAAAAACCATACTGGAAGGCAAGGTTGAGGGCAAGTGATATAAGTGGAAGGATAACATCAAGAGATGGACGAGCATCAGCCTGACAGAATGTACAGTCAGGGCGAGAGACAGTGTTGGAGATCCATTGCGGCCAACCTTAATTGCGGAGACGGCACCTGATTGATTGATTGATTAACAGTGTCCCTCGCCATCAGGCAAACCCATTCCAACTTCAGAGGTACTTGTAATTACACGTCCCCAAGTCAGGATGATAGGTCAGTATTTTAGTCCAACTGTCCGGTGTAGGGGTTGAACCCCTTACCTTGGCATCAACACACCAGATGTTTAAGTGCATTCCTATCCATTCGACCATGCTGACCTACATTAGAAAGGTTTTTAAAACAGTAAGTAAAGGACACCTTTACATGCCGTTAAGCACATTGGAGTGGATGCATTATCAAAGTTGATAGGAAACTACATTGAAAATTTCTTGAGCATGGTTGGATAGGTTTGATGCCTGGAATGATAGCTGCTGAACTATGTCTCCGTGCATGTAGGTCTACAAAACGTCATGGCCCTGTCATATCAAAGACACAGCAGGGAACTGCTACGGGACAAATGAATTGTTAAGGTGCATTGAGCATACAGTACTGGATCCATATTTGTTTACACCAGTCAGTGCTCGGTAGGTGATGTGATCACCTTTACTTCCCAAGGTACTTCCTGGTACCCATTTTAAGCTGGGCCAACCTGAGAGCTCAGGTCAATGTTTTAGACAAATTTGTAAAATTGGTAACATCCACCCTGACATGGATTCAATCCTGTTGCAAACCTGGCCAGCAGGCAGGCATCAAGCCACAACGCTCTGCAGCTGCCATCAATGCTGTTACTGACATAATAGTTATGGCTATATCATGATAGCCAGCTGCCTGGCCGAGGGGTTAGCAGCTTTCTCCGTTAATCTCGAATACTCTCGTAGTCAACGTGAATGGATGAGAATTAGAAGTGGTTCGAGTCACGCTAGTGACTTATGAGAGTATGCAGCCGGTCGCTCCGAAAGCAATGGCAAACTACTGAGCGTAATCTTGCCAAGAAATCAACATACAGCTGAAAGATGCTGATGTTGACAGCGATGTCCTGTAAAGGATATGCAAAACATTTTATTTTTTATATCCTGATAATTAAACAATGATAACATATAGTTATTTACAGACAAAGATGAAAAAGTTTGGGAGGACATAGAGGGAGGTGCGGGAGATAGCAGAAGATAGCCTGGCTTGACATGGTCTAGTTGAGGGTTTATGCTCCAATGGGGCATAAAGGGCAGAAAAAGAAAAAGAACATATAGTTAGGATATCATTTAAATAAAAGCACATACTAACATTAAGTAAATTTGGTACACTGTTTTAACAATTTCATCAGAAAACAATGCATTTATATTCTGACAGTGAAAGCCAATACATTATTATAAAATAAGCATTCATAGAAGCCATCCCAGGTGGGCCTAAAAACTTAGTGAGAAGAGTGAAATTTTTACCATACTTGTACTTTACTCATAAGCATAACACTCATTATTAAACACCCATACAAAGTTTGAGCTGATGTCCTGATATCAACTTACAGAAATCTAGAGTATGCCATATTCTCATCAATACAATAAAAGTGTATAGAACACAAGAGGAGCTTCTATTGCAGTCACATTTATACTTCTTTTTTGGATGCCTGGTCTGGAGGTGATTTTGATGATTATAACTCTCCAGTCATCTTTGTCATCTGATATTTTGATGAAGTGGTATATTTCATTATGTGTTGCTTAACTGTTTAAGTCTTATAATTACATCTTCCTTTTCATCTCAGTGATGCAGCTTCCATCTGATATTATCCATGTACTTAGATATCTTAATTTGGGGCAAGTGCAGACATTTAGATATCTAGGCACATGGATAACATCAGATGGAAGATGCATCACTAAGATATCACTAAGATAAAAACTGAGTAGGACAAGCAAAAACTGCATTCTATCAAATGAGGAATGTTTTTTACAATACGTCATTGTCCTTGAAAGTTAGAAAATGAGATTTTACATGTTACATGGAACCAATTTTTACATACTGCTGCGAATCCTGGACAATTAGTAAACAGGCAAAAACATCCCTGGAAGCGTTGGAAATGTGGTTTAACAGAAGAATGCTGAAAATTAATTGGACCGCCAAAATGAGCAATCTGGACCTTTTGATAGAAAAGAGAGAACATAAAGAAAACAAATTGAAAGTCACAAAGACAACTTATCACAAACATCAATAAGAAGCAGTCATCCTTATTTGGCCACATTATGTGAAGACAAAAACTGGAACATACTGTGACAACCGGAAAGATTTGCGGAAAGAGAAATAGAGGAAGACAACACGAGAAGATTCTTGGCAGTCTTGTGTCATGGCATGGAAGGGAGTCAACACATGACTTGATCTAAGCCATCAGAGATCGGAATTTGTCGAGAGGCATGGTCGCCCTCACCAGTCAGCAAGGCACTGGATGATGATGATAATCTTCCCCAGTCTTTCTCTGCCTCTCTTGAATATTATTTACCCACATAAGCTAATTTATCTATTCCACCTCTTCTTTTGATATGCTCTATACATTTCATTTGTCTCTTCCTGATGGTTTTGATGAGTGATCTTGTAATACCTGCAGCTCTCTATACCTCTTTGTTTTCTTCTCTGTCCATAAAATTGTCAAGAATCTTCTAAAACTGACATTGCCACTTCTCACAGTTTTTTCTATGTTGTATTACTCATTGTACAGCATTTCTTTTCTGTTGTGCACCCAATTTGAAATGTTAGAGTCTCTTGCATGATCCAGTTACCCTAAGAACTATGTTGGGCCTCCATGTTGGACAGGTCGAGGGATAGGGACAAGGCAAAGAGACGCACAAACCTGAATAATATCATATGTTAACTACAATATATATTGGCTATTGATTTTACATTTTCTTGTTTGTCCAAGAAATGGTAGCAGATAAAGATATCCAATACTGCCTGTTATATGCTGCTTGCAAGGGAGGTCACTTACAATTAGTAAAAAAGTGGTTTTCACCGGATATGGATGTTGCAGAGAAAACATTTTACACCTGTAATTTGACAGCGTGTGAGCAGATGTATCCATTGTTTGCTGCATGTGAAGGTTGGTCACAACTGCTTAGTTTAGCAAGTTTAAGTTAATTTTTAATTATTTATTTAATAATTTGTAAAAATATTGTATAATTATGTTAACGTTCTGTTTTTGTTTTGTTTATATTCTTCAAATTATTGCTTCAAATGAAACAATGAGAGTATTGTTTGTAAAATAAATAAATGGAAGTAAAAAGTAGTAAAGGGCAATGTTTACATGTTTTGAAGCATATTGGTATATGGTGCTAGCTCCATATTTTAATAGACTACTTGATGCTTGATGGGTAATGAAATTAATATCATGCTGGCTGTAATTACATTTGAGGACATTTCTTGGCACCCATTTTAGGCTGGGTTGACGTGGATATATAAATAAAATTTACTAACTAATTTCAAGATTTAGTAAAGTATCTGAAGAGTTTGCTGCAAAATTAATGCTTATTATTAAAGAAGAACAGTAACTCTTTCAGTCTCACAAGGTTTTGCAGCATATTTCTAAGAGGGGAAATAACCTCTATAAAATATCACAAGCGCATTACTTTCAAAAAGGCTAAATACAAAGTGAAAGTGGCCATTTGGGAAGCCAGATTTCTTGAGTATGCTCTGAAGAAATGTAAAAAACAAGAGAACACATTACACAAAAGTGGGGATTTAAAGAGAAAGAGCTCATCAAACATCACAAGTTGATTTGGACTGAAAGAGTTAAACCATTCTGCTTGTGCCATTGGTGGTCATGTCTGCCCATAGCTTTCTGTTTTGAGTATTGCTAATCTTTGTATAGTCCATGCTTTGTTTATTGGGGATCGTGTGTGCTACCATTCATCTTATAGTCCATGCCATGTGGCATTGGTGATCATGTCTGTCCAGTTTTCTGTCTGGTGTACTGCCAATCATTTCTGATACTAATGTTCTTCCATGACATGATGTCAAGCTGTCCAGCATCTTAATCATAAATAATTACTTGATTTATTTCACAGGAAACCACTTTGAAGTTGCCACATTTTTAATACAAGAAGGTGAAGCTGCCATTACCAAGGAGATTTGTTATTACTTCCCTGAATTCAGTGTTAGACTTGTCAGATCTTTATTTTTAACAACTAACATGAATGGTCAGCAGTACGTGAGTATTCTGTGTCATATATCTTGATATATTACATTTATTTATATTGCTAATTAAATTAAAATAAACATGGTTAAAATAAGATAAGGCAGTTTGCCTATGATTTTTAATATGTATCTCTTTTTGTTGATACTGGTAAAGTAAAAATTGTTGTGTTACATGCAGTGTTTTAAAATATGTAGTTATTCATCATTTTCTGTTTATAGAAGATAGGACCGTAAACAGTTGCTATCCATTTGTCTCTTTTCTTGATAGGATTACAGACACCTTCTGTTCATGACTTTTCTTTGTGATTTTTCTACAACTGTGTCCGTATTATTCCAATGTCTTTTGCTCCATGTACCGTATATGTTCTCATAATATTCACACTAACACTTTTCTTTTTGTAGTTCTTGTGTTTGTTCCATTAGTTCTGTTTGCTTTCCCCAAATTCTCTAGTGATGACAGTAGTTGAGCATTGTATGTTATTGTTGCCAGCAAGTACAATTTAAATTGTATTTATTATAATAGCAATAAAAGAAAATTATATGTTTAACCATAAGCATTTACATATATGCTTACTGCATTATTAAAAGCCATCTTCACATGCAATTTTTAATTTTGTCTTCATTCCCATCATGGGGTCCAAGTAGTTTATAGGCACCATTGTCCTGACATAAATGGATGTTATTGCACAAGCAAATAGCCTCTCATATCCAAGGTGCATTGATGGCCTTAGAAGCTGCTATTATGCTCTTGATAGGAATCTTCTAGCATATGACCTCTGCTTGCAACACCTTCTCATGATGATCCTGATCCAGAGTTTACTATTGATGCATCTGAATGCCTAGTTAAAAATCCAGTTTGGAAACAGTTTTGGACTTCTTAAGATAAAGGTGCATCCTGCCGCCTTGACAGACGGTAGTTTGTTAAAGTGTGCTTCAAAAATAGCACAAAGCCTGGACTGAATTGTAGAGACCATGTATTGCCCATGCAGTATGATCCCTCTCTTGGCCTGCCTATTTTACTCCAGAGGAAAGGCAACACCATTACATCTGGAACAAGACAAGCTGTAGAAGCTGGCGGATCAGCAAAACAATACTCTAACTGCCCGCCTATTGGAGTTTTGATCTTAGACCAGTTGCCAACCAAGGCTTAGGACCTGGTCTGCCCTGTCACAACATTTAGTCTTTAGGTTGCATTTCCTTGTACTAGGATAAGGCTTGTACCTCCCAGTTACGCTCCTTCACCCAAAGCCATTGGCAATATGTGGGGTGTCGGGTTTGGTAAGCACCCCCTAATATTCAGCATTAACAGAAAGCAGGCAATACCGTCTACTGTCGTACGGTAGCTCAGTCATATCTTGACTAAAACCTGACACTGAGTACCCACCAGCGAGTGGAATATGCTCTGGCTTGCACCAACCCAAACCCCACTCATGATTTAAATATTTCCTTTAACTTTACGTCACTATCACATTTCTTGTCTATTCCTCACTGTACCAACAGGATTCCTAAAGGGCAGTGGTAATACTCAGGACTGTCTCCAAACCTGAGAGAGATCCATGAAATGCACAGTGTCCCTGCTGTGGTGAGAACACAATGTGACTTGAAACTGCACTGACCATCAGACCTTTGTGCAACTGTTAACTTCTGAGCATCTCTCAGGCCTGATGGAAATGGAGAGCCAAAGTGTTGGGGAGGGTGGGGGAAGGGAAGGGAAGGGAGAATAATGGAACATAATATTTATTCAGGACATGACATGACCACAGTTGCCACAGAACTGAGAAATAAGGCCTACAGTACCAGTGATCCTCTCCAGAGCAGAATAAATGGAGGAATGATAAAACCATCATCCCAGAGGTTACAGAAAAAGAGTCTAATTATGCCCTTTGGAATGAAGATCTGCAGCACAAACTCATTCTCTCCCAATGTCAATCAGAAAATATAATCCACACAAACTCTGGTGTTGTTCATTTACCAGAGCCTGCCCACAAGAGTCCAATTCCCTGGCTTCATGTGGAAAATTGGCTAAGGGAAATATGAATATCCTACAGCTAAATACTGTGGAAAATTAAGAATAAAATAACAAAGCTAGTAAAAGAGCCACATTGAAAATCAAGTGCATATGACAATTTTGCAAGTAACCATCCTCCCATGGAAGTAAATAAACATACCAGGAAATGCCTTGGGGGAACTTAGGGTGGCCAGTGTGATGTAGTTCTGATTGGTCTATCAAATATGGAATTAGCACATATGCCCAATATGCCTTAAGGCGTGTAAAAAGGACCTTTTTCCAATTTCATTACGGGTATACTCTGTAAAATTCCTTAAATGCTGTGGAATCATGATCTGGATAAAGACAGTGTTGAAGCCACAATAACCAATAAAATGCTGGCTGAATTAAAGTTGTGGGGCACAAATAACATAAATTATACCTTGCCTAACATCTGCTGACCTCAGTAGCTAGTTTACATGACCTTGACCCAACACTGAAGAAAACTGTCATAGCTTGCTAAACACACTTACTAGAACAGATGACATCAATAAAACCTACAACAAAATTTGCACTGTAATCCTCACAAATATATCCAAGAGGGAAGGACAGGAAGTGCAAACCTTACTAGAGCTTTGACCCAGCTGAGGAATCAGACATAAAAGAAGCCACACAAAAATAGGATTAAAAACACCCTAGAACTAAAAAAAAAATGGGAACAAAAAGTCATTGTTCATATTAAAAAAGTTAGTTGCATATCCTTTACAGGATAGGATTCTTATCAGAATAGGATCTTTAACGCATATATTTTAAATAATTGTTGCCCACCAACTTCTTGTTTTTTTTTTTAGGGTTTCAAAATGCTGCTGTTCCTCTATTTAATTATGCTGAAATGACAGTTTAACTCTTATAAGGCATGATGTTATTCCCTTAGTTGATGCAGTGAATTTTTTTTACCTTTGAGTTTGTATACACTGTCATTAAATTCAGTGGCGTCACTGGGGTTGGTGTCACCCAGTGCGGTAAACTCTTGGTGTCACCCCTCTAGACTTTCACCATGGTCTTCTTCCGAGTGTTCCTGTACCATATATAATCGCATATAGTAATGTTTGTAAAATAAGTCAAAAAGTTAATAAGGACATAAGAAAGAAAACAAATTGAACAATATAACTTCAATACTTCAGGTAAAACATAAATAAAGAACTTCGACAAAGTTAAATTTTTGTTATTTTACTATGTCTGCTTTGTCAAATTTGCAATTTTTTTATTTTGGTGTCACCCCTTGATGACAAGGTGGTGTCACCCGGTGCGGCCCGCACCCCCCGCACCCCCCTAGTGACGCCCCTGATTAAATTGGTACCAGACAACTATGTGAATTTTCTAGAAATTGTCTGTGAAAGAAACCCTGTGAGCAAGGGGACTGGCCACCTCATCTTACATGTCATGGCCTATGTCAGGGTTCTCAACCTTTTTTGGTCCACGCACCCCTTCACCATATGTTCAGAATGTCATTCCCCCCGTTTCGTATTTCCTCCCTATAAATCCCCCTCTTCCCGCCCTCACACTGTATAAGTAAAAATGGAAGCTAATTTTAATAACATATACTAGAACACGTCTAGACGCCTACATAAAACGTAATTTGCAGGTCTGCTTATGTTATAAAATGAATTTCAGAATAGCGAGAAGTACAAAATGTAAAGTATGAAGGGAAAAACAATATCAAGTAATTGGTTCTTGTATTAACGCAATCTTGAAATAATCTTAATTTCTCTTGTCTGCAAAACTACAGATAATAAACAGCATATTCACACCAAACCTATGCTACCAATCTCAAACTTGGACTTATCCAAATCACACTTTCGCAAAATCAACACCTGTGAGATGCCTGAGGAGAGCTGCCAACTTAACAATCGGAGACCGAGTAAGAAATACTGTTATCAGACAGACAGTGGGATCAACACCTTGTGCCACATTTATTGAAAGACAGAAGATCAAGTGGTTTGGCCATGTCGTTAGAATGCAACACCATCAACTACCATCACTGGCCTTACATCAAAGATCATCTACGACGAAACCAAGAGGACGTCCAAGAAGAAAATGGATTGACGACATCAAAGACATTGTACAATCACACGGAATGACACTATCCAGTGCCACCCATCGGGCGCTGGAGCACAAATTATTCCTCCCCACGATGCTTGATGGCAGAAGTGGAAGATGATGATGATGATGATGATGACCTTACACACCAGTGGTATTAGATGCTATGGGACTACTTTTATCTTAACCTGATTTAAAAGTGTTAATACATTGTTTTACAATTGTACATCTTTAGCTCATAGTTAATGAGTTAAAGAAAAGATTCAAGGTCACACATAATTTTACTTAAGCTAAACATTGAATGAAATATATGACTAAATAATAAATGCATTATTTCAGTTCAACCTGTCAAATCAAAAGATTGAATATCTTTTGCCATGTTGGTTCTGTGAAGCTGAAAAACAGAGTGTAAACTCTGAAGAGGGTGAAACTGATGTGAATAAGGAGGAAGATGTGTTTGAGATCGTAATTGATGCACAAGGAAACCAACTGCAAGAGCTACCTGATGATGTTTTGTGGACTTTAAAGAAGCTAGTTTCATTAAATGCTTCACACAATCCACTTAAATCAGTTCCCAGTGCACTGAATCCTAGTTCACTGCATTTGAATGGGTATGTTAACTTTTTATATCCTTATTATTAATCATTATTATTCTTCTACTTTGAAGAATTTTAGTCATGAGATACAGATATCTAAATAAACACAGAATAGCACTAGGGAAGAAAACTATGGGTTTAGCATGATATGCCCAGTTTGTAAAAGATATCTTTACTTTTTTTTTTAATGCAAAGTTGGAAACACATTTAGAGTTAATGAAATACAGTTGCAAAAGGAGTTTTCCTATCACTAGGAAATATGTGGTGTTAAAAAGAAATTAAACCTAGCACCAAACTTGGAATATTTAACACTAATGTTAATCATTATTGCTGTGTGGATCAGAAACACATTTAATAAATTACAAACATTTATTAATTTATTAATTGGTGCCTGTGTAGAATCATCATCATCATCATCATCATCAAGTGCCATGCCAGCTGGCGTATGCGTTCATGTCTCTCCATATATCTTCTTCTTCTTTTTTTCGCTTGAAATATGTCTTTAACTGCAATGTTGTCTCTTGTATGAATGTAACTGTCTTTTTTTTTTTGCCGGTCGCCAGCATGGCGGTTAGGCGTTGTGCCGTTAAGGCCTGTGGCATGTTTATGCTTGTGACTACGGTTTGCAATCGCATTTTCCTCATGTTGGACTGGTAGTACATGGTTCTGCCGCTCTGTTACTGAGTGAGTGCGTGGGCGACACTGTGAGCTGTGAAATTTGCATGGAATGCTTTTACATCTGTCCTGTACAGTGAACTGCATGTTCGGAACAATGGCTACCGGCGGTTGCTGAATTGACTGTTTTGCCCTTTCGGTTCACAAGTGCATTTTTCGGGAGACTCCTGGGAGTCGGCGCTGAAGCTGCGGAGTTCATGCTTTGTGCGACACTTTCGGCGGGTCACCCTGCGGTAAGAGACCGAGCCATGTGAGAAAACCCGGGTCGATGAGGTCTTTCTGGTGACTGCCGAGTCCATCGACGATGAACTGTGGTATTCGTGGATGAATTTTGTGTTGACATTCTGACGGCGGCATTATGCACAGTGTACCTGTGCGGGCTTGTTGGATTGCCGAGACTCCTGTCTATTCCACTTTTCACATTGGACAGTGGTGAGCATTTTGTGTGATATTCGCTGGCACGGGAATGGAGCATAATGGGGACGACCCGTTGCCGTGAAGTTGGAACCTCGACTAATTAACTAATTAATTAACTAATTAACTGTCTTCTTTAGTTCGCTCAGTGGTCCATAGAGTTTATCTTCCATTGTCGTCTCTCTAGGCATGAAGGTTTGCCTAGATATGTTGTATTTTGGGCAGTCTGCAGTCTGCGTGTGTGCTCTGCTGTCTGCGACACCAATGCACATGTGCACATGACTGATTCACCAATCTTTAATTTGATATACATGAGGTTGCGTAATCTATTGTGTCCTGTTCTGAGGCGCAGAATAGTGACTTGTTCTGGTCTGTCCATAACATGTTAGTCACTTTGAGCAGGTTTTGGTGGGTTTCTGACTGATTTGATCATTCTTTTCTTTTGGTGGTATGTAATGGGCATATCAGGCTGTTCTTCATTTGCTCCTTCCTTAGCCAATTGATCAGCTCTCATTTCTGGGTACTCCACAGAGGGATGGTATCCACTGTATGGTGACCTTATGCTGACTGCTAAGTTCAGAAAGTATTGTCCTTAGTACTGGCAATTTCCTAGACAGGAGCACTTCGAGTACTGATTTTGCATCTGTCAATAGCACCACAGGTTGTGTACCATGGCTGAAATTTAGTAATTTCTCTGTTGCTATCTTTATTGCCTCAATTTCAACATCATAGTTATGGCAGTACTTTCCTGTCGGTACTCTGGCCATGTCCCTAGTATTATTTGGGTATTTCTCCACCTATCTCAGTCTTTGGTGTTCTGGATCAACTCTGCTGCTGATATTCCTCCATACCACCGTCTCAATCCATTCATCATCATTTCTCTTGGTCGGCCTCTACCTCTCTTCCCCTTTCCAGTTGTTACAGTGTTCTCCAATGCCTTTCTTCACATCACATGACCAAAGAAAGCTGTTTGTCTCTTTCTTATTATTGTATATAATGTTCTAGTTTCATTAGCTTCTTTCAGGCAATCATCGTTAGTTACTCTGGCAATCCAAGGAATTTGCAACATTCGTCTCAGGAACCACATCTCTGTTTCTTCCAAGTTCTTCCTAATTTGATTATGTGGTTGTTTCGGGATTTGAAATTTAAATATTGAGCACAACCCACTACTGGCAACGCCGATCGCATTCTGGTATGAACCTAAGGCCAATCCACGTCAATATGGAAGCACTATACTCGAGTTTCGCCCTCATTTGAGCTCATCAGTAGTGCATATCCCTGACCGGATCCGGAAACAGTCCCGGATCACGCGTGTGAAGCGGGTGTGTAACCACGCGGCACACACTGGACACACCAAATTATCACAACAGAATATCACAACGTTACCCATCGTAGGCTATGCTCAAGATTGCCCAATCGCCGCGACCGACGTCCGTCAATCGATGGGACCCGAACGATCAGGACTTCTCACTGGCAAGGAACACCAGGCCTCCTAAATCCAGTGAGCAATAATCAGTTGATTATGTGGTTGTTTCGGGATTTGAAATTTAAATATTGAGCACAACCCACTACTGGCAACGCCGATCGCATTCTGGTATGAACCTAAGGCCAATCCACGTCAATATGGAAGCACTATACTCGAGTTTCGCCCTCATTTGAGCTCATCAGTAGTGCATATCCCTGACCGGATCCGGAAACAGTCGTGGATTGACGTGGATTGGCCTTAGGTTCATACCAGAATGCGATCGGCGTTGCCAGTAGTGGGTTGTGCTCAATATTTAAATTTCAAATCCCGAAACAACCACATAATCAACTGATTATTGCTCACTGGATTTTAGGAGGCCTGGTGTTCCTTGCCAGTGAGAAGTCCTGATCGTTCGGGTCCCATCTTCCTAATTTGTTCATTTACATTCCAAGATTCACTGCCGTACAGCAAAACAAGTTCTTCTTCTTCTTTTCGTTCATCCAGAGTGTTTTTTCAGATGTGATTGCGTTGTGTCTCGTTATGCACCCTTGGGTTGAAACGCTTAGGCCAACACATCCGACTTTTAGCATGCATTTTTGACAGGTTAGCATTCTTGTGGGACTCTCACTTTTGTGGTGTCATCCACATCCCAGCTTGTCAAGTTGAATGCTTCATGATCAGCCCTCAAGGGAAGGCAGGGACAGTCCATGGCATTTTCCGCCATCCAGGGTGGCTTCCATAGTTGCAGAGCCAACACATAGCACCCTGGTGCTGGGCTCACCGAGGGAATTGTCACGTCCTGCTCATGGCTGCTTTAATTCCTCACTTCGATATATTGGGCATATCGTTCACGAGCCTTTCCCGCACTGACCAGACCGGTCTGCATACGGTATCCACTCAGCAAGTTTTCGATTCGGACATGTGCTTGTTGATGTGCCCGTCAGAGCTGTTCTGGGCACAACGAACATTCGGAAACTAGCTAGTCAGAACTTTTCCTGACATGAGCTATTCAGAAAACTAGTTAGTCAGAGCTGTTCCTAGCATGAAAGACATTTAACTTGGACGTTTTTTGCATTGTGCCTGATTTATTTGCACCCGTAGGCCAGCACATCCGACTTCAGCAGGCATTTTTACAGGTTTGCCTTCTTGGGGTTTCGAGAGACGTTTTGACTGTTAGTGCTGTGGTGTCGCCCACATCTCAGCTGGTCAAGGTAGAACGGTCAACGACATCACAGTCAACCCTCAAGGGAAGGTAGGGGCAGACCATGGGCATTCCCCCGCTATCCAAGGAGGCTTCCATAATTGCAGAGTCGGCACATATTGCTCTGAGACTGGGCTCACCCAAGGAGTTGCTACGTCCTGCTCATGGCTGCTTTCATTCCTCACTTCCATGTGTTGGGCATTTCGCTTGCCACTGGTCGCTGAAGCACACACCAGGAATGGTTAGTCTGTGGGCAACATCCACTAGGTAAGCTTTCGCTTTGGACTTCAGACCACGAAATGGATTCGCTAGCCGTGCGTTCCATCTCGTGTTATTGAGACGTTTTTCTACCTTTGTCTACACTCTCTATGAGTTAGATACAGACAGTTTTCGTAACCATTTCATTCGACTGGGGCACATCTTCTACCTTTTAGTACTTGCTCACGAGGTAGGCTACATGTGCTGCGGCTCAGCACCTTACCTCCGTGCATCAGTGAGCGAGAAACGTCCAGGCCCTCTCATCCAGGGATCCCTCATTTCTCCCAGTTGAGAGCCTTTGGACAAGTATCTGGACTGGGCATGTAGCGTGCTCAGAATCTCACCTCCATTTTTCGGTAGGTGGTTATCAGCCCGGCTCTCACATCCGAGGGTTTATGGCTTAGAGGCGTTCAGCCACAACCCTCAACAGAGAGCCTTAGAGTATGTGTCCGGACCAAGAATTTGCGGCATCGTGCACCTGATTTGATCTTTTGACTGCTATCCTCAGTCTACCTGCAGAGCAGCAGGTTATGTCTTGCTTAGTCTGGTCCCTATCCCAAGGCCTGTCCGACATGTAGTTTTGTATCCGTCGACAATGCTCTTGGGGTTACTTGGACACGCAAGCCCCCCCCCCCCCCCCCCCCCCCCACCATGGCAAGGTGGAGACACATCGAGGGCGCGCGGGGGTAGGGGGGGGGGGGGGGGACAGGAACAGGAGCACTCTCTTTCTTACATTCAGTGACAGTGACTTATTGCCTGCACAGAAGATACTAAAATAATAGATCTGAATCACTAATGCAGAGCTTGGAGAGAAAACTCGACAAATTCCGGCAATTTTTTATTTTATTTTTGTGTGTGTGTGCACTTGCTTTGAACTCAAGCATAGTCCATAACACTACTTCTAGTAGTGCTGGACTGAATTTTGTGTGTGGATTAGCTTTCCTTATTAACAGTGTCCCTTGCCATCAGGCGAATCCACTCCGACTTCAGAGGTACTTGTAATTTACATCCCCAAGTCAAAGATGATAGGTAAACATTTTAGTCCAACTATCTGGTGTAGGGGTTAAACCCCTTACCTTTGCATCAGCACACCGGATGTTTAAGAGAGATTCCAGAGAGCACAAGTGTAAAAATATAGAATCGAAAATTTGTACTAAAGGGTACAGAAAGAAGCAGGAGAAATCCCACTATGTGTCTCCTTCCTGGCCAAGGAGGTTGTCACAGGTTGTCAAATAGTCTTTCTCCATTCGTGAACTAAGGCCATGTCAAAAAGGTTCTAGAACCTTCCCTACTAAAAATAGACGTGTCACCGGTGTCAATATTTTCTATGGTGCTCCGTTTTAGTCATATTTGCGCGTTGTAGAAAAGCTGTGGTGACTGGGTGATAATGTAATATCACACCCATATGGTGAAAGAAATAGCAGGAGATCTAAAAGCACATGTGGAAGAGAATTAGAGACAGAGACAAATGACTTAAGGACAATATGGAGGAACTACTAGAGATAACAAAGAATAAGAGGAGGAGGGCTTAGTGTGAGTTAGTTGAGCACCTATGTTCCATTGATAGATAAAAGGCAGAATAAGAGGACATCTGTTGCCAAGGTGCTGCATATTTTTGTGTGGTTGAATTACCTTAATTTTCCTAACTTGTTCTCATTCAGTAATGGCTTCTTCAATCCCAATTTTGTACTATTTTGTTTTTCCTTCTCCTGCCATGATAAACTTTCTATCCGTCTATAAAAGCGCATTTAAAAATTGTCCATTGTACCCACAAACTGTTTATCTATTGTTCAAGATTCTGCACCATGCCATAATGTAGAGTACATGTAACACCTAATCACTCTTAATTTTAATTAATAACTTAGCAGTTTAGATGTGAGAAGCTTTTTCACATTTTTAAATTTGTTTAGATAATATACATTGTTGTAAAGAAATATTAATAAATTAAAACCGTGAGACATAAAACCAGCTTACAAAAAGTTACTGGCAAGGAATACTGAAACTGATCATCTGGTGTGGTTGTTTGGAGATTTTGGTTCCTAAATATCGACCTCCTGTCCTTTAAAGTATTAATCAGTATTGCTGGTAGATACACATATAATGGTTCTTTAACATGAATAGTTTATATATTAGAAGTAAAGATAACATAGTTCAGAGTGCACAGGCTATGATCTATGATAGTAGAGTGATTAGTGCACGGCTTTACCAACTTAGTAGAATAATAAAAGGCTTGTGTCCCCTGATCAGCACAGTTCCGGGAATTGGTCACCCCCACCCTACAGCTGTGGTAAGCACAATGCTGGGGACTGAGTATCCACCGGGATAAGAGGACAGCTAAGCAGAGCAGGGCACTCACTAGTCCTGATAGTTGGAAATGGCTGTGAAAGGTAAAGGTAAAAGACCTGTCTGTGGATGTGGAAGACAAGGGAAAACGAATACATGATCTTGCTACAATGTCATGAGATTCAGAAGTTCAGTCACCTGAGTGCCTGGAAAAGGCTGATGAAAGTAGAACATTATATACAAATATTAGAATGAGACAAACAATGTTCTGTGGTCATGTGATGAGAGGAGAGGTGTTGGGAAACATTGTGATGGCCAGCAATATCAGTGGTAGAAGGGGCAGGGGCATGTTGAGAGCAATAACACTGAATGGACTGAGATGGTGACTGAACCTGATCATCTGGTATGGTTGTTTGGAGATTTTGGTTCCTAAATATCGACATCCTGTCCTTTAAAGTATTAATCAGTATTGCTGGTAGATACACATATAATGGTTCTTTAACATGAATAGTTTATATATTAGAAGTAAAGATAACATAGTTCAGAGTGCACAGGCTATGATCTATGATAGTAGAGTGATTAGTGCACGGTTTACCAACTTAGTAGAATAATAGCAGGCTTGTGTCCCCTGATCAGCACAGTTCCGGGAATTGGTCACCCCCACCCTACAGCTGTGGTAAGCGCAATGCTGGGGACTGAGTATCCATTGGGATAAGAGGACAGCTAAGCAGAGCAGGGCACTCACTAGTCCTGATAGTTGGAAATGACTGTGAAAGGTAAAGGTGATAAAAGACCTGTCTGTGGATGTGAAAGACAAGGGAAAACGAATACATGATCTTGCTACAATGTCATGAGATTCAGAAGTTCAGTCACATGAGTGCCTGGAAAAGGCTGATGAAAGTAGAACATTATATACAAATATTAGAATGAGACAAACAATGTTCTGTGGTCATGTGATGAGAGGAGAGGTGTTGGGAAACATTGTGATGGCCAGAATATCAGTGGTAGAAGGGACAGGGGCATGTTGAGAGAAATAACACTGAATGGACTGAGATGGTGACATGGAGAAATACCATCAAGATAACTGATTCAGAACACCTTGGACCGAGATCTGTGGAGTTGTATGAATGTCTTTGCCTGTTAGCAAAGTACAAAATGATGATGACCAAGTATATGTGAAGGCCTTACACCTCTACCTCTACAACAGTACCTGTCATGAGATTGCTTTTATCTGAATCTTTTGTCTTGCCAGACTAAAGTCGCTGAATCTTTCCCACTGCCTGCTGCAATCAGTTGCCTGTGATGTGTTTTGTCTGCCCTGCCTTGAAGAAGTGAACTTATCTCACAATCGTTTGCAAACTTTGTTTATGAGAGGTTGGTGTCTTGTGATATGATATTTTATTTATAAAATATATTGTAATTATATTAAGGCAATTAATTGCTTAGTGAGACATTACACTGAGTTGTGGACACAGGAAACACTGTTTAACCATGGTTAACTGCTGTTGATTGCTTGTATACATTTATTGATGGTCAGGGAGTCTCTGTGGCGAAGTGGTCAAGCTGTTTGACTCGTGCTCCAAAGGTTGTGGGTTCGATTACGGGCCGCGTCCTTCGGTTTACGAGTTAAATGTTTCGGAGACTCCTGTGGGTCGTCGCTAAAAGCTATGGAGTTTGTGCTTTGTGCGATGCTTTCCGTGCTGCGGAAAGAGACCGAGCCATATGGGATAAAACCCGGTGCAATGAAGTCAACCCTGTCGACTTTTAAGCGACTTTTTTTTTTATTGATGGTCACCATTGGCAAGTTCATTTTCTTATTTCTTTTAAATCAGAGAAAAGGGGCATTAATATTTCTCGAGAGAGTAGAAGGAGAGATTGATGCATGGTTGAGTGACTGACTTATGGATAATTGGTAAGATAAATGGATGGCACGGTGGATGAATGGAATGGACAGACGGATGGATGAATGGATTGGTCAATTGAATGGATGGGGTGATTGGATGGATGGAATGGATTGGGTGGTTGGATGGATGAATGGATAGAGTTCTGGAACAGTAAAAGAAGAACCATAAAAGAAGAAGCAGAAACAGAAATCTCTTCTTGATCTGACTTTGAATGACAAAACAGAGATTCAGAAAAGCAGCAACAAAAAGAAGAAACAGCAACAAACAAACAAAGAAGACCAAGATAAAGAGAAAGCAGAACAATCAGGAGGAGGAGAAGAAGCAGAAGAAATAAAGCTGGAGGAGGAGGTGGGGAAGATTGCTTTATGACAAAATCATTGCCTGTTTTTCAGTTTTCCTTCATATATTAGACTTGTGTGTTCTTCCCCTCTGCCCCCCCCCCCCCTCCCCCACCACCACCACAAACTTCACATTTATCGTCAGTTATCATTGTGTTCATTATAATAATTGTTGTCTTGTTCTTAGAAGCATGTTTTTCACTGTCTTGCCCATAGATGACGCATGCCACACAGCCTGGAAATGTTCACAGCTTAAGCGCTTAAATATCTCCCATAATTTGCTCGACTCAATTCCTTCTGACATTCAAGTTTGTGAGAATTTGACCTCACTTGATGCCAGCCACAATCAGCTACAGACAGCCTGCATGCCTTGGCAGTGTCCTCTGGTAACATATTTGTCTATCTCCTCTCCTCACAACAATAAATGCAGTTACTAAAACATGTAATAAATAGTGAGTGCATGAGTTCCTTGTTTTGTTATTGTTTATAAAACAAAGTAGTCAGATGTAATCACTATTTTTATGAGAAGAGAGGCATTGGGGAACACCGTGACAACCTGAAAGATCGAGGGGAAGAGAGGCAGGTGCAGACCAAGAGAAATGATGCTGGATGGGTTGAGACGATGGCATGGTGGAATATCATCAGCAAAGTTGATCCAGAACACCAAAGATCGAGATCTGTGGAGAACCATGAACACCTACACCAGCTGGCAGGGCACTTGATGATGATGATCTTCTTGTAGCTTTTATTCCCTATTGGAGCATAGTAGCCAACTCATGCCAAGCTGTCGTTTATCTTTTGCAGTTTCCTCCATGTCCTCCCCATATTATTCATCTGTCTCTAATTCTCTTCTTATGAGTTTTTAAGTCTCCTTCTATTTCTTTTGCATGTGGGTTCTAGTGACAGGACTTTCTAGTTTTACCATTTGTCACATGGAAGTTGTTGCTGACAAGTGAAATCTCTATGTAAAGCAAACAAGGGAGGACAGACTATAGAGTTCCCTCTAGTTTTCAAATTTAAGAAAAATATTCAGACTGAAAACTCTAAGAAAACACAGTTCACTAAGTCAGGAAATCCATGCACATAGTTAACTACTTCTCCAGGCTTTCATCTCCCAGTGTAGCATGGGTCTTCAACAAACTTATGCTTGGTTGGATCTTGCTAGTCATCACATGGTTACGTAAACGAATGTACATTCGAATATCACAGATATGGCAGGAGAAGAAAACAAACAAAGAAGTATTACACAAACTGGGATTGAAGAGAATATTACTGAATTACTGGTAAGATATTTTCAGTGGTTTGGCCATATAAAGAGATACAACTCTTTGTCAAATTATGTGCTGGAGGGAGAAGTTAAAGGGGTGCATACGAAGAGAAGACAATGTTACATGTGGGTGGGCAAAATCAAGAAATTGACTGGAAGGAAAGTGTATGAATGCTCCATGAAGACACAGAACATAGGGTATTGTCGACCTTCAGGTTGGAGATGACGCTGGATAATGATAATGTCAGTAAAATAAAATTGCAGTTAAAAAGGTTCATTAGTGAACACATACAAAATAATGTAAAGTAGAATACACATTAGTTTTAGTTTAGTCGATGGATCAACATCACGGCCCACGGTTTAACTCATAAGTGCTCCGTTTTCCTCCTAACTCAAACCTGAGTCTGGAGAAACTCAGCTCAATGCACAAACTCCATTGCATCGGCGAGGCTCCTGAAATACTTGGGTAGATTTTTAACTCAAGATTTTGCCCGGGCAGCGCCGTTAGGCTACTCTTTCGATTTCCAACTGCCAAGGGATTTTTTACGTGCGCAACAATACACACAGGCGTCTGATCTCACTACCCAGAGACCAGGGGAAATTTTATTACTGGAAGTCCAGGTGGATTTTTTAAATAAATCCCGTTCCTCACCGGGACCTCCAGCACTCGAGGTGGACACCATACCTTGAGACCACTCAGCCCCCCCCCCCCCCCCCCCCCCACATTCAAATGGTGAATGGTGAAGTACAGATTCATTATCATTTTATGGTAGGCCATTTACGGAATATCACTCTTATCAAAGCCCACTAGACAAAGTCTCAATTCTTTTCTAGCTCCCCTGCCTCATGCATTTTCATGGACATGGTGTCTTCAATGTCCTGTGTCCATCCTCGTGTTGGTCTGTCCCTGCCTCTTCTACCATGAACCATGCCTTCCATAACTTCGTTCCAAAAGAGCAAGGACAGATCGCTTTTATGTTTTTTTAAATCCAAACATTATAACACTAAATTCCAAAGAACATGTTGCCCCTCCAAATGCAGTATGTTTAAATGAAAATGTCGTCAGCATCACTATTTATTAATATATATATTTTTTTTCTTCTGATTTTAGTTATTTATGAGTTTCTTAATTTTCACAGTGTATCTATTAATCATCTTTATTTTCATCTTGTGGCTATTTCATAATAAATGCATGGACACATGTCTTATAATGATGATGCAAATATTTGCCTTTTCTGCGTAGGAAAGCCTTGACCTTTCCTACAACAAACTGACAACATTTCCACCAAGTGCTGATCAATATTGGGGGAAAACACTCAGGAAACTTCAACTGCAGCATAATAAAATGTCTGAGTTGGCACAGAGTATAGTTAGAATGCGTATGTATAAATATTTTATTTCATTGTATTTTGTCACACCTTTTACCTTTTACTACCTTATATATATATATATATATATATATATATATATATATATATATATATATATATACTAGCTGACCCGGCCCGGCTTCGCCCAGACCCTGGTGGGGAGCATCTCATTTAATTCATATAAGTAGCCATATAAGCTCCCGTTCCCGTTCCTGACTATCTATCTGTCTCTCTGTCTGTCTGTCTGTCTGTCTATCTGTCTGTCTGACCCGGCCCGGCTTCATCCAGACCCTGATAGGGAGCATCTAATTTAATTCATATAAGTAGTCATATAAGTTCCCGTTCCCAACTATCTGTCTGTCTGTCTGTCTGTCTGTCTGACCCGGCCCGGCTTCGCCCAGCCCCTGGTGGGGAGCATCTAATTTAATTCATATAAGTAGTCATATAAGCTCCCGTTCCCGACTATCTACTGTCTGTCTGTCTGTCTGTCTGTCTGTCTGTCTGTCTGTCTGTCTGTCTATTAGAAAGAGCACTTGAAAGATCTTTACATCTTCCCCCAACAATTAACTTGGGTAAATGGAGCGTCTTATTTAATTCATATTCGGCCTCTGCTACCGTGCCCATTCCCAAAAAAGACGACCCGGCCCGGCTTCGTCCTGTCCCTGGTGGGGAGCATATCATTTAATTCATATTCGGCATAGGGGGGAGGAGTAGGGAGCAGGAGGGGGAGGGAGAGGGAGGAGGAGGGAGAAGGAGGAGGAAGAGCAGGGAGGAGGTAGGTGGATGGAGGAAGAGGTAAGAGGAGGGAGAAGGAGGAGAGAGTAGGAGTCGGAGGGAGAAGGAGGAGGAGGTAGAGGGAGGAGGAGGAAGTAGAGGGATTAGGAGAAGGGAGGAGGAGGGAGTTCGCCATTCCGAATTCATACTCGTCTAGGTTCTGTGATTTCGGTCCTTCCATTGATTGTTCTTCCCTTCTACATGACTGTAGATAACTTCTTTACACATAAAAAGATGAGTTGTTATTGACATTGCCGTGTGACGATTCTGTGTAGTCACGTCATTTTCTTCGCTTTTCCTAGCGTTGTGATTCAGGGATTCTTTGATCTCTTATATTTACATACGTATTTAGGGAGGGGGAGGAGGAGGAAGAAGAAAAAAAAACTGACAGTTGGCAGCGTGAGAATGAGAGGAAGACGTGTAGAAAATTTCATCTCAATCGGATGGACTGTTCGCGAACGCATAAAGAACATACAGACGGAGATTCTCTTTTATATATATACTAGCTGACCTGGCCCGGCTTCGCCCAGACTCTGGTGGGGAGCATCTAATTTAATTCATATAAGTAGTCATATAAGCTGCCGTTCCCGACTATTTATCTGTCTGTCTGTCTGTCTATCTGACCCGGCCTGGCTTCGCCCAGACCCTGATGGGGAGCATCTCATTTAATTTATATAAGTAGTCATATAAGTTCTCGTTCCCGACTGTCTGTCTGTCTGTCTGGCCCGGCCCGGCCCGGCTTTGCCCAGCCCCTTGTGGAGAGCATTTCATTTAATTCATATAAGTAGTCATATAAGCTCCTGTTCCCTTTCCCGACTATCTACTGTCTGTCTGTCTGTCTGTCTATTATTAGAAAGAGCTCTTGAAAGATCTTTACATCTTCCCCAAACAATTAACTTGGGTAAATGGAGCGTCTTATTTAATTCATATTCTGCCCCTGCTCCCGTTCCCGTTCCCAAAAAAGACGACCCGGCCCGGCTTCGCCCAGTCCCTGGTGGGGAGCATATAATTTAATTCATATTCGGCGGAGGGAGGAGCAGGAGGGAGGAGGAGTAGGGAGGAGGAGTAGGGAGGAGTAGGGATTAGGAGGAGAAGGGAGGAATGAGGGGAGAGGGAGGAGGAGGAAGGGGGAGGAGCAGGAGAGAGGAGGAGGGATTAGGAGGAGAAGGGAGGAATGAGGGGAGAGGGAGGTAGGAGGAGGAGGAGGGAGAATGAGGAGGGAAAGGGGGGAGGAGCAAGGAGGAGGGAGAATGAGGAGGAGGAGGGAGGAAGTAGAGGGAGGAGGAGGAGGGAGTTCGCCATTCCGAATTCATACTCGTCTAGGTTCTGTGATTTCGGTCCTTCCATTGATTGTTCTTCCCTTCTACATGACTGTAGATAACTTCTTTACACATAAAAAGATGAATTGTTATTGACATTGCCGTGTGACGATTCTGTGTAGTCACGTCATTTTCTTTGCTTTTCCTAGCGTTGTGATTCAGGGATTCTTTGATCTCTTCTATTTACGTATGTATTTACGGAGGGGCAGGAGGAGGAAGAAGAAAAAAAAACTATGACAGTTGGCAGCGCGGGAATGAGAGGAAGACGTGTAGAAAATTTCATCTCAATCGGATGGACCGTTCGTGAACGCATAAAGGACATACATACATACATACATACAGACGGAGATTGCCTTTTATATATAAGATATATAGATATATAGATAGATAGATATATACAAAAACAAGAGTATGCTAAGATAAATAAAGAAATAAGAGGTAAATGTGTGAAGGCAAAAGAAAGTTGGTTAAACGAGCAATGCAAATAAATTGAATTAAATTCCATTAAAGATCAAAAAAGTATGCACAGACAAATCAGTGAGCTTACAGGAAGAAAAATAAGAATAAATACAGGGTGTTTGAAATCAACAGGAAAGATATTATTGGAGGAAGGTGCTATAATGAAGAGGTGGAATGAGTATATAAGAGAATTAAATAATGGAGAAAGGGAAGAATTAACAGAAGAAAGTAACTTAGAAGGCCCACCTATTCTAAAAGAAGAAGTCGCTGACACTATGAAACATATGAAGAAAGGAAAGACAGCTGGGCCAGATGAAATCACAGTAGAAGAATTAGAAGTATTGGGAGAATTTGGGGTAGATATATTAACCAAAATGCGAAATGATATTTACAACAGTGGATATTTACCGAGCGATATGGTAAAATCTGTATTTATAGCAATACCAAAGAGACCAGGAGCAATTGAATGTGAAGATTATCGTACAATTAACCTCATAAACCATGTCTCTAAGCTTCTACTCAGAATTATAATGAGAAGAACAAGAAAGAAAATAAAAATGGAAAATAGTGAAGAACATCACGGTTTTATGGAATATATATATATATATTACGAACACTAATAGAAAGGTCAATAGAGAAACAGAGGGACATATATTTATGCTTCATAGATTATACTAAGGCATTTGATAAAGTAAAACATGATGAGCTGGTTAAAATGTTGGAAGATATCAACATTGATGGGAAAGATTTAAGAATAATAAAGAATATATACTGGAACCAAGCAGCAGCAATTAACATGGGAAATAAAGAGGGTAGTTATGAACAGATAAAGCTAGGAGTACAACAGAGGTGTGTCTTGTTACCCGATCTCTTCTCCCTATATAGCGAAGTAATAATGAGAGAGATCAAAGAGAAGCCAAGAATACTAATCGGAGGATATAATATAAACAATATACGCAATGCAGATGACACAGTATTGGTGGCGGATAGTGCAACAGACCTTCAACAATTGTTAGACATTGTAGTATCAGAGAGTACACAGAAAGTACTATCCTTGAATATCAAGAAAACAGTAACAATGGTGATATCAAAGAAAATGGGGACACCAAAATGTGACATAGAAATAGAAGGGGAAATTCTCAACCAAGTGGATAATTTTAAATACCTAGGGGCACTTATAACATCGGATGGAAGATGTACAACAGAGATTAAGAGCAGAATAGGGCAGGCAAAAGCCGCATTTCAGAAAATGAAGAGTATCTTATGCAATAAGTCGCTATCAATGAATGTAAGAAAGAGAGTGCTAAAATGCTATATAGAACCAGTTTTGCTGTATGGCAGCGAATCTTGGAATGTAAATGAACAAATTAGGAAGAACTTAGAAGCAACAGAGATGTGGTTTTTAAGACGAATGTTGCGAATTCCTTGGACTGCCAGAGTAACTAACAACGATTGCCTGAAAGAGGCTAATGAAACTAGAACACTATATACAACAATAAGAAAGAGACAAACAGCTTTCTTTGGTCATGTGATGAGAAGAGAGGTACTGGAGACATCGTGACAACTGGAAAGATCGAGGGGAAGAGAGGCAGAGGCAGACCAAGAGAAATGATGCTGGACGGATTGAGACGGTGGCATGGAGGACTATCATCAGCAGAGGTTGATCCAGAACCCAAAGACCGAGATCTGTGCAGAGCCATGAACACCTACGCCAGCCGCACGGCAACTTGATGATGATGATTAAGAGAATATTACCGAATAAAATCAGGGTAAGATAATTACAGTGGTTTGGCCATATAAAGAGATACAAACTCTTTGTAAAATTATGTGCTGGCTATATAAAGAGATACAACTCTGTCAAATTATGTGCTGGAGGGAGAAGTTAAAGGGGTGCATACAAAGAGAAGGCAATGTTTCATGTGGGTGGGCAAAATCAAGAAATTGACTTGAAGGAAAGTGTATGAATGCTCCATGAAGACACAGAACATAGGGTATTGTCGACCATCAGGTTGGAGATGACACTGGATAATGATAATGTCAGTAAAATAAAATTGCATTTGAAGAGGTTCATTAGTGAACACATACAAAATTATGTAAAGTAGAATACACATTCAAATGGTAAAGTACAGATTCATTATCATTTTATGGTAGCAGGCCATTTACGGAATATCACTCTTATCAAAGTCTCAATCCTTTTCTAGCTCCCCTGCCTCATGCATTTTCATGGACATGGTGTCTTCAATGTCCTGTGTCCATCTTCGTGCTGGTCTGTCCCTGCCTCTTCTACCACGAACCATGCTTTCCATAACTTCGTTCCAAAAGAGCAAGGACAGATCACTTTTATGTTTTTATGTTGGAACTGCGACTAACTAACTAACTAACCATGTCTTCCATAACTTCGTTCCAAAAGAGCAAGGACAGATCACTTTTATGTTTTTTAAATCCAAACATTATAACACTAAATTCCAAAGAACATGTTGCCCCTCCGAAGCAGTATGTTTAAATGAAAATGTCGTCAGCATCACTATTTATTATTTTTTTGTTCTTCAGATTTTAGTTATTTATGAGTTTCTTAATTTTCACAGTGTGTCTATTTTTCATCTTTATTTTCACCTTGTGTCTATTTCATAATAAATCCATGGACACATGTCTAGTAATGATGATGCAAATATTTGCCTTTTCTGCGTAGGAAAGCCTTGACCTTTCCTACAACAAACTGATGACCTTTCCACCAAGTGCTGATCAATATTGGGGAAAAACACTCAGGAAACTTCAACTGCAGCATAATAAAATGTCTGAGTTGGCACAGAGTATAGTTAGAATGCGTATGTATAAATATTTTATTTCATTGTATTTTGTCACACCTTTTACCTTTTACTACCTTATATATATATATATATATATATATAATATATATATATATTATATATATATATATATATATATATATATATATATATATATATATATATTTTATATATATACTATATATATATATATATATATATATATATATTATATATCACATCCATCCATCATGTGCCCATTCTGGTAAGCATGGGTGGTCATGTTCTACCATCTCACTTGATTACCAGATCGTGGATCAGCTCCGTGTTCCTGTCTCGACCATGCCATGTTGCCAAGCCATCCAGGTATTTACTTCTCGATCTTCCCCTTGGTCTCTTCCCTTCAATCTTGCCAGTTGTCACCAAGTTCTCCAAGTCATTTCTTCTCATACATGCCCAAAAAATTTTGGACTGTCTACGTCTAATGACTCTAATCAGTTTACGATCTTCATTTGTTTCTTGAAGGACTTGCTCATTGGTTTTTCTGTCTGTCCATGGAATTCTTTGCATTTTCCTCAGAAACCACATTTCCGCAGCCATCAGCTGTTTTTCAGCTTGACTGCTTGTTGTCCATGCTTCACATCCATACAAAAGTATAGGTTCTATGTAGCACCTAAACACTCTTTTTCTCGTTTCAGTTGATATCTTTTTATTGGTCAGTATGTTTTTCATCTTGCAAAAGGCTACCTTCGCAATGGTAATTCTTGTTCTAAACTCTTCAAGGCATATATATATATATACATATATATATATATGTGTATATATATATATATATATATATATATATATATATATATATATATATATATATATATATATATATATATATATAATTGTTACTTGACTGAATTCCTTGGATTTATGAGTTTGTGTCAGTCAGGAAGCTTATTCTTTATATTGTCTATACCATATGGCACTGGTCACCATGTTTGCTCATAGTCTCATGATGTCTCATGTCTAACATCTTTCTAGGTTTTGCACTGTCTCTCTTCCCATATAACTTTCCTGTTGTTGCAAAATTTTCCAGTTTACTCTTTCTCATGGCATGTCAATTCAGCAGAAGCTGTGAAAACTAAGAACATTGGATTCTCTTTTTAAATAAGGGTACAAAGATAATAAATAATAGCTTCAGTAATTTTAAATAGGAACTTCAATAGTAAGTAATTTCCAGTATTGGTGTCCTTTTCTTGTGACATTTTGTGATTTGATGAATCATGATAAACTAGGCATCTTTAAAGAAGGTGGTTTGCCATTGCTTTTCTTCCTGGCAGTGACCATCCCGGTCATGAATACCTGGATGGCTTGGCCACAAGGTATGGTCAAGACAGGAACACTGAGCTCATCCACGTCTCTGGTGGTCGCCTGATATGGCGATCATGACCACTTACGCTTATCGGTAAGCAATCATCTAGCAACCACATGGCCGCAGCTCCCAATAGCTTTAATAATGTTAAACAATTTAGTTATATCGATATGGCATCATCTACATTTCACAAGTCATCTGTTTTCATGTGTTTTTATTTGTTTCATCACTAGGCCTTCTTTCAAACCTTGATGTATCACACAACAAGATTCAACAAATGCCAAGCCCCTGCTTGTGGTGCTGTCCTCTGTTTTACTTAAATTTAAGTCATAACGTGCTGGGTGTAGGTGAATGGAAGAATTCCATGGAGTTTCCAGCATCCTGTCTGGCATCCACCTTGAATGAATTGTGCATGGCTGACAATCAGCTGGAGAATGTGCCCTCAAGTTTAAGTGATTTGAGAAAATTGTTTATTTTGGACATTCGCAAGTGGGTATATCTTTGCCTCCTCCATCTCTCTCTTTTGATTTGATAGTTTGAACTGAAATGATGTGTTTATTATATAGTCATTTACTTCATTCATTTTTTTAGCTGAAGTAAAATGATGTGTGACTTTGGATATTTTCTATAACTTTCTATTGTATCTCATTTCTGTTTTGTGTCTTTTTTTGTGTGTGTTACCTCCATTTTTATGTATCATGTGTCTGTCAGTCTATAACAATGTATATTTCAAATATTGCATGTTATTTTCCAGATGTGATCAATCCCAGGCTCATTCTCTAGGCTATTCTATATTCAGTAGTTTGCCATTGCCTTCTGAATGAGAAGTCAACATTTAAGTCTAACAGACCAGCGGTTCGCTGATGGTGAGGTAGGCGGTTCAACCCCGGTGAGGTAGGCGGTTCAACCCCGACACGGCATTAAATTGGATCTCAACGCTGACTTCTCATTCAGAAAACATTGGCAAACTACTGAATATACAATTGCTTATAAAATCCACCTGGGTTGATAGCAATGCTCTGCAAAGGACATACAACATACATTTAGACCAGTGTCTGGAATGAACCATAGGCACACAACTTCCATTAGTTGTCACTATGTAGTCTAGAAATACTGGAAATATACCTCATAAATTATGTAATTCTGTATTTATTGCAATCCCAAAGAAATCAGGAGCCTTGGAATGTGATCAACATCGAACAATTAGTATAATGAGTCACATCACGAAGATTTTGCTAAGAATTATCATGCAAAGAATTAGGAGGAAAATACAACCTGAAATAGGAGAAGAATAATGTGGGTTTGTAGAAGGAAAGGGTACAGTAAATGCTGTGTATTTACTGAGAACCGTAATTGAACGATCTATAGAAGTAAACAAAGATCTACACCTTTGCTTTATTGTCTACACAAAGGCTTTCGATAAAGTGAGACATGTCGACATGATAAGGATGCTTGAAGATCTACAAATTGATGGAAAAGACCTTAGACTTGTTAAAAACATATATTGGAAACAACAAGCTGCGATAAGAGTTGATAATGAAGTAGGCCAATATCAGCCTATTAAGAGAGGTGTGAGACAGGGATGTGTAATGTCTCCAGATCTGTTTTCCCTGTACAGTGAAAATATTTTCAGAAATATTGAAGATATGGAAGGAATCAACATTGGGGGACGATGCATCAATAACATTAGATATGCAGACGATGCAGTCTTGATTGCAGACAATGAACAGGACCTGCAACATTTAGTAGATGCAGTTGTTACACACAGTGAACAACGAGGATTAGAATTAAATTGTAAAAACACACAGATTATGGTCGTCACTAAGAAGAACAAAATATCACAATGCAATATACAAGAAATTGGGAATATTATTCAACAAGTGAATAGGTACAATTATCTCGGAACAGTAATAACATCTGATGGGAGATGCCTTGAAGAGATTAGAACAAGAATCGCCATGTCTAAGGTAGCCTTTAGCAAGATGAAAAACATACTGACCAATAAAAAGATGTCAATTGAAACAAAAAAAGAGTGTTGAAGTGCTACATAGAACCTGTACTTTTATATGGATGTGAAGCTTGGACAATGGGCAGTCAAGCTGAAAAACATCTGATGGCTGTAGAAATGTGGTTTCTGAGGAAAATGCAAAGAATACCATGGACAGCCAGAAAGACCAATGAACAGGTCCTTCAAGAAACAAACAAAGATCGTAAACTGATTAGAGACATTAGATGCAGACAGTCAAAATTGTTTGGGCATGTTATGAGAAGAAATGAATTGGAGAACTTGGTAACAACTGGTAAGATCGAAGGGAACAGACCAAGAGGAAGACCTAGAAGCAAATACCTGGATGGCTTGGCCTCATGGCATGGTCGAGACAGAAACACGGAGCTGATCCATGACTCTGGTGATCGAGTGAGATGGCAAAACATGACCGCCCACGCTTACCGGCATGGCACATGATGGATGGATGGATGTAGCCTAGATAAACATCTAAGCAAAACAAAAAAAAACATTTAAGGTTTTCATTTGAAGCCTCTTGGTCATTTGAGTGTCCACGGCAATAAAAAGACGCATTTGCTGGCTTCTAGGGTGCCTTTCCTGGGCAATTTTCAAAAGGACATATCTTCAGTAATGCAGTAATCAAAGAACATCTTTTGTGTAATGATACAGCATGCAATAAGACAACAATATGCACACTAAAGAAACATAAAATATAAACTGAAACTATCGCTACATGTTGATGGCATGGATATTTTAGATGTGTATCCAACCTCGGATTACATTCTCAACATGTGTTTAACAATAGAGAAGTGCAGAGAATTTAATGTAAATCTATTCTCATGTTTTGTGGATTATTTAAAGGCATTTGACTGTGTACAACATCAGAAATTTTGGGAAATCATGAGGAATATGGGCTTTCCATCACATGTAATACAAGTCATAAGAATGCTCTATCTAGACCAACAAGCAGTGGTTAGAATAGATGGCGAGACATCAGATTGGTTTGATATCAAGCACGGAGTCTGTCAGGGATGTGTGCTGTCCCCCTATTTGTTTATCCTGTACTCCGAAAATATAATGAGAAATGTAAGAGATGATATAAACAGGGAGCTATATGATGCCCTAAATATCGGTGGTCATGACATACCAGAGATTCAGTATTCTGATGATACAGTATTGCTTTCCACAACACAGAATGGTATAGAAAACCTAATAGCCTCAACCCAATTGAATAGTGAAAATCACAACTTATATCTTAACATAGCAAAAACAAAGATAATGCATACAGATAAAACTACTATGGAGAAAGAAATATATGTTAATGAGGAAAAATTGGAGGTGGTGAAAAATTTTGAATATCTTGGGTCATTGATTACCAACAACTGTGACACAATGAAAGAAGTTAAATGACGACTATCAATTACTCTTCAAAGACTAAAACAACTGAATAAATTATGGCGTGGGACAGACAGAACCACAAAAATTAGATTTTTAAGAGCATGCATCTTTCCCATTGCAACATACACCTGAGAGACCTAGATATTTACTAAACAAGCTGAACAGCGCATAAATGAATATTTAAAAATATAAATGTTATAGACGAGTTCTAAGAATATCTTGAGTAAAGAAAAGAACAAATGCATTCATACTTCAAGAGCTGAATATGGAAGAAGGTTGGCTATTAAAGACGATAAAAGAAAGAAAATTGAAATATTTTGATCACTTGAAACGTCACGAAAGTTTGGAGAGAACAATAGTGGAGGGGTATATGCCTGGGAAGAGAGGAAGAGGAAGGCCAAAGAGAAGATGGGTGCAGGATGTGGTGGATGATCTCCAGATGGGTGTATCGGATGTGGGACATCTTGCTTATGATCGAGAGGTTTTCCGGAAGGATGTTATGGGAGTGAGGTTCTGCAAAGGACATGCTACTGAATGAATGAATGAATCCAACCTCGGAGTGTGATAAGAGTAGTTAGCATCTGCACACTGAAATATCTGCTTAGAATGACAGAGCATTTATGCGAATGTCCCAGGTGCTGTTGCTTAATGTTGTTTTTTGTTAATCAATTACATTCCATGTTTTTTATTTGATTCTTCTTTAGCAACATCAAGATCAAAAGTCTTCCTCTCGAATTGGGCAAGCTCAGGAATCTGTCTATACTGAAAGTCCAGGGTATCAAAGTGAAGGATGCAGAGCTGGACAAACTGATAACTTCTTTGAGTATGTTCTTTGTCTCATATTAATGATAATTATTTACACAATAATTTTCACAAATTGTGATCACCATTGTATGCACCACAGCTTCACATTTTCTGTCAGATTGTATTAAAGAGTATTTGATTACTAAAGTTCAGTGACCAATTCATTATACACATGTAGAATTCAAGTGGCAAAAGCAGTTTTGGGGACAGTATCCGCCAACATAATTGCACACCTCTAGGTTACTTTTAGCTACAGTACCACATAGTAATGCATTCACTTACTCTAGCAACTTAAAAGGTTGCTAAAGGCTGATGACAGTCCAAAGCCATTTGAAAACTGGCATGGCAATCAGGCTGCTCCACATCTTGCAATCTCCAGCATCATGTATCAGTTCACGTGCTGACACCCTTTCGTAACATGACAGAAGACTGTCAAGAATCTTCTCTCGCTGTCTTCCAAGATCTCTCTTTCCACTAATCTTTCCAGTTATACACATATAATATAAAAAGGAACAATATTATTCAAGTAGCGATGAAACCACACAATTACCACAAAATCACAAAATGCATGAAACAGTGAATGCATAAAAAATAGTAATTAATAGAAACAAAGATGACATGCCTTCGGTGGTTTTAATGCCATGTGGAATATTGGGTACATGGTGCTAGCACCATATTTTGAAAAGACCAATCAGCACTCGATGGATGATGTGGTCAGTATCAATATGTTGTATTATAATGCAATTACAACATTTTGGTGATGTATAAACCCATGGCAGATACGAAAAGTCAATCATACCGTGGTACTTAATCACTTAAAAATTGTCTTGTTCCGATGTATGTTAAAATTAAGACTTAAAAATTGTCTTCTTCTTATGTGTGTTAAAATTGAGATTTAAAATTGGTCTTGTTCTGATGTGTGTTAAAATTAAGATTTAAAATTTGTCTTGTTCTGAAGTGTGTTAAAATGAATATTTAAAGGTTGTCTGGGACAGAAAAAATTACATCAATAAATAAGGAAGGGTATGTAACTACAACCTGCGACAAACAGGCATTAAGCCAGCTACCATGTTTAGTCAGCCATTAGAAGAATATTTTTTGATCAAGTCCGTTTTTACTATTAAGAAGTTTGAGGTGTAATAATCATATAATTATACACTACTTATGATAGATTAAACAGGTTAGATATGTCAATTGTGTCTCAAAAATTAAAAATGTAACAATTGTGATGTGGCAAAGCACTTGTCAGCATGTAAACATGATGTATCTCATCTCATCTTGTTCCTTTTGTACCTTGCAGTGTTGAGGTGAAGCATAAACAGCAGGAGAGTGCCCATTTATATGCTTCATATATCAAGATTCCCATGGACTCTGTCCATCATGTACATCGTCATCAGTATATGATAACAAAATTATTTTAAAATTGTAAAGGTATTGAATAAGCAGTTATTTCAATTTATTAATGCAGATTACAAAGTTACAAACATACAGAGATTTAAAATATTTTCTCAATATTTGAGTTATAATTCATCTTCTCTGAAGAAACTAGCAGTTGATATAAAGGCAAAATGCGTATTACTTTTGCGTTACAGATAATGGTGTACGAGATGTTTATGCAAGCAGTGTTGTTCGGTACCTGGACAGAAAGCGAAACAAATGTGTCCATTCTAGCATCTTGAAGGTGATTGTACTTGGATGCAAGGTTGGTTTGTCATTTTTTTTCTCCTCCTCTTCTTTGTCTTCTTCTTGCTGTTGCCATCTTTAAATATTAAACTGTCGGGCAAGATCGCATGATGAACTCAACTCCTGGTTTACAAGTTTCTCTTTCGTTTCATACATATTGAAGATTTAAGTTGATTCAGTGGGCTATTACATCTTTCTGAACTCACTGTACAAAAGACTTTCTTGCAGAACATGTTAAGCATTTTGTTTGTTTAGTCCATACATGCATGATTAGTTTGTTGGCTAGTTGATTGTGAATCCTCAGAAAGACTTTAAATTTTAATTTTTAATTCTAATGCATTGAAATTAGGGTCATCTAGGTCCTGGATAGGGCTCGCATCTATTGAGTGAAGTTGTTATAGAGACACATCTTCTGTCCCAGTACCAAAGTGCAATTTCCAGAGGGGATATGTTGCAAAGTTCTACTTCTCCTCTCCAAAATTAGACACCAGAAGTGTGTGCAAGACCAGTGCTGGAACTTGACATCTGTAGACATCTGTAGAGTGCCATGTCAGGATGTGGTCAGGTCAAGATTCACCACAGCCCACATGGACTGACTGGGATTAGGCCTAGGTTGGTATTGTTTCCTGCACAAGTGTTAGGTATGTCATTGTCAAGAGTTTCCAGCCCATTGCCAAGAGATTCCACACATGCAGAGTGGTGAAGCTGAGACAAAGCCTTTGTATATGTTACATGTATTTACTTAGTTTGATATGCCCTATATTGAGATGAAGAATGATTTTCCCCTTCTAGTGAAGAGTAGTAGTAGTAGTAAAGTAAATGACCGTTCATATGTCTTGAAGCTTATTGGGCATAAAATATGCCAACACATAATTGTATGGACCAATCGAGACTTGATGAGTGATGTAGTCATTATCTGACTGGCCGCCTTTACTTCCTAGAACATCTCCAGGTATTCATTATAGACTGGGTTGACCTGGGAGTCCAGGTGAATTTAAAAAAATTCCTGTCCAAATGAGGACTTGAACTCATGACAACCAGGGTGACATGAAAGGATGCTAGCCACTAGGCTACCATGGCTTTCAGTCATGGCTGTGGTGGTCATCATTGGGTGATTCTGTGCTTTTCTGTTAGCCTGGATAGCTCGCTCTCTCTTTCTCTTTCTCTCTCTCTTTCTCTCTCTCTCTCTCTCTCTCTCTCTCTCTCTCTCTCTCTCTCTCTCTCTCTCTCTCTCTCTCTCTCTCTCTCTCTCTCTCTCTCTCTCTCTCTCTCTCTCTCTCTCTCTCTCTCTATAATTTCTAAAAGTATGAAACTTCATTTATCTTCTTGTTCACAGTTCCCTCCCTCTGGTGCCTATTTTTCTGCTTTTTTATTTCCAGATACTCCACAGTGGTCAGCTTTTAAAATGCTGTCTTCAACTATAGTGTTTCTTTGTTATTTTAGAATTTAATACAATTGCTAACAAGGCAAACAGTTATATCCTAGATATTATAGTGGGGATGTAATGTGTATATTCATTATGATTATAAAATGCTATGGAAAGAATCACCATTAAATTACAGAATTTCAAGCAAATCCTACAGGCAGCAACAGTTTAAATCACCACTAAATTACAGTATTTCAAGCAAATCCTACAGGCAGCAACAGTTTAAATCACCACTAATTTACAGTATTTCAAGCAAATCCTGCAGGCAGCAACAGTTTAAATCACCACTAAATTACAGTATTTCAAGCAAATCCTACAGGCAGCAACAGTTTAAATCACCACTAAATTACAATATTTCAAGCAAATCCTGCAGGCAGCAACAGTTTAAATCACCACTAAATTACAGTATTTCAAGCAAATCCTGCAGGCAGCAACAGTTTAAATCACCACTAAATTACAGTATTTCAAGCAAATCCTGCAGGCAGCAACAGTTTAAATCACCACTAAATTATAGTATTTCAAGCAAATCCTACAGGCAGCAACAGTTTAAAAAGTTAGTTCCATGTCCTTTACAGGATGTCACAATCAACCCCAGCATTATTTAGATGTTTGTGTTGTACTAGGCAGTTTTTATGTTCAGTAGTTTGCCAAGCTTTCTGAGCGACAGATGTTCATAATATTGAAATCAATGCAGGGCAGTTTGCTTCCAAGTCGACCTCTCAACCCAGGTATGTCAAGAAATTGTGAAACACGTTCACTGCCCCTAAGCCAAATGGGAAAACCACCTGCTCCATTCTATAGTAGTTAAGTTAGTTGCATATCCTTTACAGGAAGTCGCAGTCAACCTCAGCATTTTTTGGCTGTTTGTGATTTCTTGGCAAGTCTACGTTCAGTATTTTGCCATTGCTTTCTGAACGACCGGCACTTTTATAAAACAACATTTTATAAAAACTACATTTTATTTTAAAAAAACAATGCAAGGCTGCCTGCTGCCAAATTGCCTGCAGCTGTGTTTTGGACGCAGTATGCGGGTTTATGAACTGCATCCGTAACCCCTTCACCATGGCTACTGCATGTTTTTTTTCTTCGCATATCCTTTACAGGACATTGCAGTCAACACCGGCATTTTTCAGCTGCTGTTGATGTCTTGGAAAGTTTTACGTTCAGTAGTTTGCCATTGCTTTCTGAATGACCGGCTTACATACCCCCGTAAGTAACCAAAGCGACACAATCCGCTACCGAATCTCACGCAGCTGCATTTAATGCGAGAGTATACAGGAGTACGAACAATGTCCTAAACTCCTACGCCAGGGAGACCGTACTGCTTAGTAGCATGGGTTTATATCACCATAACAGCCCTTTCTTCCAACTCTGGGCAATGGGTTGGAATTGATTTACAGTGACATACCTAAAACCCATGGAAGAGAAATTACCAACCTATGTCTAATCCCAGTCAGTTCATATGTTCTATGTTGAACTATGTATGACCTGATTACATCCCAACATGTCTCTCCACAGATGTGAAGTTTCAGTACCAGTCTTGCACACCCCACTGGTTTCTGAGCTTGGAGGGGGGAAGTAGAGTTCTGCAATAGTCCCAGTGGAGACAGTACTTTGGTTGGAAGACAAGTCTTCAGTTGCTCTCCAATAGATGCAGGCTCTTGTTAGTAATTCATCATCATCATGTGCCATGTCGATAAGTGAAGTCGGTCATGTTTCGCTATGTCACACAATCACCAGAGTTGTGGATCAGCTCAGTGTTCTTGTTTCGACCATACTATGTGGCCAAGCCATCCAGGTATTTACTTCCCTGCCTTCCCCTTGTTCTCCTCCCCTCGATCTTGCCAGTTGTCACCAAGTTCTCCAATTTATTTTTTCGCAGAACATGGCCAAAAAATTGTGACCGTCTACATCTAATTTCTCTGATCAGTTTACAGTTTTCATTTGTTTCTTGTAGATAATTAGGCGTCCTGAATGCCAGTATGTCAGACTTAAGAAATAAGAAATCATTGTCTTCCAGAGAATTTACAACCAACTACTCAACTAAGCAATTAAGGACCATAAAATAAAGATAATTTCATGGCATATCGTGCCATATTGTGTGAACTTTATGTAAATTAAGTGACAGTATTTGAGGTTAATTGACCACCTCACTTCCTTGTTGCTTTTCCTTCCTAAAGAAATCTCTGGTACCTGTTTTATGATGGTGGCTGGAATTGTACTTAGGATTGACCACTATTCATAATGTTACCACAGATCAGTTGTGGACCCATGGTAAAAAAAAAAAATTATGAAATTAAATAAGAAGTAAGAAGGCTTGGAATGAGCTGGTTGAGGGCTTATGTCTCAGGGAGGGATAAAGAGTGAAAGAAGAGAAGAAGTAAAGGACCATTTTACATGCTTTAAGGCATATTATACATAAGGTGGTAGACCCCTGTTTTTATAGACCAATCAGCATTCGGTCAGTGAGTGGTCAGTATTATACTAGTCTCCTTTTCTTCCCAAGACACTGCCTGGTATCCATATTTAGGCTGGGTTGACCTGGGAGCCCAGGTCAATTTTAAATTTTTGTATCAGGAAATGTCAGTTCTAATCATCAGTACGGCATCATATATTGATTTAACCAAGAGGAAGCCGTTTCTCTAACTAGTTATCACATTACATGGGAACTACTAAGAAAAGAAACCCCAATACCCTAAAGCGGTAAAGGATCCCCGCTCCATATCATGATGGCATATGAGACAATCCATTAGATCACGGGTGGGCAAACTACGGCCCGGCAACTGATATTATGCGGCCCTCGAGAGCATTTAGAAATAAAAATGTTTACTTTGTTTTTAAGTTATTTTGTTGAATTTTACAGAATTTCATGTACCGTTATGATCGTTTTAATATTTTTGATAACATTTCTTTCTAATTTTCTATTTTTGCAAACAGTCCTTGACCTTCATAATGTAATGCTAAAATGTGAATTTGTCAACTTTAATATAGAGAAATATTTATCAACATGTAAAAATGTTATAAGGATAATTTTATGAAAAACAGATATTTCTCCGGTAAATAAAATGATTTATTTTGCAAGAAAATATTAAATTTAAAAGTTTTTTTCTGTTATAAATTATTTCCACATTTACAATGTTCAGATTAATTTATTTGTTATAGTAGTCTTGATATATTTCTGAAATTTATTCTGAGTTTACTCCTTGTTTTCTGAATATTTTATTTTCACACACAGCTGGAAGTAAGTTTTGTTTCATTTCCTTCTTAAGGTTTTGTAAAATTCTAACTGTTCGAATTTTATGAGTGTCACAATGAGTGTCACTAAAAAACGTAAGATTGAAGTTGAATGCCGTGTTTTTAATGATGAATGGACAACTAAGTACTGTTTTATAAAAGTTGGTAGCAAGTCAGTGGCTGTCTTCAAAGGAGTACAGCTTAAAAAGACATTATCAAACAAAACATTCTGATTTTGGATACAATTTGACAACCAAAGAGAGGGAAAGGAAATGCCTGGAGTTAGTGAAAAATTTGGAGAAACAGCAAACTGTTTTCACTAAACAGTCTTTAATTCAAGATGCTGCAACAGAAGCTAGCCTTGTGCTGTCACACAGAATTGTAAAACAGAACAAGCCATTTTCTGATGGCGAGTTCATCAAGGAATGTTTGCTAGATGCAGCAAACATTATGTGTTCAGAACAAAAAACAATTTTGACATTACTTTATCAAGGAGAACTGTGGTCAGACGTGTTGACAGGATAAGTGACAATTTGGTGCATAAACTTCAAGATTCAAGTAAACAATTTTTGTGGTACTCTCTTGCATTGGATGAGATTACCGATGTACATGATACTGCCCAATTATTGATATTTATATGTGGAATAAACACTTCTTTCAAACTCACTGAAGAGTTACTGAGTGTTGAGTCACTCAAAGACACAACCACAGGACATGATATATTCAATGCTGTTACTAACTGTATTGAAAGAACTGGGTTGGTTTGGAACAAGTGTTACAACTGACAGAGCTCATGCTTTGACTGGAAAAAATGTAGGTCTGGTAAAGTTGATAAGTGATAAGATTAAAGCAGAATATCCTGACCACACATTATTACCACTTCACTGTGTAATCCATCAAGAAAGTCTGTGTAAAACTGTTTTGAATATCAAGCATGTTATTGACCCAGTTGTCAGTGTCATCAACCTCATCAGATCAAGAGGACTTTATCACAGACAGTTCAAGGCATTACTTGACAATTTGGAAACTGAACATTCCAATATCCTGTACCACACCAGTGTTCGATGGCTGAGTCTTGGCAAGGTGTTGAGGCGAGTGTGGGAACTCAGAGAAGAAATAGTGATGCTCCTAGAGATGAAGGGCATTGAATATGACTTTAATACTAACATTGTCAATAAAGAGTGGAAGTTAGACTTTATGTTTGCCATTGAAATTATGGAAAAGTTAAATGAACTGAATGGAGACGGATTGTATTTGCAGCAAAGAACCTCAGTGGCTCGGAAAGCTGAAGAAGAAGAAGAAGAAATGAACTGAATGTCAAACTTCAGGGCAATGGTGTACATGAATTGTATGTACATGTAAAAAAAACAAACACAGACAGACCGAGTAGATTTGAACCCATGTCCACTGGGCCAGCAGGCAATCATCTGGCCACTACACTGCATCCCTTCAAGAATGAAATAATTAGCCCAGATTATGTAAAACCTTCTTACAGTGATTTATTTACTTTTCTTGACTCTCCTGTTCTCCCTGAATTTTTTATTAGTATGTTTTAATGCTATTTCTTAACTGCTTTTACTGCTAGTTTAATACAGTGTTTTGCTATTTCATATTATGTATTTGTCTGTATTAGAATAAAGATGGCTACTGCATAGTCCAAGAACTAGCCAATAAAAGAAATGTCCAAGCAGCTGAGCATGAGGTAAGAGCTCAAACAAACATTAGATCTTGATTTCTTTAAACGGTTTAAAGATGAGAATGTCAGTTTCATTGCACCGGGTGTTGTCCCTATAGCTCGGTCTTTCCACAGAGTGGCCTGCTGAAAGCGTAATATAGAGCATGAACTCTGTTGATCCAGCGATGACCCCCAGAGTCACTGAGATAACTATACTTATGATCCAAATGGTGGAGTCAAGAAATGAACCTACGAGGAGCATGAGGCAGGTGGTTTAACCACTTCACCATGGAAACCCCCTTGATTTCTTTTGCCTGTGGTTAAGTCAAGTAACATGAAGAAGCCTTGTCCACACATTGAGATGTGTTGGGTATATGGTGCTGGCTCCATATTTTTATAGACCAGTCAATATGTGATGTGATCAATATCACACCAGCTGCCTTTACTTCCCAGGGTATTCCTGGGCACATATTTTTAGGCTGGGTCAACCTGGGAGTCCAAGCCAGATTTACAAAATCCCTGCCTTGGGGGATATTTAAACTCATTACCTTAGGGCTAACAGGCAAGTGTGCTAAGTACTGCACTTCCATGGCTCTTAAGACACAAGGTAGACAACTTAAATCAAAGTTGCAGTCAAGAAAATAATTATTTAAAGAAGTAAGAGAAGCATGGCTTGATATGCCATGTACGAGGGGAAGTCAATAAGTAAGTCACAAATAGTTGTAGAAAAATAACTAAATATGATAACAACTTGAAACCAGTTTATTTTTATACATACATTGTCCCTTTATTTCACAACATAATTTCCACCAACATTGATGCACTTATCCCATCGTTTTATCAGTCCTCCCAAACCGGCTGCATAGAACTGCGTGCTCTGTTTTCTAAACAACGTTTACACTTCACATTCAACTTCAGCATAATTCATGAAATGTCTCCCACCAAGGTGGCTTTTCAGTAGACCAAAAAGGTGGAAATCGCTAGGGGCTAAGTCGGGGCTGTAAGGTGGATGTTCCAGTACTTCCCACCTTAGGTGGTTAATTTTCACCTGAGTTAATCGAGCCGTATGTGGTCTGGTATTGTCATGAAGAAGCAATACTCCTCTAGTCAGCAGTCCTGGACGTTTTCTTCAAATTGTACCATGAAGCATCGATAGATCTTCACAGTACGATTCAGAATTAACATTGTCACCTTTCTTCTTGAAATTGGTTAAAAGCACTCCTTGACAATCCCAGAACACTGTCAACGTAATCTTCCCTGCTGATGGTGTAACCTTGAATTTTTGGACCCAAGGCGAAGAAGGATGTTTACTGATGCACCCATGATTCGTCCCCAGTAACAATCCTATTCAGCATGTTTTCTCCTTCATCTTCATATCGACAGAGATGATGCAAGGACAGGCCAAATTGGTTCATTTTGTGTTCCTCCTTCAATGTCTGGATACCCACCTTGAGCATACTTTCTTAAATTTCAATCGATCATGCATTATGCTATGTGCTGAACCATGTGAGCAGTCTATTGCAGATGCTACAGAGTCTATCGTTACTCGCCTGTCACGTCTAATCATCTCCTCCACCCACTGCACGGATGCTTCTGTTGCAATCTCAACAGGATGACCAGATCGGATTTCATCAACAATTTTAGAGCATCCTTGAGAAAAAATTTTCTACCACGCTATGCACCACTTTACGGGACAAACATTTGTCAACATAAACAGGAAGCATTTCCTTATGAATGTCCTTTGCAGGCAGTCCTTTTGCCCACAAAAAACGCACAACAGCATGTTGCTCTTTGGTTGTACACTCCATAGGTACAGTTGCCATTTTGTTTATGCGTTGCGCATGCATATGAGACACCTAGCGCCACCTGACGAACGGGAATATAAAGTTCGATGTTGCTGTCACCTAATGACACCTGTAGAAAACACCAACTACATTTACCTGCCATCCCACAGAACTGTGTGACTTACTTATTGACTCGCCCTCGTAATAGTGAATGCAACCTATTTTGAAGATGGAAGTTCAGAATGCTCTTAGCTATTTGACAGCTGGAAAGACTCCGGGTTCAGACAACATCACAGCAGAAATTAACAATGTCTTAACTGACTATGGAATAAACCAGGTTACCAGACTGCTGAATCACAGTATATGATGCTGTACACATACCTCCTGAATTATGTAAATCTTTTTTTATTGCAATCCCAAAGATTGCAAAGATCAGCTCTGTGTTCTTGTCTTGATTATGCCAAATGGCCAAGCCAACCAGATATTTATTTCTCTGTCTCTCCCCCTGCTCTTTTCCCATCAATCTTGCCAATTGACACAAAGTTTTCCTGTTCTCCTCATAATGTGCCCAACAAATGCAGACTGTCTGTGTCTAATTACTCAAATCAGTTTACAGTTTTCATTTGCTTCTTGTAAGACTTGCTCATTGGTTTTTCTGTCTGTCCATATATTCTTTGCATTTTCCTCAGAAACCACATGTCCACTATCATTAGATGTTTCTCAGTTTGTTTGCTTATTTTGTATGTTTCACTTGTATGTAAAAGTATAGGTTCTATATACCACCACCACTCTTCTCTATGGCAGTGAAACCTGGACAACTTACTCACACCAAGAGAACAACTTAAACAGCTTTCATATGCGGTGTCTGCGAAGAATTCTTGGTATTAAGTGGCAAGACAAAATCACAAATACTGAAGTATTGGAAAGATCAGGTTGTGTGACAGTTTATTCCATGCTCAGTCTTCGTAGATTTAGATGGATAGGACATCTTAGGAGGATGGATGATGGTAGAATACCAAAGGATATCTTTTTTGGTGAATTACAGATGGGTAAGAGATCTCAGGGTCGGCCTCTACTACGATACAAAGATGTGTGTAAGCGGGACATGATTGATACAGGCATTGATAATGCACATTGGGAGCAAGTCGCCGCTGAGCGTGTTGCATGGAGGGCAAATATCAGAAATGAAATAAAGTCAAAGGAGAAAATTATTGCAGAAAAGTCACACACCAAGCGTTTGAGACGTAAGATGGTGCATGATGGTGGAAATGACCACGTGTTCACATGCACCCACTGTGAACGGACATTTACAGCGCAAATTGGCCTTATCAGTCACACTCGCTACCGCCATAGTTAAAAGTTATTATGCCTTTTTAAAGCACAAACTATCGTCTGTCAAGACGGCAAGGTGCCAATGATGAGGTTCTATATAGCACTTCAACACTCTTTCGCATTGCAGTTGGCAGTTTTTTTTAAAAATTGGTCAGTGTGTTTTCCATCTAGTAGAAGGCAACCTTAGTCATTGTAGTTCTTGTGTTAATCTCTACAAGGCATCTTCCATCAGATGTTATAACTGTTCCAAGATAACTGTACCCAATTACTTGTTTAAGAATAAATACTGGAGTTTTTTTGCCAAATTATTGTATTTTATTTTTATTGACAGGAGTTGATTGTTACTGAGATGCTTTTAAAACCAGTAAGTGAATATTTTTCCTGTAATTAATTGTTAAAATAATTTATTTTTTTTCTTACGATTCTTGTAACTTTTATTAATTTCACTTAGTTTAAATGAAACATATTTGTATAGCTTTAAATTAAAAAAGTTTAGTTAAATCATAAGTATTTATTCATCACATTAAGATTTATTATAAATTCCTTCTATTTTGAAACTTGTATATATATATATATATATATATATATATATATATATATATATATATATATATATATATATATATATATATATATCAAACACTCATAACAAAAATATATATTGTTAATTACAAAACTCAGTCATTTATAAACGTAAAGGGAATTTGTGGCCTAATGTATTGCAATATATCTTAATTGTAAATGTAATCATATTCAGAAATTGACATATGTAGGATTATATCAATAGTGTCCACATATGACTAGCACATTGTGACTGAATATATCAACATTTCTCCCAATGTATTAATAGTACACAATTTAATCATATTCTTTAGAAACAAAACCAATGCATATTAAAATACACTTTGATTTTTTAACATGCAAATTTTATGTCAGTTTATGAACCAGCTTACAAATATATCTTTATTATACAAATATATTTCATTTTTCTCCACCAAACAGAAAAAAGTAAAGCTAAAAATCTGGGAACTTCCTGATTCAAAAGTCACTTCCAGTGTCTTGCCTTGCTTCCTGACCTTGAACTCACTATATTTGATTGTCCATGATATCAGTATCCATGGTGCCAACCTGCATTCAGTATCAGAGAAAGTGGCATCTATTCAGGTTAACTAGTTGATGATTTTGTTATTAATTGTATTTTTAAGGCACTAGCTATTTAATATATGCCATCATTCAGTGAAATTGACATAGATGATAATTCATACATGTTTCCACAATTGATTAGAGAATACATTGTGGTCAAAGATATTACTTCTTTTAATATATGAGGAGAGTGTTATCTTTTTTATGGATTGTCAGTTTTCAACACCACCAGCTTTGTTTTGTTTATGAACATTTGTAAGTTTTTACCCTGTGTACTGTTCTCTAACTGCACTGCGGCTTGTATGATCGTGAGATGTGCCGTTTCATAATTCCCTGTCATACTGTGTCAAAGGTTCAAAATCAGCAGAAGACCATTTTGACACAGAACTTTTGCATTGATTTTTGTGGTATGAGGTATCGGCTGTTTAGAAAGCAATGGTAAAAATACTGGACTAACATCGCCTAATAAATCACAAGTTAGTTGCATAACTTTTTACAGGGCATCGCAATAAACCCCAGTATGTTTTGGCTGTTCATTATTTCTTGGCAAGTTTACATTCAGTAGTTTGCCGTTGCTTTCTGAATGACTGGCATTCATCCCATTTTCATAAAAAACTAATACTAGGCGGTCTGCTGCCAAATCACCTGCAGCTGTGTTTCAAACACCAATAAATCACAAACAGCCAATAAATGCTGGGCTTGAATGCAACATCCTGCAGAGAACATGCAGCTAACTTTAACTTGTATCTCCTTCTTGTCTAGTAAAATCAACGTTTAGTTATACCTCTGACATCAGAGTGTGTTCACCTGATGGCGATGGACACTAGTAGACATGGAAAGCTAATCCACATGCAGAAATCAGTAGCATGCACTAGAAGTAGAAGCACATGTATGAACTATGCTTGAGTGCAAAGCGAAGCGAACAAAACGGAAAAATAAACGCTTTTAGTTATCACATTGTCTGACATCTGAAAGAACAAAAGAATAAGAGTAAGACAAACAAAAACAAAAATGTAGTATTACTGCGTTTACAAGAAGGATACACCCAAAACATTCACAACAGTAAATTAATGTGCTACCATTTAACATCAGTGATAGTTAGTTAGTCGCGGTTCCAACTTCATGGCAACGGGTCGTCCCCGTTATCCTCCGTTCCTGTGCCAGTGAATATCCTCACTGCCCAGAAAAGTGGAACAGACAGGAGTCTCGCCAAGCCACCAGCATGCACAGGTACACTGTGCATAATGCCGCCACCAGACTGCCAACACAAAAGTCCTCCATGACAAAGACAGTTCATCGTCGATGGAATCGGCAATCACCAGAAAGATTTCATTGACCAGGGTTTTATCTGTGGCTCGGTCTCTTTCCGCAGGGCAACCCACCGAAAGCGCCGCACAAAGCACAAACTCCATAGCTCCAGAGACTCCTCCCAGGAGTCTCCTGAAAAATGCACTCGTGACCTGAAAAGGCAAACCAGTCAATTCAGCGACAGCCGGCCATTGTTCCAAGCATGCAGACTTTATTGACCCGGGTTTCTCTTTCATCAATACTTTTCTCAAAATTACCTCTGATAGAGCTTTCGTGACTTTCTCTTTTGTTGTTTAACTCTTACAGGACAATAATTTTGTTGCTGGATTTTTCTCTCAGCTTAATTCGCTGTTAAAGATTAAGGGTGAATTATTTTCATGGTTTTAACCAAATATACTGGCATTAAAAGTGGTAATAAAGGGGATATTTAAAAATTTTAATGAGGACAATATGAAACAAAAAGTTCAGTAGAAGTTATTCCATCAAACACGCTTGCAAACGTTAGTCCCACATATAATAACTTTTTGGCCTTTAAAAGTTATCAATGCATTTAAGTTCAAAAGCCCCAAATGTCTTCTTTAGTGATTGAAAAATGCTTGATGACTCACATCCGTATGCTGCCACAGGAAGGATGCATTTTCTGAAAAATGAACTTGTTGAGGTTGTGCCATTCATCTTCTGCCTTTCATCTCCTAATGGAGCATAAGCTGTGAACCAGCTCCTTCAATTCCTTGAAGGCTAACATGATTAGTATGATTCTGCCGCTAAAGTTTTCTACAGGTTGAGGCACCCAGTCTCACAATAACCCTCCATAGCTACCTCTTATAACCTGCCTGGTAGGTTACACTGTTACTATTCCATGCTTCCCTTAAAGGTCTAAGTAACACACAGGTGAGTTGTGCGTCATAGGCTGTTCATACTGTTTAACTAGTGTCCGGTTAAGCGACTAAAGACTGTATTGCACTCATAAATTTGACTTAATGGTTACTTCTGAACCTCCTCCCTCTAACCTGTTTTGAACATCTGCTGCAAAACCTTCTGAGACTGAATGAATGAATTTTGATATGAGACAGTAATATCATTTAAAGTGATGAGTTTGAATCTCCAGTGTATGAGGGCTATTCCAAAACCAACTTCCGATTGGCTGGTAAAAATAAACCAGCTGCCATAGTGACACAGTTCTTTGCTTGCATCATTCAGTAGTCTTTTAGCTCACTACACGTCAACCTACAGTCGCATTTGTTCAGTGGTTCATGAATCGCAAATGAATAAACATCAATACTTTTATTACCTTTCCTGACAGCTGTGAAATTTGTTGTGTGATTTGTTTTCTCTAAGCTGATGGTCAAAATGCCACTGAGATTCATCGTCAATTGTGTCGCGTGTTCAGTGATAATGTTATGAGTGACAGTTCTGTGAGGGATTGGTGCAGGAAATGCAGAGATGAGCGTAAAGATGTGCATGATGAGGGTGGACAAGGGTGAAATATGTGTGACAGATGAGCTTATTCAAAAAGTCGACCAAGTCGTAATAGAAACGCACCGTATTATAAATTTAAATCTTTCTACAGAATTTCCACAAATTTATAGGACTAGTCTGTTTTGAATTACCACAGAGAGGTTAGGTTACCAAAAATTCATTTCATGGTGGGTACCAAAGCAACTGACTGACGTTCACAAAGTTCAAAGAATGGCTCTCAGCTTTGACATTCGTTCTGTGCTACTGGGAAGAGGGGGATGCATATCCTGCACCAATCCCTCACTCATAACATTATCACCATACGCACGTCACATATGTGATGAATCTTGGCCGCATTTTGACCTTCTGCTTGAAGAAAGCAAATCACACCATGAATTTTACAGCTGTCAGGAAAGGCAATAACAGTGTCCATGTTTATTCATTCACGATTCATGAATCACTGAAGAAATGTGACTTTAGGGTGAGCTAAGAAAGACTACTGAATGATGCAAGCAATGAACGGTGTCACTTATGGCAACCAGTTTATTTTTACCAGCCAATCAGGTAGTTGATTTTGGAATAGCCCTCATATATGTTATTTTCCAATATTTCTCCTATCTGGTGCAGAAGTTCCCAATCCATGGTCAGCAAGCACATGGGTTATTTAAAGCAGCCCTCAAGAACAGTTATGAATGTGTCTGTACTCTTGAAGAGATTGCACTACCCAAAATAAATCTGGATAGTATTAAAAATATATGAATTCATGTCTTTTATAATTGTATTGTGCTGTTGGAGTTTGTCTGTGTATTTAGTGGCATCAAAATATATCATGTGTGCAACCTGCTATTTGTTGTTGAATAATTAAAATAAACTGTAATTTCAAGATTAAAGTTAAATAAATATTATCTCTGTCAGTAATTGAGCTTGTATAGCATGGGTGTTTTAAAAACAAACACTGAACAGTGTGAATAAGAAAAGATCTCTTTTTGATGTCTTGAAATGTATTGGATATATGGTGCTGGCCCCATATTTTTATAGGTCATGAGGGGTGATGTTATCAATACCATGCCATCCACCTTTACTTTCCAGAATATTTCCTAATACCCATTTAGGCTGGGTTGATGTGGGAGCCCAGATGGTTTTTATTTTTTTAAATCCTTGATAGTGTGAATTCTTCTTTTTTTTTACTGCTGTTGTTGATGTCTTGGCAAGTTTATGTTCAGTAGTTTGCCATTGCTTTCTGAATGAACGACCGGCTCCCATACCAAGACGTTAAGACCCAGCGCAGTCTGCTGCCAAATCAGTCACTGCTGTGTTTGATAGTGTGAATGGCCAGGCTAAATTCAAAATGACAAGATTAGCACATTAGTTATTCCACATTTTTACCCTATAATGTATTGTGCTCTTCATTGTGATCCAATGTTACAAAAACATTGGAGACCACACATTTAATGTATTCTTAAATATAAGCATATCTTCATGATATGTACATCCATATACTAAAGTCAGATGCCAAGCTGTGGCTTAGGGCTTGTGAATGCATTTGCTTTGCACTATTACCCGACATACCAGGTCAAAAGTTCAAAATTAGCAGGTGATTTGGGAAGCAGATCAATTGCTTTGCGTTGATTTTGATGGTATGAACATCAGCCGCTCAGAAAGCAATGGCAAACTATTGAATATAAAATTGCCTAATAGATCATAAGCAGCCAATAAATGTTGAGGTTAATTGTAACATCCTGTAAAAGAATGTGCAATTACCATTAAAGTCTGTCAGTAGCTATTACTTTGTTAATACATATATTTAATGGCCCCAAGTTTCTCAGCATCCTTCATTAAATTTCTTTTTTTTAAATTTTGTTTCAGGCATGTGTTTTACGCCCTCAGATATTAATTGTATCCACACACTCAAAGCTAATGAACCGGTATGAGCAAATGAGACTAGAGACAGAGATATGTTGTAAACTGATGAATATAATGCCAACAGCAAAGTTTGTTTCGGTCGTGTCTGGAGCCAGTGACAACTTTTCACTTCTGCAACAAGCGATCAATGCTTTGTGGGAAACAATGTCAGATGCTGCAAGTAATCCAAAAGTAAAAATCTGCCAGAGACAAGTGCCAGGAAAGTTTCTAGAAGTGATAGAAAGTGTGGCAAGATTCAAGAGTAATATATGTAGGATGGATGAACTTTTGCAGGCTGTAGAATGTAGCAGTCAGGATCTGGAGGATGGAATAGACCAACATTTGACAAGTAAGTTGGGAGCAAAATACACTGAAGGGATATTTTTTGCTAGACTCTGTCATCTGCTTGTGAAGTCTAGCCTTTAAGCTATATATTGTTATATCTTACTAATGTTGTGTTTTTGTTCTTCACAAGCCATTTTGACATGGTAGTTAGTGCACTTGTCTGCCACGACAGATGTAATGGGTTAATGTTGAAATCATATTCTATAATTTGTCTAGCCTAATGGGTTAATGTTGACTCCACATTCTACAATTTGTATGGACGTTAATGGGTTAATGTTGACAACATTTGTACAATTTGTCATGACTGATGGGTTAATGTTGACAACACATTTTACAATTGGTCTGTATTTTAATGTTTTAATGTTGTCAACACATTATACAATTTGTCTATACTTTAATGTGTTAATGTTGACAAAACATTATACAATTTGTCTATACTTTAATGTGTTAATGTTGACAAAACATTATACAATTTGTCTATACTTCAATGTGTTAATGTTGACAACACATTATACCATTTGTCCTCCCCCAATGTGTCTCCACCTTGCCGTGGTGGGGGAGCTTGCAAGTCCCATTGACCCCATGTGCTTGCCGGTGGATGAAAACTACATATCGGACAGCTTATGGGATAGGGGCCAGACTAAGAGAGACACAACCTGCTGCTCTGCAGGTAGACTGAGGATAGCAGTCAAAAGTTTAAATCAGGTGCACGAAGGCAGAAGTTCTTGGTCCGGACAATACTCTAAGGCTCTCTGTCGAAGGTTGAGGCTGAACGCCTCTAAGCCACAAACCCTCGGATGTGAGAGCCGGGCCGATACCCACCTACTGAAAAATAGAGGTGAGATACTGAGCACGCTTCATGCCCAGTTTTGATACTTGTTCGAAGGCTCTCAGCTGGGGGATATGAGGGATTCCCGGATGAGAGGGCCTGGCCGTTTCTCGTTCACTGCTGCATGGAGGTAAGGTGCTGAGCCGGCAGCACATTGTAGGCCTACCTCGTGAGCGAGTACTAAAAGCAGAAAAGTGCCCCAGTCGAATGAAATGATTACGAAAACTGTATCTAACTCATAGAGTGTAGACAAAAGTGGAAGAACGTCTCAATAACATGAAATGGAACGCACGGTAGCAAATCCATTGCGTGGCCCGAAGTCAAAAGTGAAAGCTTACCTAGTGGATATCGACCGCAGACTGACCGTTCCTGGTGTGTGCTTGAGCGACCAGTGGCAAGCAAAATGCCCAACACATGGAAGTGAGGAATTAAAGCAGCCATCAGCCAACACATTATACCATTTGTCTATGATGTGTTAATGTTGACAACACATTATACCATTTGTCTATACTTTGATGTGTTAATGTTGACAACACATTATACCATTTGTCTATACTTTGATGTGTTAATGTTGACAACACATTATACCATTTGTCTATACTTTAATGTGTTAACTTTGACAACACATACAAATAAATGTTTATTCCCAGTGCATGACTTCCTGTTACAAGCTGGTGGTATGCTGCATTACAACATGTATGTGGGTGAACTTTCTGACTGTGTCATTTTAAACCCTACATGGTTGTATGATGTACTCTCAAAGTTCTTAAAGGTTAGTTATTTAATTTCCCATATTTGTGGACAATGTCAGTCATATTTCTTTTTTTGCCTCAGTGGAGCATAGACTCTCAATTAACTCGCACCAAGCCCTCCTTTTTTTTGCCATCTCCTGCAGCTTCCAACATGTCTTCCCCATAATATTCTTCTCTGTTTCTAATTTTCTTCTCCATGCGTTTTAAGTTTGTTTCTATTTCTTTTGTCCCATGGGATCCAGAGAAAGGACATTCTTGTTATAGAATTCTGTATCATTCTTAAATCTTTATCAACAGTATTTATTTGTGCTACTATTTTCAAATCTTCCACAATTTATCTTTGTTAAATGTGTACTCTATGAAGCATAAATACAGATAAGTTTTCACCTTTTTGTTTTATCTATTAATATCTTCTAAATATATATAATATTTGTGTGCGAGTGCTAGGGTACCATCAATCTAGATAGTAGAACATTTTACATAACTGGAAATACTAGACCATTTTACATATCTAGGATCAGAGGTAAATAGCAAATTATTCCTAGAGCAGGAAATCAAAGCAACAACAACAATGAACATGTTAACAAAAAGAGTCTGGGAGAACAGGAAGCTTACTGCCAAAACAAAAGTCCTCGTCTACCAAGCCTGTGTCTTTAGTACTCTTCTTTATGGCAGTGAAATCTGGACAACTTACTCACACCAAGAGAAATGTTTAAACAGCTTTCGGTGTCTGCGAAGAATACTTGGTATTAAGTGGCAAGACAAAATCACAAATACTGAAGTATTGGAAAGATCAGGTTGTGTGACGGTGTGTTCCATGCTCAGTCTTCGTAGACTTAGATGGGTAGGACATGTAAGGAGGATGGATGATGGTAGAATACCAAAAGACATCTTTTTTGGTGAATTACAGAAGGGTAGGAGATCTCAGGGTCGGCCTCTATTACGATACAAAGATGTGTGTAAGCGGGACATGATTGATACAGGCATTGATAATGCACATTGGGAGCAAGCCACCGCTGAAAGTGTTGCATGGAGGGCAACTATCAGAAATGGAATAAAGACAAAGGAGAAAATGATTGCAGATAAAGCACACACAGAGCGTGAGAGACGTAAGATGGTGCATGATGGTGGAAATGACCATGTTTTCACATGCATCCACTGTGGACAAACATTTGCAGCATGAAGTGGCCTTATCAATCACACTCGCCACCACCATGGGTCATAGTTATTAAGCCATTTTGAAGCACAATGTACCAAACTATCGTCTGTCAAGACGGAAAGGTGCCAATAAAGCTAGAAAAATATACATTGTTCATGTTAATTTCTGTTTCATCTGGCTTATTTTTCTGATGCTGATTGATAATAGTTTTGTCATATGGCTCAAATGACTTATTGCATCAATGGTATCCACAATTTAAGTACCTTATTTCTTTGGCAACTATTAATATGCATTTTAGTAGATCATTTGGTATGTATGCATCCACTATTATTGGTGTCATTTAGAAATGTTATTGTTAATTTGATCTCAGAATCTGTTAATTTCACTTAATGCAGTGCTGTCTGTTCAGGCACTTTCCTTTGCTCCATATAACATATGACATCGTTCGTTAACTTTTGCTGCAAGTATTTATGTTACTTCACCACTATCTTATATATTTGTAACAATTCTTTTGTCATCATCATATAGTTTGTTCTTTGTATTCTTCAGTCCATATTGCCTCAGGTGGTATTATATATGTTATTCATGGTAACATTGTATCTTGCTCCCACTCTTTCATATGTTTGTGATACATTATAATTGTTTAAATAGTATTAATTTAGAAAATTGAAACTAAGTCAATAGTCATTTCAGATAATAAAAGCTAATCAAATTTAACTCGTTTATCTTTTGGGATATATGTAGGACAGTCCAAAAAAGTAACAGTTCATGAACATCTTCCAAGAAATAAAAACCAAAGGCACACTAGAGAAGACCATGTGGAAATTATATGAGAAGGATAATTAAAGAAACAGAAGTGCTACATAAACGAGTGATGTGGTGTGATAAAAAATTAAAATTTAACCACTCTGTGTACCTTTTCTGTGTTTGTATTGGTTTTCATTATGGCGTCCGTAGCATTTTAATCAAAATTTGAACACATGTCCCATTATGTGTGATATGACCATTCTGATACTTCAGTCGTTTACTTCTCTCATAATGAGTTTAGTGAAGGATTTCAGCATTCTATATATATTAGGGGCATTTATTTGAAATCCATTCTTGCTGCACCTGTAATTGTGTATGTTGAACATGATCATGTCATATTCATGTGATAATTACTGACCAATGAATAAAAGAGCATGTGCTTATCATGCCATGATGCATAGGTTCTGTATCTGACCGTTGAGAAAATGGCCGGGTTGATCCAAAATCCATCCAAAGAAGCTCAAAGAGCGGTGATTCAGTTTCTTTCATTTGAAGGATGTCGACCAGTAGACATTCATCGAAGAATGCAGGCAGCGTATAGTAACAAATGTGTGTTGGAGACAACAGTGACAGACTGGGCACGAATGTTTCGGAAAGGACGTCAGTTCACGACAGATCTTTGACTGGCCGGGTCAAGCGCATATTGTTGCAACAGAAAAAAAACCATTGCCATAATTGATGCAGCAGTCACAGATGAACCGTTGTCGAAGCATACTTTCACTAGTGAAAGAAGTTGATGTGTCAATTGGGACAATTCAAAAGGTCGTTCGCAAAAAGCTGCAGTATCGGAAGGTGTGTTCACAGTGGGTACCACGGATGTTGACCGACCACCAAAAAGAGGAACGCATGGGATGGTGTTTGAATCACTTGCTGCATTACAGAGTGGAGGGTGATGCATTTCTCTTCCGCATAGTGGCAGGCGATGAATCATGGTGTCACCACTTTGAGCCAAGCAGCAAAAGAGAGAGCATGCAATGGAAGCATGCTGGATCACCAAAAGCCGAAAAATTCTAGTTACAGGTTTCCGACTGGTAAGGTTATGCTGAACGCATTTTTTTACCATGAAGGGCTATTGTTGGCCGACTTTAAAGAACCTGGTGTCAACATCAACTCTACACACTACTTGCAAACACTAGACAAGTTGCAAAAAGCCATCAAGAATAAACAACCCTGGCATGCTTTCTCATGGTTTGATTTTGTTGCACGATGATGCTCATCCGCATGTCGCAAAGATTGTGCAGGAAGCATTAGCAAGGCAGAAGTGGGAAATTCTGTAACATCCAACCTATAGTCCTGATTTGTCACCATGTGATTTTCATTTGTTCAGACCTCTTAAAAAAGCTCTTAAGGGGCAACGATTTCACACAGATGCAGATGTAATGAATGTGGTAAACACTTGGTTCAGTGAGCAACCACAATCCTTTTTGCGGACGGCATTTGCCGCCTACCTAAGCAATGGGATGCTTGCCAGAATGCCTACGGCGACTTCTTCTGACCAACCCATGGTGCATAATTAATACAAAATGAATGCTTTGTTTAATCCTACCACACCTGTTAATGTTTCTTTCATGCTTTTGTAATAAAGCCATTGAACGGGATTCAAATGAACATCCCTAATATATATATATATATATATATATATATATATTATATATATATATATATATATATATATATATATATATATATATATATATAAAATTATGGAGCTGAAGATATCTGATGTTTTGGAAAATTCTTAATGATTAGTCTTCTCTTATTTATTTCTTTATCTAAGGATAATTTTCTTTTATATTTTGTTATATTTTTTTACAAAAATCGTTCACAGACTGTCATGAAACGGAATCAGCTGAAAGTTGCACAATTGCCACTAAAGACTGTGAGAGATGGGTTTCAGGATATGTTACCAAAAGGAAATTATGACTATTTCCCTGCCATTCTCAAACTTATGGAGGCCTACAACATTGGAGTACGACTGACGGACAATACAAACAAGGATGAAGAAGTGTAAAATATACTGTTAATTAAATTAGCAATATTCACGTTTTTTTAAAAACATAATTTGCTATAAAATTTGTAAAGTACAAATTGAATTTGTTGCTTTTATGTGCACTTTATTTTGTATCTGTAAATTGTATGGCAAATCAGTTCTGTATACGTAGTATGTAAAGTCGTTTTTTTTTTAGTCACTTGCGAATCTACCTGAATAAAAAGAACAGCAATAATAATGATGATATGATGATTTTGGTGAAGATGATGCTAATAATAGTTATATATTTCTCATTATTTTAGCAATATTTTCTCTATTTCTTATTTTGTTTACAGTATCGTAATTTGCACATTTTTACCAGAGAGCGCAAGTGCTTATAATGTGTAGAACTTTCATCATCATCATCAAGTGCCCTGCTAGCTGGCGTAGGCGTTCATGGCTCTCCATAGATCTCGGTCTTTGGTTTTCTGGATCAACTCTGCTGCTGATATTCCTCCGTGCCACCGTCTCAATCCATCCAGCATCATTTCTCTTGGTCTGCCTCTGCCTCTCTTCCCCTCGATCTTTCCAGTTGTCACGATGTTCTCCAATGCCTCTCTTCTCATTACATGACCAAAGAAAGCTGTTTGTCTCTTTCTTACTGTTGTATATAGTGTTCTAGTTTCATTAGCCTGTTTCATTACACATAATATAGTTGGCAGAGTAGCTTACTCGTTTGATGTTCAACTCTAACCTGAATTCAGCTGTACTCAATGTTTACCAACAGTGAACCTAAGGATAACATATACCCCCTGATCCCCTGGTGGTCAATCGGAAATTTAACATTCTCAGATAATGACAAAAAACAGGAAGTCCGTGAAAATCCCTTTTAAACAATATAAAATAACACAAATTGTTGCAGCTTTACAGAACAGAATTATGAAATATACAAGACATTGCTGTGACTAGCCTTCATCAGCCGTATCTAAGATTAAAGGATGCTCATCAAGACAAGTTATGAGTGATATAGAGAAAGTGTCAAGGAGTCTGTATCATCGATTTATCTCCTTTCACTTTGGAAAATCTTTAGAACTGGCATTTGGAATGTTAGAGCCCTGTATGAACTGGAAAAGACAGCACAGGTGACAGGAAAAGTGAAAGAAGATAGAGACACAAGTTAATACCATGGGGGTATGGAGAGAGCAGTTAAGCTGAAAAACATCTGATGGCTCCAGAAATGTGGTTTCTGAGGAAAATGCAAAGAATACCATGGACAGACAGAAAAACCAATGACCAAGTACTACAGGAGACAAATGAACATCGTAAACTGATTAGAGAAATTAGACATAGACAGTCAAAATTTTGTGGACATGTTATGAGAAGAAATGGATTGGAGAACTTGGTGACAACTGGCAAGATCGAAGGGAACAGACCAAGAGGAAGACCGAGAGGAAAATACCTGGATGGCTTGGCCACATGGCATGGATGAGACAGGAACACTGAGCTGATCCACGACTCTGGTGATCGAGTGAAATGGCGAGTCATGACCGCCCACGCTTTCCGGCATGGCACATGATTGATTGATTGATTGATTGATTGATGGAGAGAGCTGCAGAAGATAGCAACAGATATTGTGGCTTGGCATGATTTGAGTGAGGGCCAGTACTGCAATGGGGGATAAAGAACAGAAGAAGAAATATCTATTACTAGAAACCTAAAGCAGTTATGGAAGCAACTGTGATTCGTGAAGGTGGTTCTTAAATATAATCATTGATATTTTACTTTCCAATAGGTTTTGTGGTTCTTTCCATGTTTCCTAAATATCTTCTAGATTATCAGTGGTGATAATAATAGGCATGTAAGTTTCCACTAATTTTAACATTTCCTGCAGTTTTATTATCATCATATGCACATTATTACTGAAGCATTCAAGTATTTAGAATTTGTAGAACTTAAGTTATAAATCTTGATATTTGTCAACAGTCTTCTGGTTCCCTCTCTGCTTCCCAAGCAGCCGCCAGAGTGTCAGCTGGATGTAGACAAGGATGCTTGTAAAGCTGCCCGTCTCTTTTGCCTGCCAGCTGTTCCACCAGCTTTGTGGAGTAATCTGATATCCCAGCTGATCTTAGCCTTTGGTCGTTATTCAGCTTCTAGGTGGAGTCTTGGGGAGCAGATGTCACATGATAGCAGCACAAATGATACTAGCAGGTCTTTTATGAAGAGTGGTCAATCTAGGTATACACAAATTTGCTGCTATAATTTCAAAGATGTTTTATGTTGTAAATATATTTCAGATTAATAAATTATGTTTTATGTTGTAAATATATTTCAGATTAATTCTATGAGTCTTTTTATGTCATGTGGTGTGCTTAAAATAATGTACAAAGGTATAATGTGTAAGATTTTTTTTAAACACTGTTTCTCAAAGCAGTTTTCCTGTTGTGAATTTGAATCATGAATACACAGAAAAATAGGTTGTGCATTTTATTGTCTAGAATATTTAACAGCATCTCCTTACTGCTGACGTCACTCAACATTAATCAAAGCAAATAATAATGAATTCTTCAAGCCACAATGTAAAACACACATATTTCCTTGGTAATGTACACTGACTGTCATGTTCGTTTGTTTACACATTAGTGTTTACACATTAGTGGCTTAGCATGAAAGCACATCGCCTTGTGTTGGTTTTCATACAATGGTATGTGTGCCAGTCGTTCAGAAAATAATGGCAAACTACTGAATGTAGGCTTGCCAAGAAATCACAAACACCCAAAAATGCTAAGGTTGACTGCAAAGTCCTGTAAAAGGATATGCAACTAACACTTTTAACACTTCACACTCCAATGGCTGTATCTTCTATAGAACTGCCATTTTGTTTTTTGTTTTTACTCTGGTACCTTTAGTGGCGTTATACTTCTATTATCTCATGTTGCAGAAAACAAGGTCTCCACATTAATAACAAGAACATTGAGTACTGGAGAACAAGGATCATGATGTACTACAATCAGGGCTATGTGGTTGTGGAAGAGGTCGAGTGTATGTCTAGGTCAGTTGCATCACTTTCAATGCTTCAGAATGCATGTATGAAGTCAGTACTTTACATAAACATTCTGAAAAATTTAGGTTTCTTCTTATTTGACAGTAAACTTAATTCTTTCAGATGCAAACAAATGTTACGTTAAAGTAATTACTGTCCTTATGAGACAGGATTTAAAGTGCTAAGTGGAATATGTTTGGTTAAATTAACAAATATAAGGAATAGGAGTCAAAGTAATGGTACAGGAAAAGTAGGTTTATTTTAGAGCTGCCTGAGACAAATAAGTTAAAGCAAAGCAAACTGTGTTTCTTCTTCTTCTTCTTCTTCTTCTTCTTCTTCTTCTTCTTCTTCTTCTTCTTCTTCTTCTTCTTCTTCTTCTTCTTCAGCGTTCCGAGCCATTGGGGTTCTTTGCTGCAGATACAATCCGTCTCCATTCGTCTCTCTGGTTGACCTTCTCTTGCCAGTCGTTGATTCCAAGTGCTTGTAGGTCTGTATATATATTATCTCTCCACCGTCTTCTTGGTCTACCTCGGGGTCTACGGTCATTTATTTCCTGAGTGTAAGCGAGTTTTGTTTCCCTATTATCTTCCATTCTTTCTATATGCCCCAGCCATTGTAGTCTATTAGCCTTAATGATACCAGTGATTAGCGGGGACTTAAACAGATCATAAATGTCTTTGTTACTTCTTCTTTTCCACTCTCCACTTTGTGTATCCCTAATGGGTCCAAAGATGCGTCTTAAAACTTTTTTCTCAAAGGTTTGTAGCAAGGCTTCAGTCTCCTTTCGTTGTACTCCAGGTTTCAGAGCCATACAGCACAACTGGTCTGATCAGTGTTTTGTATATTGTGATCTTGGTGTTACGAGATAGCGCCTTTGATTTTAGTAGATGTTGTAGTGCATAGTATATCTTATTTCCAGAATTGATTCTAGTTTGTATTTCTTCCATTATGATGTTGGAGCAGTTGAAGATTGTACCCAGGTATTTGTATGTTTCCGTTCTTTTAATGGTCATATTATCTATTTGTATGTGGCCAGAGTTTTTAGCCATTCCTTCTCTTGAAATTACCATATATTCTGTCTTATCTTGGTTGATAACCAGCTCCATCTGTTGGGCTTTTTCCTTTAAGTGAGTCAATATTTCCAATGTCTTTTGTTCATTTTCCCCTATAATATCTATATCATCTGCATAACCAAGCAGTTTGGATGTTCCTCCAGTATCACATTCCTCCTTTACCTCCCTTACAACTTTCTCTAGAGCCAGATTGAAGAGTAGCGGCGATAGTGCATCACCCTGTTTCAAGCCAGATGTTATTTGGAAAGGGTCTGATTTCCTGCCTTTATATGTTACTATATTATAAGTATCTTCCATGCATAGTCTGGTCATGTTAATTAACTTCCTTGGTATTCCAAATTCCCGCATAGCATTCCATAGACTATTCCTATGGACACTATCATAAGCCTTTTTAAAATCCACAAAAATGTTATGAAGATCTCTTTTATATTCCCAATTTTTCTCGGCTATTTGTCGTAAGATAAATATCTGATCTATTGTTGATCTGTTTTGTCTAAAACCCGCCTGGTAGTCACCTAATATGTATTCTGAATATGGTTTTAGTCTATTTAGTAGTACTGCAGATAGTATCTTATAGCTTCTGGACAGTAGTGATATTTCTCTATAATTTTCACACTGGAACTTGTCTCCTTTCTTAAAGATAGGTATCAATAATGACTCTTTCTAGTCATGGGGTAATTCTTCAGTCCTCCAGATTTTTATTGTTAGTTCGTATAGCTTTAGATGTAATGCATGGCCACCCGCCTTTATAAATTCAGCAGCAATTCCATCAGCCCCAGTTGCCTTATTGTTTTTGTGTATGGAGTAATTAATATATATATATATATATATATATATATATATATATATATATATATATATATATATATATATATATATATATATATATATATATATATCTTATATATAAAAGGCAATGTGTGTGGATATGTATGTCCTTTATGCGTTCGCGAACGGCCCATCCGATTGAGATGAAATTTTCTACACGCCTTCCTCTCATTCCAGCGCTGCCAACTGTCATATTTTTGTTTCTTCTTCCTCCTCCTCCCTCCTCCCCCTCCCTAAATACGTACGTAAATATATGATGATGATGATGAAAGAATCCCCGAACCAAAACGCTAGGACAAGCGAAGAAAATGACGTGACTACACAGAATCGTCACACGGCAATCATCATCATCATCAAGTGCCGTGCCGGCTGGTGAAGGCGTTCATGGTTCTCCATAGATCTCAGTCTTTGGTTTTCTGGATCAACTCTGCTGCTGATATATATGCCTCCATGCCACGGCAATATCAATAACAATTCATCTTTTTATGTGTAAGGAAGTTATCTACAGTCGTGTAGAAGGGAAGAACAATCAATGGAAGGACCGAAATCACAGAACCTAGACGAGTATGAATTCGGAATGGCGAACTCCCTCCTCCTCTCTTCTCCTCCTCCCTACTCCTCCCTCTACCTCCTCCCCCTCCTCCTCCTCCCTGCTCCCTCTCCCTCCTCCTTCTCCCTCTTCCTCTCCCTTCCTCCTCCATCCTCCTCCCTCCTCCTCCTCCCTCCTTCTCCCTCTTCCTCCTCCATCCTACTCCCTCCTCCTCCTCCCACTACCTCCTCCTCCTCCCTCCACCCTCCTCCTCCTCCCTTCTCCTCCCTTTCCTTCCTCCTCCTCCTCCCTCTACCTCCTCCTCCCTCTACCCTCCTCCTCCTCCCTCCTCCTCCTCCACCTCCACCTCCCTTTCCTTCCTCCCCTCCTCATTCTCTCTCCTCCTCCTCCTCCCTCTCCCTCCCTCTCCCTCCTCCTCCTTCCTCCTTCTCCCTCCGCCTCCTCCCTCCTCCTCCTCCCTCCTTCCCCTCCCTTCTCCTACCCCCTCCTTCTCCCTCCTCTCCCCTCCTCCAAATCCTACCGTCTTCTTCTTCCCCTCCCCCTCCTCCCTCTCCCTCCTCTTCCTCCACCATCCTCTTCCTCCCTCTTCCTCCTCCTCCTCCCCCTTCCTCCTCCTCTCTCCTCCTCCCTCATCCCTTTTCCTCCCTCCTTCTCCCTCTACCTGATCCCTCCTCCTCCTTCCTCCACATCCCTCCTCCTCCTCCTCTCCCCTCCTCCTCCTACCCTCTTCCTCTTGCCCTCCCCCTCTCCCTCCTCTTCCTCCTCCATCCTCCTCCTCCTCTTCCTCCTCCTCCTCCCTCTTCCTCCTCCCTCTTCCTCCTCCTCCCTCCTCCTTCCTTTTCCTCCTCCTCCTACCTCCTCCCTCCTCCTCTCTCCTCCCTTTTCCTCCCCCCCCTCTATCTCCTCCCTCCACCTCCCTCTTCCTCCTCCTCCCTCCTCATCATTCCTCCTCCTCCTCCTCCTTCTCCTCCCTCCTCCTTCTCCCTCCTCCTTCTACCTCTTCCTCCCTCTTCCTCCTCCTATCTCCTCCTCCCTCCCTCTCCCTCCTCCTCCTCCTGCATTCTCCTCCTCCCTCCTCCTCCTCCCTCTTCCTCCTCCCTCCTCCATCCTCCTTCTCCCTCCTCCTATACCTCCTCCTCTCTCCTCCTCCTCCCTCCTCCTCCCTCTTCCTCTTCCTCCCTCCTCCTTCTCCTCTTTCCCCCCTCCTCCTCCTAATCCCTCCTCCTGACTCTCCTCCCTCCTATTCCTCCCTACTCCTCCTCCTCCCTCCTCCTCTCTCCACCTCTCTTCCTCCTACCTCCTCCTCCTCTCTCCTCCCTTTTCATCCCTCCTCCTCCTCCTCCCTCTACCTCCTTCCTCCTCCTCCTTCCTCCACATCCCTCCTCCTCCCTCCTCATCATTCTTCCTCCTCCTCCTTCTCCCCCTCCTACCTCCTCCCTCCTCCTTCTACCTCTTCCTTCCTCCTCCTTCTCCCTCCACCTCCTCCCTCCTCCTCCTCTCTCCTCCTCCTCTCTCCTCCTCCTCCCTCCTCCTCCCTCCTCCTCCTCCTGCATTCTCCTCCTCCTCCTCCTTCTCCCTCCTCCTCCTCCTTCTCCCTCCTTCTCCTTCTTCCTCCTCCCTCCTCCTCCTCCCTCTTCCTCCTCCTCCTCCTTCTCCCTCCTCCTCCTCTCTACTCCTCCTCCCTCCTCCTCCTCCTCTTTCCCCCCTCTTCCTCCTAATCCCTCCTCCTCCCTCCTATTCCTCCCTACTCCTCCTACTCTCTCTGCCTATCTCTTCCTCCCTCCTCCTCCTCCCTACTTCTCCCTCCTCCACCCTCTTCCTCCTCCTTCCTCCTACTCCTTTTTCTTCTTCTTCTGCTGCTGCTGCCGCCGCTCCATTTACCCAAGTTAATTGTTGGGGGAATATGTAAAGATCTTTCAAGTGCTCTTTCTAATGCTTTTTGTCCGTTTATCTAAGGTTGTTCTAACCGCAACCAATAAATGATTAGACAGACAGACAGACAGACAGACAGACAGAGAGGGAGGGACAGACAGATAGACAGACAGATAGATAGTCGGGAACGGGAGCTACTTATATGAATTAAATGAGATGCTCAACACCAGGAGCCAGGTGATGCCGGGCAGGGTCAGACAGACAGACAGACAGACAGTCAGGAACGGGAATGGGAGCTTATATGACTACTTATATGAATTAAATGAGATGCTCCCCACCAGGAGCCAGGTGATGCCGGGCAGGGTCAGACAGACAGACAGACAGACAGTCAGGAACGGGAATGGGAGCTTATATGACTACTTATATGAATTAAATGAGATGCTCCCCACCAGGAGCCAGGCGATGCCGGGCAGGGTCAGACAGACAGACAGACAGACAGTCAGGAACGGGAATGGGAGCTTATATGACTACTTATATGAATTAAATGAGATGCTCCCCACCAGGAGCCAGGCGATGCCGGGCAGGGTCAGACAGACAGACAGACAGACAGTCAGGAACGGGAACGGGAGCTTATATGACTACTTATATGAATTAAATGAGATGCTCCACACCAGGAGCCAGGCGATGCCGGGCAGGGTCAGACAGACAGACAGACAGTCAGTCAGGAACGGGAATGGGAGCTTATATGACTACTTATATTAATTAAATGAGATGCTCCCCACCAGGGACTGGGCGAAGCCGGGCCGGCTAGTGTATATATATATATATATATATATATATGTGTGTGTGTGTGTGTGTGTGTGTGTGTGTGTGTGTGTGCTCGACAGATAAGAAAAGGAACACCGAACTTGTGAGAGCTGCCGGAGTTATAAGATCACTCGTCAAAACCATCAAGAGAAGACAAATTAAATTTATGGAGTATATCAGAGGAGTTGGAATAAAGAATTTAGTCTTATGGGGGAAAATACTAGATAAAAGAGGTAGAGGAAGACAGATAAAGATGTATATGGACAGTTTAAACAGCTGCGCCAAAATTGATGACACCAACTTCATCAAAATAATAGATCACAGGGAAGACATGTGTGATTTCCGATGTCTGCCCCAGGTCAGGCACCTGAAGTAGAAGATATACACTTCCATGTTCAAATTCATTGTCACTTAAATAGTTGCGAATCACTTAAGTCAAACACCCCCCCCCCCCCACCCACACACACACACACACAAAGCAAATATGAATGCACGCACAGATAGGCACACTACAAACACATGTGCATGCGCATACACAGTTTTATTTAAATTATTTCACTAAGAGAGACCTACTCACAAATTATTTTTGAGACGATAATGTGGTGATTTCCGCTTATCATCTGCATCTACATGGGTAGCTTGTGACCTTTGCCTTTGACAGCACTTTCAGCTGTCAGGTCAAGAGTCTTGCTTCACTCAGCTGAAGAGTTCTCCATTTATTCCAGTCGATACTTGGTCCTTGAACATTTAATGAAGGTTTTCTCATTCATGTATCTGAAAACCATATTTATCAAAGAAAGTATTTAAAGACAAGAGAACTGACTTCATTGCATTGGTTTTTATATCAAATTGTTTGGACTCTTTCATTGGTCTACTAAAAGCATCGCAGAGAGCATGAACTCCATAGCTGCAGTGACGACCCCCAAGTGTCTCTGATAAAACTGCATTGGTGAGCTGAACCCACGAATTGCAGGGCATGAGGCAAGGGTTTAATTCTTTTACCATGGAGACCATCCAACAATAAAAGGATGAAGCTACATATATCTTAGCCTAAACACATGCTGAAAATAATAGTCTGTTTGGACTTATAAAAGCTGAAACCATCTCTTGATGATTCTAACCTGATGACAGTGAAAATATGGTTTTGGAGGAAGATGCAAAGAATACCATGGGCAGAAAGCAAAAATGAATGAGGTAAATATCTGCGTGGCTTGACCACATGGCATAATCAGGACAAGTAAAATATAGTGATTCTAAACTCTAGTGCTCATGTACTAAAGTGCTAAAGTCGAGAGGATTGACTTCATTGCCCTGGGTATTATCCCATCTGGCTCAGTCTCTCTTCACAGAACGAGAAGTTGCTTACAGAGAGCATTGCACAAAGCATGCTGGTCTAGGATGGAAACTCCAACAGGCGGACAGTTAGAGTATTGCCTTGCTGGTCCAGCAGCTTCTGCAGCTTGTCTTGTTCAAGATGTATTTGTGTTACCTTTCCTCTGGAGTAAACTAGACAGGCCAAGAGAGGGATCATGCTGCATGGGCAACACATGATCTCTAAATTCAGCCCAGGCTTTGTGTTATAACTCCATTTTACAAACTATCGTCTGTCAAGACGGCAAGGTGCCAGTCAATTAGTCAGTCAATATAGTTTTCTAATTCTCTTTGATATGTTTTATAGTAGTGTCATATTTTCAAGACAGTATTTCATCTATATAACCCAGTACTGCAGGCACAGCACCAGGAATTTTGGTAACAGTTCAGACAACAGGAACTAGAAATGCCGATGATCTGAAAGAACAGTCTTCAAATGAAAATGAGAAGAAGCTGTCTGTAATGGGAATTGTATTGGATGAACTAGAGGAGATTTTGGAACGTTTTAACCCAAGTAGGTGGCCTGCTCATTCACTATATTTTTTTCTGCTTTAACATATTGTATTCATCATCATTAGCCTAATCCATGCTCATTAATTAGTTGTTAGAGTTTTTATTTATTTCATCACCTATTGTCATAATCATTTATTTATTCAACATTTTGTAATGCTTTTTCAAGTTCTCATCATTTCTTTCCTTACTCATTTAGTTTCGTTGCTCACTCATATTTTTCTGTCTCAACATATTGTTTACATCATTATTAACCTAATCCATATATATATTGTCGGTCTTCAGTTGACCTTGAGAGATGACATGACCCAAAAACTCAATTTCTTTTAGGCCTAATTCAACTTTGCTCGGTTTGACCGTGAGACCGAAGAGTCGCAACCTATCAAAGACATGTCTCAGTTTCAGTAAGTGTGTAGTCCAGTCTTCAGTATGGACACATATATCATCTATATAGGTCACAGTATTCGTCACTCCATGTAATAGATCTCTAGTTAAGCGTACGAAAGTGGCAGGAGCATTTCGAAGTCCGAAAGGAAGAAATCGCCATTCGTATAATCCTAAAGGTGTTGAAAACGCAGTAAGATGCATAGATTGAGCCTGCATAGGGACCTGCCAGTATCCTTTAGTAAGATCTAGTTTTGAAAAGATTTTAGAAGTAGACATGTCCAAGATAAGATCTTCGCAGGAAGGAATCGGTTCTGCGTCGATCTTAGTGATGTTATTGAGTTTTCGATAAGTCCACACAGAGTCGAATTGTGGAATCCTTTCTTCTTAACTAGGACGATTGGAAATGAGTACTCAGATGTAGACTTTTGGATAATCCCGCTAGCCTCTAAATTAAGAATTTCCTTATTTAGATTTTCCCTATAGCTAAGTGGGATAGAGTACGGCCTGCATTTAATAGGCTTGAGGTCCGAAAGAAGAATGGAGTGTTCGATTCTGTCCGTCCTACCTGGGATGTCAGAGAATAGGTCTTTGTATTCAGTAACTACCTCAACTAATTGTCTCCGTTGAAAGTCCGTTAGTCCCTGATCTATATGTATGCTGTCCAATGTTGCAGTCTTGTCCACAATGGGAACGGGTAGTTCCATTCCGTCGTCGTCTCCCTGATTCAGTACGGTGGTGGTGCTAAGTGTGTATTCTGTTAACTCACTAGATGTATTGCCATTGTCGGAACTGCCAGTCTCGCTAACTAGTGTAGTTGCGTTATGTATGTCTGTCGTCTGATCACTTGGTGATGGTGCAATATGTTCGTCTGTCTCTACTCCTGTCTCTTGTCTTGAAAAGTAAGGTTTCAACATGTTGACATGGAATATCTTTAAGTGTCCGTTTATCGATATTTCATAGTCAACATGTACCATGGTTATGTACCACCTTGAATAGTCGTTGCCATTTCGCTGGTATGGAAGTAGCCTAAATCTGTCTTGATCAAGTTCAAGATCACTGGTTCTTGCACCGTTGTTTGTGTGTTTGTGGTAGAACTGACCCTTCCTCTATCAAATGGCTTGGGAGCCAGTATAGAAGGTTGTACTTCAGTTGTAGGATGTCTACCCTTAAACTTTTGTACCAATTGTTGACAGACATTACACGCAAATGCATTATGAAAACATAGTTTTATCTTCTTGAAAAAACCTGGTCTGGTGTTGTATGCAAGATGACCAGTCACCGGTATTTTATGTGCATATTTTGGCATAGTTAACCGGTGTTGTTCAGGTAACACCTGTTCATGGTTACCAGTAGCATGACCTGTAGTTGAAATGCCATTCTTACGTCTAAATAAACAAGATGCATTTTTGGTCACTCTGGCTTTGACCTTTAACAATTTTAAGTATGGAGACACATTAAGAGTAGATTTCTGGTGGTGTAAAAGTTTCTGTTTGTTTGTGTCATCTGTGCTGGTTGTAGAAAGCATCAGTAGTGTCTCATCTTGTAATATGTTATGATGTTTTGAAGTGTCTGTTTTGGCTGTTGTAATAGTTGCCTTTACTTTTTCCCATGCAACTATTTCATCAATCGTACAATGTTTTAGTTGGGGTAAGCACCCCAGAATTAAATCAGTACAAGGGTTGTTTAGTATTGCACAGGTAAAGGTACCAGAGAGAAAAGGAGAATCAATATGGGCTTTTGCCAAAGGGTAAATTTCAATGTTACCCGAAAATGTACGGCATTTGACAGTATCACCTGTGTAATCACCCGGATTAACCAGTTCTTTCCGAAGACCAATAAGGGTACTGCCGCTGTCCAGCAAACACTGGCATGGTACATCATTCACCATCGCATTGTGGAACACAAGATTGCCTCTGGAGGCTACTGCTGCGTTTACACTCTCAGATGAGCATAGTACTGTATGTCCACATTCTAGCTTCGCGTCTGTATGGAATTGGTGACATCGTTCACAGTTGTCGAAGCTCAACATATCGTATGCACCACAAACATTTTCTGCTTGGTTATTAGGTAAGTCACTTTCACTCTCAGACTCATTCTCACTACCACCATCTGAAGAGGTGTCAATCAAAATGGCATTACTGGCTTTCATACGCTGCCGGCCAAGACACTTATTACTATAATGGCCATAACAGGAACAAAAAAAACATTTGATTGCACGCCTGTATGCAGATCTTTTACTTTGCTGTTTCTTGATCACTTTTTCAAGATGCGCCGGATAATTTGGCGATTTGTCACACATACCATAAGCATCATGTACAAGTTGACAATGTATGCATTTGGACACTTTCATGTCTTTCTTATCATATTTCTGAAATGGTTTTCTATTACTCTGATATTTTGGTTGATCTTTCACAAAAGAAACTATTTCAGAGTCATTTGAAGTTTTAAAGACATCTCTGTTAGAAGAAAAATATGCCGATCCTTTCTTTTCAAACTGTTCTATGTTTTCTATGTCTGACTGCTGTAAAAATTTAGCAAAAGGAGAAGGTATGGTGGATATAACCTTATCCATAGCAATTAAGTTTTTTAATCTATCAAAGTCTCTTCCTATGTTAGCCGCTTTAAGCCATCTATTTAGTACACTTAGAACATTTGAGACGTAATCAATGAAAGTCTCATTGGGTTTAGGCTTTAAATTTGAAAATTGATTTTGATATCCAGGGGCATCAAGTAAAAAGTGTTGCATTATCCTATCATGGATGTATTGATAGTTAGATCTGAGGTCTGTTGGTATGGACTCTATTACTTTGAGGGGCTCACCACTGAGATTCTTCATAAAAATTGGAGCCCACATTTCTAATGGAACTTGGTGAAATTTAAATTGGTACTCTACGTTCTCTATCCATGCTGATATGGGATCATCTTTACAGTATGGTTTGATAATATTTTTGTATTTGTTGAACTTATTTTCCTCTTGTTGACTTCTTAGTTTAGTGGCAGAGACTTCTGCGTGTGACTCTATGTCTCTTTCTTTCATCTTTAACTGTGTCTCTGATTCTACTTGTATCTGTTTTTCTTTGACTCTTGCCATTTCAGCTATTTCAGATTGCTTTAATTCTTTGTCCTGTTCTAATTGCCTTCGCTTTAATTCTAGTTCTTTCTGTTTTATCTCCTTCTCATGTTCTAACTGTTGTTGCTTAATCTGTTTATCATCTTCTAGCTGTTTCTGTTTTGTTATCTCAGCTAGTTGAGCAATCTCTTTTTGATGTTGTCTTTCTTGTGCGCGTTCGTTTCTTTCAGCATCTTCTTTTCGTATGCGATCAGCTTTTTCAGCCTCTTTTGCTTCTTTCTCAGCATCTTTTAATTCTTTAAATTTCTGATCTGCATATTGCTGTAGTTCTTTCCCTGTTAATTCCAGTTCTTTACCTGCTTTTATGAAATCCGATAAAGTTGCCATCTTAATTTAGTAATTGGCTAGCAGTGACAGACAATGATCTTTTTATTAATTACCTATCTTTGATATGTTATTTTTATTCACCAATGAGCGCAAAGATGTGTATTCTTTGCTTGTGCCCTGCAAAATTTAATGCTGAAAAAACAGAGCACAAAAAATACAATAGTGTCTCAACAGCTGAAAAAGAGATGCACTATTAATCAAATTGCATGCCAAAATATGTAAGTGTACTCAGCTTTAACGTTCCCGATGATCGGGGAACGGAACTCCGTCGACACAGGTCACCTTGATACTCTAGGGTGGAAACACGTTACGTAATTGGGACACCCTAGTTGGCACACCGGCATCCGTACACAGCTGTTGTTCACTCTTCGATATGTAGGGCGGCAGTGTTACGCCCAGAGGTGCACGATATAATTACCCTGACAACTAAGGACAATGACTTAGACAATGACAGAATCACGAACAACTAGAATATGTACCACGTAAATTAAATGTCGATGTCCTGTCTTCGTTCTATCAGTATTGCCTTACGTTACTATTCTAGTTAATTTATGTAAGTGTTGTGCAAGCAAGTGCCATCTGCTCGCCCGAAAGTAGTTCCATCGTGACAGTAAACAATGAGAAAATAGACCAGAAATATTAATAACTGCTTTTCCTAGATATAAATAACCTAATAATGTTTAAATAAATAAATATATTCCTTTCGTAAATCAAATAAAGAAATAATAGCTGATATAACGTACCGATTCAGGCGAGCGCCGTTTAGCAACTTTGTAAACACTCGCTTGCTGTATGCTAATGAGCCCAGACGACTGTTTGTCAATCGTCTGACGTCACAGCACAGCGCGATGAAAAATCGATATTGTTTGCTGGCTTCGTATCGCTCCGCCGTGAATTATTTTTGGTACTCATTTCTCAACAAAAAGGTAAATATATAAATAAATACGAGAAACCAAGAATATTAATACTTACAGCTTTGATGAATACATACTTTGACTAAATAAATATTTCATAAACACAATTAAACAGTTTAATACGTCACGATAGGCACATTTCTAGCTTGCAAAATTTCTCTCGTCTGCACAAATCACCGTCACTACACAAATTAAATTAAACCCTAGTCTGGAGCTCGTGGACGAGTGGATTAGCTTGAACTTTGCGTCCAAGCTTCACTTCTGACAACCACAATTACCCTGGCCTGTCAACAACTCACTGACAGACATCATCGGGTACTTCTCTCACACCAATACAAGAATACTTGCAAGTCGTGTGGGAGGCAAAATACATAGTGCAATTTATTGCCATTGGCTCGCTACAGCAGTGAACAGTCGCTAATGAAACACATAACACTCTACCACAGAATTCTCTATCACAAATAGCTAACCACTATGCTACTTTCTATCTATGTAGTTACAACAAAACCCTAGCTCTATTCTAAACGAGGTGTACTCGACACGTCCTGTCTCCCGTCTGCCAATCTTTTCCCCAGCCGGTACACACCACGCGGAGTCCCCTTCACCTTGACGCGTGTTGCCTCACCTGGCACGCTTGATGGCAAACGTGTCATGTTGAGTGTCTACTCAACTTCTCCCGCTACCACGAGGCGTGATGCTTATCGTGGTTAGAGTGCTAACTCTCTGAACCACGCCTGCGTGTCTCATGAGGGAATGGTTAACCTGACCCTATTCCCTCATCTCCCCTGCCCTTGCCTCGGGCACAGTATCCCCTCATGGCCTCTTTAAGATTACCTGCTCTTCCTGGCTGAGGGGATGTGTTCAAGTCTTTGACAATTTCCCATTTTAGTAAACATTATATAACTGAATCTGCATATATTTATGGCTATTCATATTACTGTTACTTACTTTTCACCAGTAGATTATCCTGTAAGCTTTGATCATATCTTGTGTATTGTTTCCAGAGTTCAGAGATCTATATGATGCCCACATGAGTGAAGTTTATGCCATGTGCCCACGTTGCTATGACATCAAGCCTGGATTAGGTGGCATCAGTCTCACAGGCATGCACTTCACTGTCAGGGATTGTGCTCAGGTGACTCTTAAATATCTGCATTAATAGTGCATGTGTGTGTACATGTCTGTCTGTTTATGTGCACATTTGAGTATTTTTAAAAATGTGTCTCTGTCTGTCTGTATATACATATTTTTTAAAAAAAACACGCACACACACACACACACACAATATGTGTGTGTTCTTCATATTTCTATACTGGTTTCATGTTCTGTCCTCATAAATCTGTGATATTTTCAGTTTATTTCTTTCATTAATCAGGTGCCATCTCTGCAATGAAGGTCCACCTGTTTCTTGATGTTATCTTCCTACCTGTATCACTGAGTACCTCTTACTTGCCTGCCTTCAATTCTTCTCTCCAGTATGGTTTATACAAAAGTATTATATATCTCTTCATAAAACATAATTTATTATCTTATGTAATAGTAGGATTTTGTTGTGTATGTTAACAGCTTTTGTCTTTCTTTATGTTTAAAAAATTTACATTCATTATTATATGTTTTCAAAACAATGCATTCCCTTAGTGAATTTAAAGACAGAGCCACAAACAATATGTTGCACAATTTATTTCCTGGTGTATTTCACTGCATATCGTCAAGTGCACAATGCAAAGTTCTATATCATATGAAGTGAATTAATGAGTAATACTTCAGCTGAAACAATTAAAACGCACAGTCACAGGTATTGTTCAATTATATGTTTTAATAAACATTTTGGGAATATGAGTACAATTGATTATCACTCTTAAGAAAGGAATTAGAGGTCCAGACCTTACCAGAAGATGAATAAGGCAAGGATGTTTATTACCGCCAAGCCAGTTTAGTGCTTGTTTGGGGAAGCTGATGGATAGAGCAACTAGAAAACTTCACATAAGGATTACAGTCAATAGTGAATGAATATTTACGCACCTCCAAGTCTACAGATAATCGAGTCATAAAAGAAGAAACAGATAATCACTACAAAAACTACTCACCAAGATCAGTGACACAGCCAGAGTGTGTGGTATGAAGACAGTTGCTAGTAACACAAAACTAATTTTATTTGTCAGTTTAACCCGAAATCTAAATATTGAGGGAAGTGTAGAATTTACTTCACATAACCAAACAATTACATGGTCTGTGAGAATGGTTGCTATGAAACTGACATAAGACCTAGGATTGCAGTAGCCAAATAAACATTCTGATCTTCTTCTTCTTATAGCCCAAGCCATATATACTGATTAGAGAAATGTTCATTTATTTCTTGGACTTTCTCATTCACTTTTTCTATCTGTCCATGGTATTCTTTCTATTTCCTCAGAAACCACATGACTAATGCCATTAGATGTTTCTCAGCTTGTCTGCCTATTGTCTAGTATTCATAAGTATACAAAAGAGCACTTTAACACTCTCACTGCCATTACCAGCTTTTTGTTGGTGAATGTTTTCCATCTTGTATAAAGGCTACTTTTGTCATGTTGATTTTTGTTCTAATGTCTACAAGACATCTTCCATCAGATGTCATGACTGTTCCCAGATATTTGTATCCATTCACCTGTTTAAGAATGCACCAATGTACTTAACCTTACAGTGTGGTATTTCTTTCCTCTTGGAAATGATCATAACTTCTGTTTTCTTACAAGTTAATTCTAATGTGGAGTAAAACACAAGGACAAAAAAGAAATGAATGTCCAAGAATCTGTTACATCAAACAGGCATTCAGGGACATTGTGGAGCAGACACACAGAACTGAAGGGAACCACTGAGAACAGGAAACGGTTGGATGACAATATCAGAAAACTTCAACACCAGTCTTAAGACTAACTAATCTGATGATGATGATGAAGTACAGTTTGTTAAGTTTCTTCCATGATATTATGGCTGTGGGAAATTATTTAAACTGTTGCACTGAATTAAAATTACAGTAGACCGGATCATTGATTTATTTTAGATATTCACAAACTTACATTTGCATTTTACCATATAACTATTATACATATCTACATTTGTTGTAGATGCTTCTATCTGTGAATGCAGTCGTGTGCCAAAATGGACCATCCTCTTTGAGTTGTCTTGTGCCAGAATTGATGTTTATGGAACTGCCATCAGAAATGCATCTGTCTCCAAATGATCTTGTTTTGACAGATGTGAAATTGGGGCATGGAATGACAGGGGATGTAAGAAAGGTAATTGGATTCATTTAACCCTTTACAGGGCAGACGCTTGTCCGTTTTTTAGCCCTGAACAGGCAAGATTTTTTCAAGTTTGGTAAAATTTCGGGTTGTGTTAGTAAAAACATCACAAATAAGGTGTTGGTCAACCGATTTTAGTTAAATAAACAATACAATGAAGGGAAAAGCATGCAGAATATGTTACTCATGTGATTGTTGTCGGTAATCCATATATGAACACAAATATTTATGAAATACAGCATATTGTTTGTGATTTTCCGTCATTTATACGGCAATTTACAAACACATTTTCAGAATCATAATCACTTTCTTTAAAGTCTGACACACGACTGCTAATGCAAAGTAACGCTTTTCACTGATATCTAGCTGTGATTAATAGTCAACTTCGTGTCCTTTAATGTCACTTAAATTGAACCTAGCGAAATCTCGGCTATCACTTGAAGAATCGCTGAAATCCATTTTGAAAAACTAAGCATAAATATCATGAAAACTATCAAAACAAGTCCGTTCAAATTCATAGTAGGCGCTTACAAATGGTGGCCACGTTGTCAAGCTATCAGCGAAAGCGAAAGTAGCCATCGGAAGTGTCAAAAAGCTGAGAGATCGCGTTTTTACAATGCATAATAGTATCGGATGCAATCGGCCGATCTGCTCGTTTAAGTCATCTCATCTCATCTCATCTCATCTCATCATGTTCCTCTTGTACCTTGCGGTGTCGAGGTGAAGTATAAACTTCGTGAGAGTGCCCGGTTATGGGCTTCGTATATCGACATTCCCATGGATTCTGTTATTCCCTCAGTCCAACGTTTACGTGGTCGGCCTCTTCCTCTGTTTCCATCTGGTCTGTACATCATTGCTTGTTGTGGCATGCTGTTGACTGGTAGCCTACTTGCATGGCCAAACCATTTGACTTGCTGCTTTCTAATAAAATCTAGAGCAGCTTTAACCCCTACTTTAGTCCTGATTTCTTCATTTCTGATCTTATCTCTTCTTGATACGTTGAGTATTCTTCTCAGAAACCTCATTTCTGTTGTTGTGATTTTTCTTTTCTCTTTTTCTGTCATTGTCCAGGTTTGGCATTGGTAGCAGAGAGTTGGTAGGAAGATTGTGTTGTAAAGTGCTTTCTTAGTAGTTATTGATACATGTTTGTTCTTTAGTATTGGTGCCATTTGTCCAATGAGTTGATTTGCCTTATTGCACCTATTTTCGATCTCGTCTTCTGATCTGCCATTTGATGATATTATACTTCCTAGGTACTTGAAGCTCTTTACTTGTTTCAAGGGATGTTCGTTTAGGTGAATTGTTGCTGTTTGTTGTTTAAGTCATCAGGGGCCGCAAATGGACGTTTTGCCCTGTAAAGGGTTAAATCATATTCCTCTAGGAAGTACCAGGTCCTACAATAGTTAGTAGGTGAGAGGGGCATGAAGGACTGCAGACAGCAGGTTAAAAACACTTGGAACAAATCATGTATAGAAATTCTTAAGAGAAGGGGAACAAAAGCATAAAGTATGGATAACACCTAAAACCATTTTTTGTAAACAGAAGAAAGGAAACATTTTATAAAATAAATGTAAGCAATAGCCAAACCACAATTAATAACTTCAGAGCTCATGAAAAATATTCATTAACTAATATTGATTGTGAATAATGAATTCAATGCTTGTTATTTGATTTTTGGACAGAAATGACATTTGATAGCATTGATATAGAATCTCTTTGAAAATTGATGAAGCACTGCAGGATACCACAGAAGGTCATTAACTTAATAATGGAAACATATTTTGACATGAAATGAGTTCTTCATGAGGGAAAACTGACAGATACTTTTAAAATAAAAACAGGTGTATGACTGGGATACCTTTTGTCACCTCTTTTTTTTTTTTATTGATGCAGACTATAGACTGGATTTTAAAGACAGCAATAGGTACCAATTCACTGATGACATAGTCTTCATAAAATAAATATTAATCTGAAAAAAATCTGAACACATTTACAGCTTATCAAAATAAACATAAATCACATGCTATCTAACGATTTGATTTGCTTATTGACATGTGCAATATTCTTTTATAAAAACAGAGCATATAGTTACAATAAATAAGTGCTTGAATCATGTTGTGCTGAACTGCTACCCATTGTTAGTTCTTGTAATTAAATGTTCTTGTCGTAAATATTATTTTGAGTATTAATCTAAGAAAGAAAAGGTCTTAGAATATTGCAAACCAAGAAGAAAAAAAGAATTGACATTCTATAAGATTTGAACATCGAAGAAAACTGGCTCACAAAGAGAATCATATCTCAGAAACTGAAATACTATGGCCATATTAAATGCCACAGTGGTTTGAAAAGATCTTTGATGAAAGGCATGGTTCATAGAAGAAGAGTCAGGGGTCAACCAACACAAAGATGAGCACCGGCCATTGCAGATGCCATGGGCATGACAAGACAGGATTGAGAATCTGGTTGGCCATGATGAAAATATTGTTCTTCTACAGACCTGCTACACCAGTGGTTCTCAACTGGTGGGGAATTTCCCCCCCCCCCCCCCCAGAGGGAATTTTAGGGTTTCAGAGGGGGGGGATGAAGATTATTTCAAGATCATGTTAATACAATGAACCGATTACTTGATATTGTTTTTCCCTTCATACTTTATGGTTCTGTATGTCTCACCTTTCTAAAATTCATTTTATAACGTAGGTAGACCCACAAATCACGTTTTATGTGGACGTCTAGTCTTGTTTTGGTATGTGCTTCCATTATTACGTATACTGTGTAGGGGCAGGAGTGGGAGGGGGGATTTTAGGTAGGACATATGAAGGTGGGGGGGGGGATGACATTGTGAAAATATGGTGAAGGGGGGCACGGGCCAAATTTTTAGGTAGGAAATATGAAAGGGGGGGAGGGAGATGATGTTCTGAAAATATGGTGAAGGAGGGCACGGGCCAAAAAAGGTTGAGAACCACTGTGCTACACGATGATGATGACTCATCAAAGGAAGGAAAACGAAACAGATGTTCTGTACATTTTAAGCGTTCTGTCTAATGCATTCTGTGCTGTGTTTGTTTAATTTAGCAAGCAAGTTTTCAAAATGTATAGGTAAAAGTAAATGATCAGTGCTTTAACATCAATGTCTATTTCATGAAGGGAGTCTATAGGGGCACAGAAGTTGCTGTGAAAGTCTTCTATAACTCAGATGAAAGACCTTGCATGGAAAATAATCCCAGTGGCAGGTACACTAATATAGCAGACACGACTGCAGAATTCCAAAATAAGAAGTGTGAAATTGCCACAGAACAGACAAAGGTAAGTCCTAATTTAGAGTAGACAAATGGCTGTTAAAAAGTGCTTAATAAGGTCACTTAAAATGATATATGCAGTGTGATACCTGGGAAAGTTAAGACCATTGTGATGTATAAAGGGATGCCCTGTACTAGAACTCGGGAGCCAGCAAGCTCTGTGTTATTTTATGGATCCCCATACATCCTTGTCATAAACGCAGATAGATGGCAACTATTGACCTAAACCAAAATGATACGAGATTTTGAAATTGGTGATCCCTAGAGATGCAGTGATCATTCTGACACTCATTGGTGCACCCCCACATAATGGGTAAATTGTGTTCATAAAAGGAATGGTCTACTACATTGACAAAAGGGTTATAATTTTCACTGAATGCGATTCCTACTAGATGACATGTTTAAATTTCACTGAATGATAATCCCACTAAATGACAATTTGGTTCGGACATTCACCACATGTCATCTACGAAACAAAATATTGATGCTATGAGAGAAAACCATACTTTATGTGCATGTTTCTCAAAACTAAAGGAAAGATCCTGAATGTCGCAGTCATGTAGGTGGCAAAAGCATCTTGTTGGCTACCAGTGGAAATTGTTTGGCTAGAAATTCTTTACATGGAAAATATGAATCGAAAGCTCATTGTGATCAAAGTCCAATATCTGCAGACTGCATTGTTCTGATCTAACAAGGTGCAGTCTGTGGTGAATGGAAGACTCAATATATGGGTGTGAGGCCCAGCAGCATGCTTAGGACATGAAAATTCCCTGTGTGAACCCAGTGCTAGAACTTCATGTGTCAGCTGTGCACATATGGAAGTCTCCTTGGGTGACCAGGAAAGCCCAGTGGTCCACCCCTGCTTTCCCTTGAGGGCTGACTGACATGCATGCGACTGTTCTTGATGGGCCATTTGGTATGTCACCAGTAGATTGGGGGGTGAAGATCTGAGACCATGGAATTTTCTATGAATCACCTGGGAAGGCAAACCCCATCAACAAACACCCAAAGAAGTTGAATGTGTCAGCCAAAAGGCACACAAAATCGCAGGTCTGCTGTAAACTAACACAACGTAAAAACATTTAACAAAAAAAAAAAAGGGTGAAACAGAAGAAGAAGAAATGATATATAAATAAATATAACTCTTCCCCCATTCCCCCCCCCCCCCCCTATTTCTCTATTTCTTTCATTTACCTCTCCCTCTCAAATATTTGTGTTGTCTTTGTGAATTCAACCAGAATTGTCCTCTTCCATGTCTCTTCTATGTAACAGTAGATGTGGCTTGCGTTTCCCATCTACTTCAAGAGCTATACTTTTGGTAGCATAGTTAGGTCCAAAAAAAAAAACGATTATTTTTGGAGACCACCTGAACTTGTTGCCCAACTACATATTGACCAGTCAATGGATTAGTGCTTTATCTAGCCATCCTTTAGTATAAACACTGATGTGTACTCCATTTGGAAATTGTACTTGTGGTAAAGTTGTTCTCTTAAAAACTACGAAATATGGCAACTTTTTTTCATCTGCAATACAAGTAAACATAAAGGTGAAACTGTACAATTTTATGCCTTTCATGTCTACAGGCTTGTTGAAGAGCACATCAAAAGTCAGAGGCATTTCATCAGCATTTCTAATCTGTGCAAGGTCATAGATGTGTTCTTTTCTGAATTAGATTATGAACTTTTGGAACTCCAAAAGCTTTCATTCATGTCTGGAAGATGCAGCACGATAGGAGTTCTTTTGTGAACTGAAAGACCTGTTACTTCATAAAACAAATGGCCCATTATTAAAAGACTTTCAAATACATGAAAATCAAATGCATTCTATCAACTACCAACTTCAGTTATGTGTTTTCTAGGTCTGGAAGATCAGATGCCTACCCCGCAGAAGTCGGATGTGTCGGCCTAACGGCGCAAGAACGCAGCTCTGCTGTAAACAGGCACAACGCAATCACGTCCGAAAAAAAACTCCGGATGAACGAAGAAGAAGAAGAAGATGCCTACCAGCGCTTCATTTTTTTCTTACTAGGCAACACTTGCAGAACCTCTTAGCCTTTTTGTCATAATTGATTGAAATGTTGCACCCATTGAAGGAAAACTATCAACTTGATGCCTGATTACCATCAGATTTTACCACTAAAAGCTTTTCTGCTGCAGTGTAAAATGTTCTTTAATTTAATATTCAGAGCTCAGAGAACTAAAATGACAGACTTCACCACCAGCCCTAATACCAAATCAGAATTCAGATCAAGAATGCAAAATCTGTTTTTCAACAGTGTCTCACAAATAAAAAAACACACACATAGCATATTTAATTTTGTGCCAGTTTCACTGTCAAATTGTGACAAAAAATTGACAAACTTTCCAATGTAGGTTACTTTTGATATTAAAATTAGTGTATTTTGCAGTAAGCAAAGGACCCTTTCATGGCTTTCAGACGCACTGGGCATCTGATGCTAGACACATTTTTATAGACTGATCAGCACTCGTGGGATAATGTGTTCAATATCACGCTGGCCACTTAAGTTTCCAAAGAAATGTCCTAGAATTCTGTTTAGACTGGGTTGACTTGGGAGCCTAGACTGGGTTGACTTGGGAGCCTAGACTGGGTTGACATGGGAGCCTAGGCTGGGTTGACTTGGGAGCCTAGACTGGGTTGACTTGTGAGCCTAGGCTGGGTTGACTTGTGAGCCTAGACTGGGTTGACTTGGTAGCCTAGACTGGGTTGACTTGGGAGCCTAGACTGGGTTGACTTGGGAGCCTAGACTGGGTTGACTTGGGAGCCTAGACTGGGTTGACATGGGAGCCTAGACTGGGTTGACTTGGGAGCTTAGACTGGGTTGACTTGTGAGCCTAGACTGGGTTGACTTGTGAGCCTAGACTGGGTTGACTTGGGAGCCTAGACTGGGTTGACTTGGGAGCCTAGACTGGGTTAACTTGGGAGCCTAGGCTGGGTTGACTTGTGAGCCTAGACTGGGTTGACTTATGAGCCTAGGCTGGGTTGACTTGGGAGCCTAGGCTGGGTTGACTTGGGAGCCTAGGCTGGGTTGACTTGTGAGCCTAGGCTGGGTTGACTTGTGAGCCTATGCTGGGTTGACTTGTGAGCCTAGGCTGGGTTGACTTGGGAGCCTAGGCTGGGTTGACTTGTGAGCCTAGACTGGGTTGACTTGGAGCCCAGGTCAATTTTACAAATCTGCTTTGATGCAGATTTAAACGCATGACCACTGAGTGGCTGGCCAAGTGGCTAGAATGCCGGACTCTCATTCGGGAGACCCGGGTTCGATCCCTCGGTAAGGTGTGGGAATTTTTTCTGTCGGGGGCAAAAAGAGAATCCTAACCTGCACAGTTCACGGCGACTGCACTAGCCAGGCGGCCTTAATTCCTCAAGCTCAAAGACCCCTCTGCCATACACCACAAGTACTATATTGGCAGTAAATGACAGAAACAAATGACCACTGAGCTAAAAGGTAAGAGTCTAGATACTATGCAATGACTGCTCCCTATATTTTGTAGTACTCAAATTTAATACGCAGTTGAGGTTTAGCAGGCAATAATGAGTCACATTTGTGCATGTAATGTGTGAGGTTTATGTTTCATATCATCAATATTGTTTCAGATTAGCAATGCATTTAGCGATGTTCGACGGGAAGTTGCAGTTCTCAGCAAGCTCAACCATGAATTCATCGTCACTTTCATTGGATTATGTATCAGGCCACAGCTATTGCTAGTGATGGAGCTGGCTCCCTATGGCAGTTTGAGAACACAGCTAGAAAACAAAGCTCCGGATATTCTTAATGATTTAGAAAATATGGACAAAGTCATTTCACGGTCATTATTCAGTAAAGATCTGACCTACAAGATTATTCTTCAGGTGGGTGTTGTTATATGTAACACATGTTCACAGTAAAGTTTAAGTTAAAACATGTAAAGGTAAATGGAGAGCAACACAAAAAAGACAACTATTGAATGGAATGATCTGGAAGCTTCATGACCAACCCATGGTCTGAAATAATTTGTTACGGTGAAGGTAAATGTAATTTAATGCATGCACTCTTTCTGTTCCAAGCAAAGCACCATTTACCAATCAACATTTCTTTGTGATTGCATTTTGTGTTTTTTGTACATTTAATTAGTGTAAACTAAAGAAATATGACAAAGAATTTGTTTCATAGAATGTGAATATATTTCACCTCAGTAAATGTAATACAGAGATTAAGTAGTATAGGGTGTATTTTTAATGACTGTGCAGTGTTTGAAAATATTGCCGGTCCAAGTTTTGTATTCACCCTTTGTAAAGTTCATGCAACATAATAGGTAAATACAAAACATGGACCAGCAATATTTTCAAACACTGCACAGTCATTAAAAATGCACCCTGTATTAAGAGCCTTAGGCACAATACCAGCAAACAAATTAAAGCACATTATTTTACAATATGCATCTTTTCTGTAGTAACATAACAGGTGTGAGTCATGGACCATATCGCAGTAACTAACTAAGTAAAAAAAGCCGGGCTTTTGAGCTTAAATGTTACAGAAAAATTCTTAGAATACCAAAGACCAAGAAAAAGAGAAATCCTGACTTTCTACAAGATCTTAACATCCAAGAGGTCTATCTCATAAACAGCTTCATGTCTTGGAAACTGAAATACTTTGCTCATATTAAATGCCACAGTGGTTTGAAGAACAGAGATAGAAAGCATGGTTTCTGGAAAAAGAGGCAGGGATCAACAAGCATAAAGATGGACACAAGACGTTAAGGACACCTTGGGCATGAATATGCATGAGGCAAATGAACTGGCAAAGATCAAGAATCATTTGGGCAGCCAGTGATGAGAGCATCATTCTGCATCTGCAACATGATGATGATGGAAATAACATTCTTATGATTTTTAAATTTCCCCTCTCAGGCATCAACTGTGACCTTCAGGGGCTGAACAAGTGAACTAATAGATTTTTAACAAAATATGCTGCGAATGATTTCATTTATTTAAATGTTTCAAACTTAGACAGAGCCTGTTACCCAGAATGAAATCTGTCCAGAGGAAGCAAACCTTACACACATACACACCAAAGTCAAATACCTTTGAGGTGCGTAACTAGGAGTGATGCACGCCCCTCAAAAGAGAAGCTAAAAATAAGAACTTCCAGCATAATTAAAGGTCTTCTTTCTGCTTGTAAGAAATATATCTGGCAGCTTTATGACAATGAGCTTAACTCTTTCTGTCCCAGTCATTAATTTAAAACAACATTTTAAGCTAGAATGAGTTAAAATATAACTGCTTGGAAATGAAGGAGTTAAAAAAACAGCTAAGAAAACTTAGTAATAACTGTTTAGGTCAGACAAATTAAAAATAACTGAGAGTGAATTGGTCACACAATGAAATCAAATTTGTGAGTTGCCTGGTGCAAAATTAGTTGGCCATTTAGTTTTATTAAAATGTTAATTCTTCTTTTTCAGCATCCTTAGCTTCTTCCACCTGTGTCTATCCTCATAAGTTTGCAACAGTTCATGATGTTCGATTCTTTCAGATGTAATTCCACACTCTCCTTTTCCATCTTTTTATTTGATCATTTCTTTGTCATGGGCCTTGAATTTGCTTAGCATATGTCTCCGTTAAGAACCACTTTGTAAACTACAGTTGAACCCTTTTAAGCTGTTAGATTTTAGTTGCCATTATATTTTAGCTTTAGTCCTCAAAACTATCCCATTCTCCATTCAGGACTGTATTATCTAGGAAATAAAACACAATACTAGAATGCTGTCAAAAGAGCAGAAGTAGATCTACGGTGGACACCAGCCCACTGTGGTATCCCTTGGAATGGAAAGGCAGACAAGCTAGCAAATACTGGAGGAAACCTCAAGCAACCCTACCCATCCCAGAGCTTGAGCAACCTGTGAGGATGAATTAGAGGAAAGAAAACAAAAACTAGACCAGAGCCTGGCAGCATAAATGAGCTTCACAGAAACATGCAGACCTGAATATTCTGACTCAGAACAGGACATTATAGACTCAGTGCACATCTCCACTGAATGGGTCTCACCGACTCTGCGACTTGCAAATGTGGGGCAGCAAAGCATCCCTAGAGCATATCCATGTCTAGACTTTGGCAGGCAAAAAGAAAATCTGGCCAAACGGAGTAACCCTTCGAGACTAATGCTGGGTGACCAGTGAAGATCTCTAGTGAACTGCCTTGTTCGTTACCAATGCTGGAATAGACGTATAAGAAATGTTAATAGAAGAAAAAGCGTCTTTGCTGCTATTACGCCTCGTTTGCTAAGCTTGTGTTTAGTTTTTGTGTATGGATTTTATTCAAAACAATTTAGTTTAGTCGATGGATCAACATCACGACACACGGGTATAACCCATAAGTGCTCAGTTCTCCTAGTAACTCAAACCTGAGTCTGGAGAAACTCAGCTCAGTGCACGAACTCCGTAGCACCAGCGAGGATCCTGAAATACTTGGATTTTTAACTTGAAATTTTGCCTGGGCAGCGCCATTATGCTACTCTTTTTCAACTGCCAAGGGATTTTTTACGTACACAACAATACACACGGGCGTCCGATCTCACTACCCAGAGACCAGGGGAAAGTTTATTACTAGAAGTCCACGTGAAAAATTGATCATGTGATGAGAAGAGAGGCATTGGAGAACATCGTGATATCTGGAAAGATCGAGGGGAAAAGAGGGAGAGGTAGACCAAGAGAAATGATGCTGGATGGATTGAGACAGTGGCATGGAGGAATGTCATCAGCACATGCACATGATGAAATACAGTGAGATATGCCAGGCAACAAACTGTGCAACGAATAGTTTATGAGTTTTATGTTTGTGTTATCTATTCTGTTATTATTCACTTATTTATTTGTGTAGATTGGATCTGGTCTGTGTTACCTGCATAAGAACAACATTATATATAGAGACCTGAAACCAGACAATATTCTGGTGATGTCCCTTTCACTGGATGATCGGGTCAATGTGAAACTTTCAGACTACGGGATTTCTAAGTTTAAAACACTTAGTGGTGTTACTGGTGTGTTTGGAACAGTGGGATATATGGCTCCTGAAGTGCTGTTAAAACGACCATACACAGAAAAGGCAAGTGGAATGTATTATGTAAATAGAAGTTAATTGTATGTCCTTTACAGGAAGTTGCAGCATTTTTGTTGTTGTTGTTTGTGATTTATTATATGGCAAGTTTTACGTTCAGTAGTTTGCCATTGCCTTCTGAACAACTGATGCTCATACCAGTCAAAATAAATTAGTGACAATCTGCAGCTGATTTTGAATCTTCAGTGTGGCATGTCGGGAATTTTGAAACACATTCACATGGCAAGTATATAATATAGTGTACATCATGCAGGCAATACAGAAATATGGGAGCTGCAGTGGTGTAGTATGGGAGCTGCAGTGGTGTAGTGGCTGGCTGCTGACCCGGTAGTGATGGGTTCAAATATGTGTCAAAATAAATTAGTGACAATCTGCAGCTGATTTTGAATCTTCAGTGTGGCATGTCGGGAATTTTGAAACACATTCACATGGTAAGTATATATTATAGTGTACATCATGCAGGCAATACAGAGATATGGGAGCTGCAATGGTGTAGTATGGGAGCTACAGTGGTGTAGTATGGGAGCTACAGTGGTGTAGTGGCTGGCTGCTGGCCCGGTAGTCATGGGTTCAGATATGTGTCAGGGCAGATTTTAACAATTGGCCTGGACCCCCACGTTGACCCAGCCTAGAATGGGTGCCAGGAAGTGTCTTGGGGAGTCAAGTCAGCCAGCGTGACGCCGACCACGTCACTCACCAAGAGCTGAGTGATCTATAAAATATAGGTCTAGCATCATCTTCCTAGAGCAGCTAAGGTGTGTACAAGTCTTTTTAATGCAGGAAAAACCCATAGATAAACAGAACAATGACAGAAAATGGAGAAAACCCCAAATATAGATAGCAAAATGTAAGAAAATGCTGAAAAACTCACATTTAGACAGCAAAATAACAGAAAATGCTGGAAAACTCACATATAGACATCATTTCATTGAATAAAGACATTATGTGCAATAAATCCTTACCCATGGAAGTCAGAAAGTAAATTCTAAGATGTTATATAGTATTTATAAAATCGCATGTATATGAATCTAAGACATTGAATACAAACATTAGAAATAGTATAGAGGCTACTGCATGTATGTGATTTAAATTAACAGAATACAAAGATTACAAAGAAATTAGAAACTGCTACATACATGTATGTGAATCAAGTTCACATAATAGAGAGATTAGAAAAGAACTAGAAGCTACTGCATGTATGTGAATCAACACATAAACAAATCCACACGTATTCATTGGCACCCATTGAAGTCAAAGAAATAAGTAGAGATTAGAGGAGTGTCAAGTTGGCCGTGTGTCAAAGTACACTTTCTTCCTGCAGCGATGTGCAGTTGTTATTTGGAGGTGACAGGTTGGTAGAATATGTTGAATAGGTTGGCAGACTGACAAGCAATTTAATTTAGTTAGTTTGTTACTCGCGGTTCCAACTTCATGGCAAAGGGCCGTCCCATTATGCTCCGTACTGTGCCAGTGAATATCACACAAAATGCTCCCCACTGCCCCATGTGAAAAGTGGAACAGACAGGAGTCTCAACAAACCAACATCCCGCACAGGTACACTATTCATAATGAGCTGCCAGAATGCCAGCACAAAAGTCCACCATAAAAAATACATTTCATCCCAAGGCAACCCAGTTAGCAATGTGACTGGCCGGCTGCCATTTGTCTGAACATGCAGTTCATGCTACAAACAATGGCAGACAAGCAATTGTAAAAGCACTCCACACAAAATTCAAAGCTCATAGTGTTGCTCCATGCACTCAGTAGCAGGGCAACAGAATCATGGACTACTAATCTAACATGAGGAAAATGGATAAGCAAACCATAGCCACAAGCATAAACACTCCAGAGGCCTTAACAGCTCAACTGCATATCCTCCATGCTGGAGACCGTAACTCAAGCAATTTAATTTATCAAGAGTATATGAAATTTGGTGACAACTGGCAAGATTAAGGGGAAAAGAACAAGAGGAAGGCAGAGAAGTACATATTTGGATGGCTTGGCCACAAGGCATGGTTGAGACAAGAGCACAGAGCTGATCCACAACTCTGGTGATCATATAAGATGGCGATACATGGCCGCTCACACTTACCGGCATGACACATAATGAATGAATATGAAACAGGAGAGAGCCACAGTAGTGACGTGGCTAGAAGCTTGCCGGCCCAGTGGCCATGGGTTCACATTCACACTGGGGAGGAATATTTAGTTTGACCTTGGCTCACAGGTCAATCCAGCCTAAAATGGGAACCAGGACATGTCTTGGGAAGTAAAGGCGACCAGAGTGTACTGACCACATCACCTGCCAGGTGTTGATTACAATATGTGTCTAGCACCATGTGCCCAGTGTACTTGAAGGTGTTTAAAGGTTTTTTTTTTTTAAATATGAAACAGGTGGTTGTATAGGAACATGATCACTTCTGCCACACAACATATCACATGACATTGATGTGGAAATTAAATAGACAAAGATTGTTGAATATTGTTCCATTTATGGGTCATTTAAAACTTACAAATGTAGCTCATGAGTAATGATTATGACCTAAAACAGGCAGCTACAGACCAAAGAATTGCCAATTGTGACGGTCTTGATGGAATGAGATGTACAGCTAGATAATACATCAGTATTTGTTCAGTGTTATGGATAAAACTCAGCCCAGGTTACTGTCGAAGCTAATAAGTGCAGTATCCACTATGTTTCAGCAGTTCCTGGAATAAACATTAGTGGAAAGGAATTCTTATATCTGAGTACTATAGAGAAAGCAACTGTGATGTATGCCATCAGCATAATAATATAGAACACTACTAAATGGAGTGCAAGAAATAGAAACTACAAGTAATAACCACTCATTGAATATTTGGTCCCCTGCAGTCTGCCTGTGACGATGAAAAATATATTAAAGATAAATAGCTCTAAAAGAGATGCAGGGAAAGCGTAAGCATTGTGTTGGTCCATGATACTTATTCTTATTCTTCTGCGTTCATCTAGAGAGTTTTTTCTGACGTGATTGCGTTGTGCACAGTTTACAGCAGAGCTGCGTTCTTGCGCCGTTAGGCTGACACATCCGACTTCTGAGGGTTTGTTGACCAGGGTTTAACCTTTCCATGTGTTTTCAAGGACATTTGACTCTCACTCGGACGTAGTTGTGTTGTGCCTGTTTACAGCAGAGCTGCATTCTTGTGCCGTTAGGTTAGTTGACTGGGTTAACCTTCCAGGGTGCTGTTTATTCAACATATTCACAGCTAACTTGTAGATATAATATTTAGAGGCCACGCCACCATCCACCACCTGGTGGACACACCTAGTAGTAGGACAGGCTCCTACCCAGGGAAGCATTATATTACTAGAACAAAAATTCCTAGATAGTATGGTTTATATGGAAAGTAAAAAATTAATGTGTAAATGCAGTTACACAATGAAAAAAACTTCTTGAAAGACATTAACTCACAAAAAGAAATGGTTACTTACATCATAAGGACACAGTCCACAATCGGTGGGTACATTATGAGAAGTTAGTTAGCTAGTTAGTTAGTTAGTTAGTTAGTTAGTCGACAGATCATCCTCATTGCACATCGAACCATTCAGTCCATAAGTGCCTGGATCCCCTCCTCAGCAAATCCCTCAGTGTGTAGTGGCTCACGACACCAGTTCTGTGTTGGTTTATTACTCGTCTTTGGCTTCCTGCGTAGTGTTCTTTTTTGGCCACACCTCTTTTAACTTGCTGTTCTCGCAGCCTGACCATGGTTGTAGATTTCCAGTCATCGCTTGGTTCTCATAAACGACTTACTTCTCGTAGAGCATTCAGAATGTCTGTCTGGTCCATGGCTCGTCCGCCTTCCACAGTAGCCGTACCTGCAAGCCTGTCAGCCTGCTCATTCCCGTGTACACCCGCATGCCCTGGCACAAAGATGAAACTAATCTTTGCCAGCCGAGACCGCTCTAGAGACAGCAGCCACTCTCTTCGGACCCACCCCATCTCTATCCTCCTGAGCATACTCATTGAGTCCCTAAGGACACAAGCTCGATGGAATGTCTGTGTCTCGAGCCATGTTATTGCTTTACTTACTGCCATGACTTTCATAGTCAGGCTGCATGTGGTCAAAGCAAAAGCGCCAGACTCTTCATTCAAAGTTTTCCCTCCGGCCTGAGCCGTAAAGACCCATGAACTTCTCACTCCTCGGACAACTGACCCATCTGTGTAAATGACAGCATCCACCTCTAAAGAATTCTCGAAGATCAGAGCCTGTACTTCCACCTCCACAGTAGCTGGATTTTCTTGTCTGCATTTCCTGTCTAGTTGGATGCACACTGAAAAGGATGTACAGAACTCTGTTGGCACTTGTACCCACTCCTCGCCAGGTTATAAGTCCTCAAGTGAACACACCTGCTTAAGAATGTCTTCGGCTTGACCCATCCACGACTTCCCTCTTTTTAACCTGCTGCCCTTTACTTTCTTAATCTTGCTATGCAGTGGATGTTGTGTGTTTGTGTTGACTCTGAGATAGGCACGTGCTTGGCACATTTGTATTCTGTCTCTCATGGATGGAAAATCAAGAAGGTAGCGCATCGCCCTGCATGCTGTATCTCTTGTACATGCAAGAATGATGTGCATGGCTTCGTTCTGTATCCTTTCCATCCTTTCTATCTGCTTGTGGCTGAGAGTCAGGATCACCATCGCATACTCCAGAATAGAAAGGACCAGCCCCTCGTAAAGAAGACATAGATGGCGCTGCTCACAGTTTGCCGCCATCATCACCTGCATCGCAGCCAAACCTTGCTTGGCCTATCACCTGGTCTACGTGCTCAGTATAATCTAGGCTTCGATCAAATCGTATCCCTAGGTAATTCATTGCCTGCAGTTCTTTCCACTGTCTCTGAGCCCAGATTTACAGTTGGCGTTGGGGTTTTGACAATATGGTTATTTAAAGAGAACCATGTCACTGTTGCCTTTGTTGGGTTGACCATTGCCCCAGCTTCAACACACCAAGTGCTTATACGATTGTGTTTGATTTGTAGTTCTACAGCAACCTGATCTCTGTCCTTACCCTGACGATACACTAAAACATTCGTCTACATTCAACAATGCCCTCCCCGGTCCTATGATTTGCTCGCTGGTGATTCTCACAGTGTAGGCTTTGAACAGTACCGGAGATAATGGTGATCCCTGTGGTAGGCCTGGATAGATTGTTGTTGGTTCTGAAGTCCAGCTGCCACATCTGAAAACTACTTTCCATTGGAAGAGGGCTGCAGCGATCCAACTAAGGAGGAAAGGACTTATCTTGAGTTTAAGAAGTTGAAGGATTAAGAAATCCACTAGTACTCTGTTGTACGCGTCCTCAAGATCAGTCACTGCAGCAAATGTTTCAATGTCTGAGTGGAAACCTTCATAGACATCATGGACAAAAACTGCTGTATTGGTCCAGGTTTTTCTTTTTGGACAGTACTCTCCCAGGGTAGGTGGGGGACAACCTTGCTTCTCTAGCTGGCTTGATATTTCTCTGGCAAATAACTTCTCCAGCAGCTTGCCTATTGTGTTCTGCATGGTTATTACTCGATATCCCTGAATTTTTATGTGGTCTTTGCCAGGCTTCGGAAAGGGAATCGGATAGCTGTGTAACCACTCCTCCTTGATGCTAGCACTCTCTATACTGTTGTTGTACATGTCTGCTAGTTTCTCTAGTTCGTTGTCGGTACACCTATTGATGTCGTCATATCTTACTTATGCCATCTGGCCCTGGAGCGCTATTTTTTTTATCGTCGAAGCACATCCTTGATTTCTTTCACTGTCACTGTGTCTTTATCCAAAATGTTCTGGGCCTTGCACCTATCTGAGGTAACCTCCTTGGCAAGATTTTGGCCTCTCATGTCTGTCTGGTTGCTCTACTCTAGATAGCGTTCGAAGAGGGCTTTGCCCTTGTTCTCGTCAGACCTCTGCCAGATGAGAAATACTCTTATTCTTGACTACCCCACTCATGCTTTTATTTAGTCCTTGCACAACCTTGATTTCTTTCACTGTCACTGTGTCTTCATCCGAAGTGTTCTAGGCCTTGCACCTGTCTGAGGCGACCTCCTTGGCAAGATTTCGGCCTCTCATGTCTGTCTGATTGCTCTGCTGTAGATAGCGTTTGAAGAGGGCTTTACCCTTGTTCTCGTCAGACCTCTGCCAGATGAGGTCAGCACCTTGGAAGTCAGGAATACTCTTATTCTTGACTACCCCACTCATGCTTTTATGTAGTCGCCAGTACAATTTCAGTGACTTGTCTGTGCTTACTCTTTGACATACCTCTGCCCATTTTTCACTTTTAACCACCTTAACCAGTTTTTTTAATAGCTTACATTTGTGTGTATCTCTCTTATGTGCATCTCTCTTTCTAAGTGCATGCAGGGACTAGGATGGGCACCTCTGTTCTTCTTGGCGTTTTGCCATTTCCTTACAGCACTACGCTTATTCACCCAGGCATTTTTCACCTCAAAATTTCACCAAGGTGACTGCTCCCAGCTTTTTTTCCTGCCATGTAGCTTTCTGCACTTACCGCACCTTATTTTACTGACCACATCTTGCCCTGTACTGTCATACTGGAAAGTCTTGACCATTGACTTGTGCTGCCTGGTTCTGCCTTTCTCCACCAGTATGCTGCAAGGGTGGTGGTCACTGCCGTGGTACCCTAGGACACCCCATCTACACACTCTAGTGAGTGAAGAAGAAACCAGTGCCAGATCAATAACACTGTCTTCATCACCTGGACGACTTGCTGTCTTGGTGACACGGTCACTGTTGATACAAACCAGGTCAATGGTTTCAAGTGCAGTCTCGAGCTCCTTCCCCTGTGTGTTGGAGGAAATGTTTCCCCATGATCTGCCTTTAGCGTTGAAATCGCCACAAAAAATAACATTTCTCTCATGACCTAATATGTCACTTAAGCACTGCCACTTCTTGGAATCCATACTAGCATAAACATTAACCAATACGAATGGTAGACCGGATTAAACTCTGACTGCCTGTATTTGTATGTTGTCACTGTCCCGACTGGACAAGTCTAGCTCTGAAGCCACCATACTATCGCGAATGGGAATCGCCATTCCCAGATGTCGCCTGTTGTAGAAACATTTGAAGCCGGCAATTTGGAGTAACTGATCACCCAATCTCGTCTCCTGAAGCGCCACAATGTTGTTCCAGTATACTAGGTTTTCTAGAATAGGGCCCAGTTGTTTTACGCTGGCACACTTTCAATATAGAATACAGGTATTCCTGACGCCGAGACAGTCACACTTGAGTTTAAACGCCATGCTTCACCATGTCTACCTTGCCGCTTGCGGCCTCCCCGTCGCCTTGCTAAACGCTGTTCCGCCATGTTGAAAAACCGAAAACCACAGAAACACACACGCTGCGAAAATTAATTCAAGGATTGCTTCGCTCAATGCACAAACTCCATAGCATCAGCGAAGATCTTTAGAAGAAACTCCTGGTTTTACATCCTGGCACACAAATTACATACAGAAATGAAAATATCCATCTCCTACACACAAAAAGGAATGGTCACAAAACAACACAACCATCCGCCGCCATATTGACCGAAAGCTAGCCCACATTATGAGAAGGAAAGGCTGAAATATACTGTGGCCATGGGAAAGTTGGGAGAGGCGGGGGAGACTGAGAGAGAAGATGCTGGACAGTCTGACTTCATGGGATGGAAGAACTTCAGTATTGGAAATGGTTGTTGTTACAAGAGACAGAAGGCTGAGATCAAACATGATCATCCAATACCACATATATAAGAAAAAGAAAGACAGTTAGTTAAAATAAACTCATAGGAATGTAGATGAATAGCACAATAAGAATTTTGCAACTGCATGGAAGACATAATTTTTCAAAATCCACACATTATGAAATAGCAAAACATACATTGGAATATATTATCTGAATGAACAATATAGACTATGTATCCAGATTATAACCAAAAAGGGTTGAACAGGATATTAATGGCTAACTACTTATATCTATGAGGGGGCTTCAATTGAACACCTTAAAAGTGTGATAGAAATTACAATAACCTTGTCTTGTTACCTGTCAATATTGTTGTTAAGGATGTCAAGAGTGCTAAGCACGTGACATCGCGGTGAAGACGAACACGGTGATGTCATAATGACAGTTTAAAGATGACCACCCCACTTTTGACATGCACCAAAGAGCAGCAGTGTTCTTTTATCCGTGTTTTATCAGTGAAGGGGTGAAACCTATGGAAATTCATCAGCGAATAAAGGTCCAGTATGGTGATACATGCCACTTAGTCCAGCAAGTGTTTGAGTGGAGCAGGACGTTTTCACTTGCAATCAAATCCAAATGACATGGGCGTCTGAGTAAAGGTGTCCATTCACAACATGACAATGCTCAACTCCATACTGCCCGTGCAATGGTTGAAACCATCAGAGACCTCTACTTGCAGCGTATACCACATCCCCGTACTCACCAGACCTAGCCCAAAGTGATTTTCACCTGTTTGGACAACTCAAAGAGTCATTGGGATATTTACAGTTTTCATTTGAAGCCCCCTCATATACATAAAGAAAAAGCTAGTGAATTGTTTTCAAACATACATTATAAAGGCAACAGTATCTGAGAAACATATTTAGTCCTCCCAACCCATCCATGTTTCTGACGGAATTGATAATGACTTCGTGAATATTCACTCCAGGCAGACATGTACTCTTATGCGATAGTTATGCTGGAGATTCTGACGGGCATAGCTCCATTAGACTGCCAACGTTTGTCCTTCATTGACAGAACTGAAACTACACCCAGTCAAATTAAGGTAATGTCTGTTTTTGTAACTTATATTAACTTAGAACAGAATTGATAATGACTTTATGAATGTTTACTTTAGGCAGACATGTACTTTTACGCTATCGTTATGCTGGAGATTCTGACTGCTAACGTTTGCCACATTTGTCCTATGTTGACAGAACTGAAACTACACGCAGTCACATTAAGGTAATTTCTGTTTTCATAACTTATATTAAATTAGATCAGCTGCAGATGCATGGTGGTTTAGTCTGCTGGCTTACCAAGGTCGTGGTTGGAATAGTCATAACATCTGATGGGAGATGCCTTGAAGAGATTAGAACAAGAATCGCCATTGTGAAGGTAGCCTTTTGCAAGATGAAAAACATACTGACCAATAACAAGATATCAGTTGAAATGAGAAAAAGAGTGTTGAAGTGCTAAATAGAACCAGTACTTTTGTACGGATGTGAAGTGTGGACAATGAGCAGTCAAGCTGGAAAACATCTGATGGCTGTGGAAATGTGGTTTCTGAGGAAAATGCAAAGAATATCATGGACAGACAAAAACCAATGAACAAGTCCTTCAAGAAACAAATGAAGATCGTAAACTGATTAGAGTCCTTAGACATAGACAGTTAAAATTTGTTGGACATTTTATGAGAAGAAATGACGTGGAGAACTTGGTGACGACTGGCAAGGTCGAAGGGAAGAGACCAAGGGGAAGACCGAGAAGTAAATACCTGGATGGCTTGGTCACATGGCATGGTCAAGACAGGAACACAGAGCTGATCCACGACTCTGGTGATCGAGTGAGATGGCAGAACATGACCACCCACGCTTCTCGGCATGGCATATGATGGATGGATGGTCTGGATTCATTTCTCAGCTGTAGGTAGGTTCGTTTTCCCAATGAGTACAGTTTTGGAGTCAACTCAGCCTCATAAAATAAGTAGCAGATAATTTTGGGAATTGTCTGGGAAGGAAAGGTCACAAGGAAGGAAAGGTCACAAGGAAGGAAAGGTCACAAGGAAGGGAAGGTCACAAGGAAGGAAAGGTCACAAGGAAGGAAAGGTCACAAGGAAGGGAAGTGTGAAACTCACTTCTTTATACCATGGCCTAAAATATATTGGGCCTAACACTTCACATCCGGAGGTACCTGTGGATTTGTAGTGTGTTCGACTGATGGCAAAGGACACTAGTAGTAGGGTAAGCTAATCCACACTTAAAAATCAGTTCAGTGCATAGAAGTAGTGTCACATGTATGGACTACGCTTGAGTTCAAAGTGAGCAAGTGCACACAAAAAAAAAAACAGCGTAGAGAGGTGGTATCTAACTTGGGACTAGCTGCCATTATAAAATCTTACACATCTGAAAGTCTGTGTAAACAGGACATGGTTGCCATTAATAGTTTGAATTTTGAATTTTGATAATTTTATTCCACAGTGATATCATTTCAGTGTCATGATTTCAGTACAGTTATTTCAGTGTTAGCATTTTGATGGTATATTTTGCAAGGTAGTCAAAGAGTCAAAGTGACTTAGGAGTTTGGCATCCATTTCTGGCTAAACATGCTTTAATCTATTTGAGGACAGTATCTTCAGAGCAGTGTTTTCAGGGCAACAAGATAATGTCATACTCACCATGATCTTTGGGTCTTGGATCTGGTGCGTAGTCTTCATGAAATATGAGGCTTTGTTTGGACTTTACATGCTCAGCGAGAAACTGCTGGCTGGCATGAAGGAAATCCAGCAAAGCATCAAGCAAGAGGTGGAGCGCATGGCACTGATAAAGAAGGAGAACAAAGAAATCCTACAAACCATCAAATAAGGGCGAGAATGGCTAAAAGCTGAAAGGGAACTAACCCAAAACAAACCAGCAGAAACCAGGAAAAAGAAAGCAGAGAAGCCACACGCTGAAGCCAAACCAAAGACCAACCAGTAACCGCAAGCTAAAGCCAGTAGTCCAACCACGATGTCCAAGCAACCCAAGGGAAAACCAGCATCCCGCCAGACACTTGAAGAAAGCCCAGAGGAGGAATTTGACAAACTGATGATGAGGAATACATCAAATAGAAAAAAAAAATTTTAATGAAAGAAGAAAAAAGTGCAAAAAATATGAAGAAGATGAGGCAAAGCTTTTAGAAAAAATGGATGAGTTTGAGGCACAGGTAACCAAACAGTTCATCAAAGAATAGCCCTTATAAGGACTGCATCATATTAAAAATGACGAACCAGAAGCCAACACTTACCAAAGAAACCACCAGAAGAGACGGACACAAAGGACAACTTGCTGGCCAATCCCCCAGCTGACGACACAGGCATAAACCCTTAAATATCGATAAGCCAGCTAACACTGGCACAGAAGCTGAGAGAAACTTAACCCGCACCATGAACCACCACAAATATAACTAATGCCACAGAGGCTAGTTGAACGATGGTGGAAAGTTTTTTTTTCTTTCTACAACTGGACTTGGACCTTTACATACTTTTAAAATTCATCTGTTTTGGGAAATTATCAAGAGTTTGCAATACAGGCCACTGCTCTAGCAAGGTTTCAGAATGAGAAAACTTCCCCAGAATATTTACTGTAATGTAGATTCTAGTATTTTTTTTTTTTGCACTCGCTCGCTCCTTTGAACTCAAGCGTAGTCCACTACACACTACTTCTAGTAGTTCTGGACTGAATTTTGCATGTGGATTAGCTTTACTTATTGACAGTGTCCCTCACCATCAGGTGCAAACCCACTCCGAATTTCAGAGATACTTGTAATGTATGTCCCCAAGTCAAGACGAGAGGTCAACATTTTAGTCCAACTGTCCAGGTGTAGGAGATTTGGAGGAGAGATTAATAAAACCAGCAGATAATTTCACAGTACAAAAATGATTATCCTTGAATTGAAACTATAAATCTATTTTACAAACCAACTTTGGAATGTCTAATAAACAAATATTGATAATTTCAGCAGGTTGCACATGCATAATTGGTAGGAAACTAAGCTTTATAATAGTCATGAGCATGATTGGATGAGGGTTCACTGCCTAGGCTGATTGCCTGCTAAATGAGGAAACAGTTGGCCACCTCCGTGCATTCAGGCCTACAATATGTTATAGCCCAATCATATCACAGACCCATAGCAGGAAACTACTTTGGGACAAAATATTTTTTAAATTTATTATCGATCATTTCAAGGCAAGATTTACTAATATTACAACTTTAGGTAATTTAATAAGAAAGAGAAAGACTGGAGAGACCTAGAGAGAATCATTCCATTAAAATAATAGTGACTATTTCTGATTGTTTTTGCAGTTCATTTTCATAAAATAAGATAATAAGTTGAATAAGATAAATAGTGTAAATCTTATATGTGCAGGCAATTTATTTTATAGTTGCATTAGAACTTTCATAGATGCATACTTACTAACTATAATTTAGTTTTATTACTCGACACGTGGACTTATACTGTTCCATATTGTAAAGACTTCTGATATTGATAAAACTGAATTGTATAGAAATAAAGGCATACAGAACAATGGTTGGATCAGACAATGATTGATTGGGCATCAATGTGGTTGAAAGGATAAGAGCAGTCACTCTTAAACTTCCGGTTCACTGATGGTGGGGTAGGTGGTTCAACCAGTACACTGGCATTAAGATGGACTTCAGTGCTGACTTCTCATTCAGAAATCAGTGGCAAACTATTGGACATACAATAGCCTAGAAAATCAACCAGGTGTTGATCACAACATCCTGCAAAGGACATGCAACATTTTGTAAAAGACATGAAACATTTTGTAAAGGACATGTAACATTTTGTTAATATGGTTAGTAATGTAATTTTATTTTCAGAACTACAAAATGTAATCCAGCAATTTCCAAAAAGCAGCCTACTAAGCTAAATTACAAATATGACTTTAAACTAGTATAGCAGATTATATTGTAAGAAATTGCTCAAATATATTTTGTATATTACTTCCATAAAATTATACAGTCACAACTTTTGTGGAAGATATTTATGAACAAAGTTGATTAATGAAGTCCACATTGTCAACAGGATTATCAAATCAAGTGTCATTTTCCTTCTCTGGAAAGTTTAATGAAAGAATGCTGGAGTCATGAAATGGACGATAGGCCAACTTCTGCAAATGTCATGAAAATGATTAAATCTGACCAGTTTTTGCTTCTATATGACTCTGTAATATTGAACAGAAGCACCAGTGAATGTTTAGAGATAACGTGTGTCTATGCTTGTCAGGTTAGTGAATATTTATACTTATTTTGTTCATTTATAACTTATCATAGTTGCCAAGTGACATCCAGGGGTTTAACATAATTTTAAACATTTGCAAACTTCATAACACAATACATTGTGCATTTATAACTTCTCATACTATAAGTATTTTGTTCTTACAGTTTACATTTATAACTTCTCGTACTCTGTAAGTGTATTCTTCTAACAGTTTACATTTATAACTTCTCAAATTCTGTAAGTGTATTCTTCTTATAGTTTACATTTATAACTTTTCATAATATAAATGTATTCTTCTTACAGTTTGCATTTATAGCCTCTCATATTATGGATACCCCCCCCCCCCCCCCCCCCGGGATGTGTGCCCACCTTGTCGTGCTTGTCGGGGGGGGGGGGGGGGGGGCCTCGCGTATTCCCATTGACCCCATGATGCTGTGTCAATTGGATGAAAAACTACATATTGGACAGCTTATGGGATAGGGGCCAGATTAAGCGAGACACAACCTGCTGCTCTGTAGGTAGACTGAGGAAAGCAGTCAGAAGTTTAAATCAGGCGCACGAAGGCAGAAGTTCTTTGTTCGGACACAAGCACTAAGGCTCTCAGCTGAGGGATAAGGCTGAACGCCTCGAAGCCATTAATCCTTAGACCTGAGAGCCGGGCCGATACAAATCTACCAAAAAATGGAGGTGAGATGCTGAGCACACTACATGCTTAGTTCAGATACTTGTTTCGAAGGTTCTCAGCTGAGGGATATGAGGGATCCCCGGATAAGAGGGCCTGGCCGTTTTTCGCTCACTGATGCACGGAGGTAAGGTGCTGAGCCGGCAGCACATGTAGCCTACCTCATGAGCGAGCACTATAGGTAGAAAAGCGCCCCAGTTGCACGAAATGGTTATGAAACATTTCTGTATCTATGCTCACATAGAGTGTAGTCAAATGTGGAAAAACGTCTCGATAACACGAAATGGAATGCTTGTCTAGCGAATCCATTGTGTGGTCCGAATTCCGAAGCGAAAGCTTACCTAGTTGATGTCGTCCACAGACTGTCCGTACCTGGTTTGTGCTTGAGCGACCAGTGGCAAGCGAAATGCCCAATACATGGAAGTGAGGAATCAAAGCAGCCATGAGCAGGACATGGAAATTCCTTGAGAGAGCCCAGTCTCAGAGAAGTATGTGCCGGCTTCGAAACCCTAGGAAGGCTAACCTCATTAAAAATGCCAGCCGAAGTCGGAAGTGCCATCCTACGGGTGGCAAAATAAAAATTGGCACTACGCATTTACATTCTGAGTGAAATGTCTCATCCGAATGTCTCTCATGCTAGGAACAGCTCTGACTACCTAGTTTCCAAATGCCGCTATTGTTCGGAACAGCTCTGACTAGGTAGTTTTCCGAATGTCCGTCGTGCCTGGAAAAGCTCTGACGGGCACAATGACAAGCACATGTCCGAATCGAAAACTTGCTGAGTGGATACCGTCTGCAGACCTGTCTGGTTTGTGTGGGAACGGCCCGGAGCGAACGAAATGCCCAATGTATTGAAGTGAGGAATTAAAGCAGCCATGAGCAGGACGTGACGATTCCCTCGGTGAGCCCAGCACCAGGGCGCCATGTGTCGGCCTCTGCAATTATGGAAGCCACCCTAGGATGGCGGAAAATGCCATGGACTGTCCCTGCCTTCCTTTGAGGGATGACTGTGAAGTCTTCGACTGTTCCAACTTGACCAGCTGGGATGTGGACGGTACCACAAAAGTGAAAGTCTCCCGGGAATGCTAACCTGGTCAAAACTGCACGCTAAATGTTGGATGTGTTGGCTTAAGGGTTTCGACCCAAGGGTGCCTAACTGGACACACCGCAATCACATCTGAAAAAACACTCCGGATGAATGCAAAGAAGAAGAAGATATTATGGATATGTAATGGCAGCCAGCATGATACTGACCACATCGCCTGCTGAATGTTGATTGGTCTATAAAAATATGTATCTGTTAAATCTTAATAATTTATTCATTTGTATTTAAGTTGCTGTAAATGCTGAAATAACTGTATCCCTATTTAGACTCACGGACGGTGGAAAATCTGGATCAGTGAGAGTGGGCAGGGAAACAACAGATTCATCAGTGTGTATGATGTCGAGACATCTGGCTTCATGGTGTACAGAAAACTGTGCTGTGGACCTCGGATCAGTGACATGGCAAAAGATGGTCAGAGAATATGGGTCATAAGCAAGGTATGATCTCATATTTTATACTGAGTAGGGTTTAGAACTTTATTCTTGTGGGTTTATAGCAAACGTCATTTGCTTTAATGTTTTAGTAGATGTTTCATTAGGTTCCTGCTTTAAGTTTTTATTTTTTTTGGTCACTTAATTCCAAGTCTGGCTTCTGTTATTAAATCCTGCCCTTGTGTTTTGTTTCCAGCTTTCAGTATGTAACCATGAAGAAGATAGAGATAGAAATGGAACGAACAAATGTACAGACTTTATTTTCAAAGGGTCACAAATTGGGCATGCAGGTCCACCTTATATTAACCATTTCAGCCACTCATCTTTCACATATCAATTATCTATTATGCATGTTACATTTACATTGGAAAAAAAAACACTATATAGTTAATGCTGAGAACATAAACAATGTACAATACAATATTATGAGATGGCAGGCAGAACCATTTACATAAACACTCAGAGTCATACACCCACACAATCACACACCCACATATGAAATCACAGTCGCAATCACACTAACACTCATTCATACATAGACTCTCTCTCTCTCTCTCTCTCTCTCTCTCTCTCTCTCTCTCTCTCTCTCTCTCTCTCTCTCTCTCTCTCTCTCTCTCTCTCTCTCTCTCTCTCTCTCTCTCTCTCTCTGTCACTCCCATATATGCTCATTCACTCATAAAGCCACGCACACAATCACTCACACTAACATACACAGCCTCACACACTCTCACAAATACACTGACAACTGTTATGAGCATACACATAAAAATGGAAAAATATGTAATGATATACATAACCTTGTTCAATTTAAAGCATGTTAATGTCAGTGCAGTATCATAATACTAGGTAAAACCAAGAGAATGGGGGGGGGGGGAGAGAAAGAGAGAGGCTCATCTGTCAGATGTGACCCAACTTTCATAAACTGCTGAGCAAATTAAAAGATAATCCCCCACTGATACAACTTATACTGATATCAAAGTACAGAGTCTGAATCAATCTTTAATATTTTCACAATGATCTAGGAAATACAATGCTAGAACAAACATCTTAGTGATGTCAGTAGCAGGGAGTAATAATATCAATAAAACTAATCCAGAACACCATGGATCAGGAACTGCGGTGATCCAAGAACACCAACACCAGTTTGCAGAGCACATGATAACTGTGAAAAGACAGTCAGAAGGAGAACTTTCCAACCTCAAAATGATGTTACCTAGTAAATGTGAATTTCTTAGTATTCTCCCAAGCTGATGGTAGACAGTCAGCACCCAAGTCTTGTGCTCACCACTTTGAGAACTTAAAGGCATGTTAGAAATGAGAGCATTGCATACCACCCAGTATGGAACCAAATCATCACCAGGTCAAAATTTTTCTAGTCATACAAAAATACAGAAACTTGAATTGACGTGGATTCAACAACAATAAGTTTTATAATTTCACTCCTTTCGATCATTTCTAATGTGAAGCACGAGTGCACAGTTGTTGCTATTTAATATGTCCATCCATCCATCCATCATGTGCCATGCCGGTAAGCGTGGGCGGTCATGTTCTCCCATCTCACTCGATCACCAGAGTCGTGGATCAGCTCCGTGTTTCTGTCTCGACCATGCCACAAGGCCAAGCCATCCAGGTACTTGCTTCTAGGTCTTCCCCTTGGTCTGTTCCCCTCGATCTTACCAGTCGTCACCAAGTTCTCCAATCCATTTCTTCTCATAACATATATATTTAATATGTCACGTTGTGTATAATAACTATGCCAAAGTTTTTATTGTGAATACTTACAGGAGTTGAACAGCTTGGAGGTGATAGAACGTGGCTATCAGAGCAACTTTGAAGTTTGTTGTAGTCTCACTTTGGATGCCAAAGCAACAAAAATGTGTAATCACATGTATGGACAATTAGAGGTATATATTTTATTGTTTTCTATCACATGTTCTTCTGAATCAAGCAAATGCCATTCTAAATAGATGTACAATGATACATTCAAAATAAACAAAGATAAAATCTATGTCTTACCTTAGTGAGTGATTTGCATTAAACAAAGAATAAAGTCACCTTTACAGGCATAAAAAGATGTCTGACCACAGAGTCCTTTAAATATTTCTATTTCTTTAAATATTTCTATTTCATTTTGCCATATAATATTTGATATTTCTTATAAAGATGTACCTACATAACTAGTTGTTATGGTTCTGTTTGTCAAAAAAATCTGTACCCATATAACCATTTTCCCTTATACCCTTGTCATTCTCTTTATCACAGAAAGACAATTTTTCCAGATCTTGTTTCTAACAAATTGGAGATCTGTAAATACAACCACTGTTTCATCTGTTCTTGGAATCCATCCATCACGTTATATGTGAAGCTAAAGAGGAAGTAATCTACATGTAATACCTGTCTTGTTATTGTCCAAGAATTGCTTGCTTTCTAACTGCAAGCTCAATCTGTTATTTACAATTCTCTCAACTAATTTGTTTAAGAGTGAAACAGGCATACATCTTTCCAGCATTCCCTTTGGTTTTAGTTTTTCAATGGTGAGTATGATGATAGCTGTTAGCCTTGCTGTTTGTAGCTCTTCCTCATTCCATGTTAAGTTGATGAGCTATAAAAAAAACATATATTTGTTCTCAGGCTCTTCTCCTTCTGCTGTCTTTTATACCCCATTAAAGCATAGACCTTAAACTAACTCACGCCAAGCCATCCTATCTTTTGCTATCTCTGGCAGCTCCCTCCATGTCTTCCTGATATTATTCATCTCTGTCTCTACTTCTCTTCACCATGTGTTCTGAGGTCTTCCTCTATTATGTTTACCCTGTGGGTTCCAGAGAAAGGACATTGTTGCTATACTATAATCAGGTTTTCTCAATATGTTAATATCCAGTGACAGCATCTTTTTCTCACCTCAGGCTCTGGTTTACCAATATCATTTTTAAATTTTTAATCTGACCCTAGTACCTCCTCAGATTTTATGTTGCCAGTTTCAGTTCTTGGGAACTCAAAGGGTCATCAAACAAATCCACAAATGTTTCACTTCTTCTTCTTCTTCTTCTTCTTCTTCTTCTTCTTCTTCTTCTTCTTCTTCTTCTTCTTCTTCTTCTTCTTCTACGTTCATCCGGAGTGTTTTTTCAGATGTGATTGCGGTGTGTCTGGTTAGGCACACTTGGGCCGAAACCCTTAGGCCAACACATCCGATTTTAGCATGCATTTTTGACCAGGTTAGCATTCCTACGGAACTCTCACTTTTGTGGTGCCGTCCACATCCCAGCTGGTCAAGTTAGAACAGTCGAATACTTCACGATCAACCCTCAAGGGAAGGCAGGGACAGTCCATGGCATTTTCCGCCATCCGACACTTGTTATTCTAAAGTGCACACATTAGAACAGTTAATCCAATTTCTTCCCCTGTTGCTTTTTGTGACCACTAGCATACACATAGATGTTGAAGGTATTGATCTTTTATAGTTTGAATACTGAAGACACAAACTATAGTGCCACAATTTATTGCCTGGCATATTTTTCTATATTTCATCAAATACATACTACATAAATACATCAATGTAAAATAAAACAAACAATGAATCCTTATAGATGAAATAGATAACATACATATTATCCCAGAAGTTTTAAACTGATTATCTTGCTTATTTGTTTCTTTGCCATATGAATTGCAACAGCTTCTGCAAATGTTAATATACATATGTTTTCTATGTAATGCATTACATAGAACATATTGTCTGTACTAATCACATGGCCAGATTCAGCAAATGACATGTGATTGTGGATGTGGTTCCTTGCTCTTCATTGGTTTTATTATTTATCAGAATATTCTGGTGGGGGGAGGTCTAAAGAGAATATCTCTAGAAGTTCTATAAACTTTTGTAGTTTTAAAGACTTACTACCTCAGTAAACAGAGCCTCTGCAGCATTTATTGCACCTTTAATGTGAGAGTATGTACATCAACATCTATTTATGTAGGTGAGACATAAGGACCCGGACTTCATGTGGACTATTCCTAAAAGCATAATATATATAGTTTGCTATATTGTACTTGTTGCCAACAAGCTCTGCTGCAAGTATTGGCCATGTCTGGCAAATAGTAGGCAAGAAATCTTGTTATTATTAACCTTATGTATTTTACTTTCTCTGTTTGTCAGTAAATGACACTGTTACCGTTAGCAATAGAAGCAATATAAATGGTTTTTTAAAGTGAATGTCATTTGGTGATTTTAAACCTCATTTCAAAATTAAATTCATGTTATGATTTGGCTCGTTGGTTGTTTTTTTTTTTTCATATCCTATTTACAGGACATTGCTGTCAACACCAGCATTTTACTGCTGTTGTTGATGTCTTGGCAAGTTTACATTCAGTAGTTTATCATTGCTTTCTGAACGACGTGCTCCCATACCAACATGTTAAGATCCAGTGCAACACGGTCTGCCGCCAAATCGGTTGCAGCTGTGTTTCGAACGCAGGTAAGCGGAATTATGAACCGTGTCCGTAACGCCTTCGCTGCGGAGATCGGCAGATCCTTGGTTGGTTATTGTAAATCCTCTGAAAGACTGTTGAGTTTTAATTCTTATGCTGGCATCCAGAGTTTCTTGAACCATGAAAGTTGGAGTGAGGTTGGTGTAGAGAATTTGCTTCTGACATGGTCCCAAAAGGACTTTGTAGCAGAGCTCCTCTTCCCTTCCCCATGCTTAGAAACCAGGTTAGTCTGTGCAAGACTAGTACTGGAACTTCACATTTGTGGAAAGACATATTATTAGGTTGTAACTAAGTCATGATTTAATACAGCTCTTGACTTTAGTTCTAGATGTTCGTCTTGCTAAGTTTAGGTCAAGGTTGTTACTGTTTCCTCCACTGGCTTTTGGTTTTAGTATTTCATTGCGAACAAACTACTTCCCCATGTCCAGATGGTTAATTTATGTTATAAAATGTGTAAGTTTTATTATCTAAACAATATTTTACTTTACACATTTTCCAGTTAAACTAACACTTCCTACCAGTACAGATATGAAGAAAATTAATGGAAATGTGGTAAAGCTGTGGAAATATAAACAATATAAAATAACACAAAGTAATGCAGCTTTACAGAATAGAATTACGAACAATAAAACAGCTGCTATCTACTGATCACATTTTGTTTTATTCACAGGAAAAGTGCTTTCTTCTAGTAGGTCTTGAAAATGGATGCCTCACCACAGTCTATTCAAGATCATCTTCTGGTCAGTCTATGACAGCTTGTACAAAGATGGAACTCAACAGAGCCGTTCCTATTGCAGATATATGTTCAGTTGACTGCCAGTTAATTGCAGTAGCTTGTGGCATGGCAATTTACTTTCTGCGAGTAGCTTTGCCAGATTGTCATGAAAACGTAAAGGGTATCTGGATACCTGAGCTTATCAATAATGGCACAGTGTCTCTGCAAAATGTGACTGACATTTATAATCCAGTAGTTGCAGTGATTGCTGATGGTAATTCTGTTTGGTGCTGTCTAGAGAACAGCCCCTGCTTAGTGAAAGTTAATGTGGAACTTCAGAAAATTATGCTGATTGTAACTGTTAGTTGGAATTCAGTGAGTGATACAGTCAGGCTAGAAGAAATGGACATTGCATCAAGATCACATGTGCGGCTGTATGCATCAGACAGTGCTGCAGGGTCAAGAATTTATGATAATGAAAATCATTCTCGTGCATTAGCCAACAGTTGCCGATTATCTGTAGGTGACAATGTTTTCTTAGGAAAAGAACAACATGAATCTGTGGGAATGCGTAATTCATCAGTGTCCTCTTTTTCTGCTGATAAAAACAATTCTGAAGAGAACATCTCTGTTCCTGAAAGCAACGATTTCAACAGGAATAGAAGTAAAACAACAAGTAGTAATGACATACCACCTTTACCACCACCACGACGAATACCTACTCTAGCAAAATCTGTTAGTATGCCAGGGCTTCATACGGAGAAGCCACCACCACTTCCAAAAAGAGCCCATACTCAAGAAAACAATGTTAGTATCACTAGTCTGTGTTTAACAAGTGACATCTTGGCCATAGGCACCAGTAATGGGGGAATAGTGCTGCTGCCACTGATTTATAATGCAGTTTCGGATAAATCTGGTAGTCCTCCATGTTTACCTTTTCAACTGCCACTTTTACGACATCCTACCACAAAAAAAGAGCATAAAATGAAATCACAGTCACACAATGTTTGCGACATACAGCGTAGAAACACTGTAGGATCCATTTCTTGTCTAGCATTAGCAGGGGAGAACCTTGTGTCTCTTCATATCACAACTGAGATTTCACATCGTCTCAGTAAACGAAATGACAGTGGCAGAAAAAGACTTGGTGTTATATTTAATGCTAATCCTTTAAACATGTGCAGTGAAGCTGACAAAGAGATAACGAGTGTTAACCAAACTCCGTTAAGTAATGCTGAAAATGTAGAACGTCTTAAGGAGCTGCCAGTTATACCTTCACACTTCACTATTTCTGAAACAGGTCAAAAGCAGCTGCCTGAGGTTGCTGATATTGCAGTCTGGGAAAGCATAACATGGAGCAGGCTACAGACTGTACGATTCTATAGCCATGATTTGATTGGATGTAATGGTTGGTGCTGCAATGCACCTAACACTGCTTGTTCATCTGATACAGGAAGCTGATCATAGTATTTGTGACTTCAGTGTGTCTACACGAACATATCAGTTTATGCATTTAGGACAGGATGTTAAATGCACTTTGTACCTTTCATAATTGTATATGAAACGGTGTTAAGGATGCTTTATTCTTCCCTGTACTTGTTTCATAATGATGAGTTGTTTTTTTCAACATAGTACCATACTGAACTAAAATTGCCTCCTATATCACAGTAGTAAATGCTGGGGTTGACTGCAAGTCCTGTACAGGACATGCAACTAGCTAACTAGCATGGTAGAGGTTTCAACCTGATTCAAAACCCTCAAACCTGTAGAAAGTACTTTCTATCAGAATTAACTCCCCTGGTCATTGGTTTCTGAAGGGAACACTTTGATCAAGGGTGGCTAATTAATTGACAGCGTGGGTTTTGGCACATATGATGCATGGGTATCACACCAATATACTGGATCAATGGTTGCAGACAAAAAAGGCATGAACTGAGCAAATACAAAGCGCAAGATCAAGAGGGAGATCAAAAAGAAGATAAGAAAGACATGGTTCTAAACAAACTGAAAGTTGTGGACTGCATTGACATCAAGAATGAAAAGAAATGGAAACAGATTGTTCTTGCAGCAAAGAGACCATGGGCTCAGGAAACTGAAGATGAAGAAAGCAAGACCATGTAATCTCCATTTCGTTTTTGTGGAATTAGTCTATATCTACAATTTTCTTTCCAGCATGAACTATGCTGTCTTCTTCAGATGCAGCAGCCCTCCATAGAGTTTGGTATCTAAGGTTGTCTCATCCAGCCATAAAACAGTCCTTTCTGAGATGTATATGGTTTAGTATTGCAGTACACTTCTGTAGTTTGAAGTGCTTGCTTACATCACTGCAGAACCCACTTTTGTGTACATAGTGACCCAGGCTCCCAGGTTGACTCAGTCTAAAATGAGTACCAGAAAATGTCTTGGGAAGTAAAAGTGGCTAGTACGATACTGATGACATCACATTCTGAGTGAGTGCAGACTGGTCTATACAAACATGGGTCTAGCACCATGTACCCCCCAAAACAACAGCGACCAAGAATGGGCGGTGGCCAGGAGAAGAGATTACTCTCCATCAAGATCAAGTTATCAAGCCATCCATGACACAAGATACCAGAGAAGACAGAAGATTCGAAGACAGACCAAGACGGGGAAATATATGGAACCCCAGAAAGGATGACAACTGGTAAAGCACTCCCTGAAGGAAAAAACACCACAGGATGGGGCGGGAACACAATAACACGAGGCCTTACAAGTGTGCAACTCTGACTAGACATGTAAAACCACAAGGGTGAAATGATTACAAAAACAACCAATCAGGAAGCGAATTCAGGAAGTGAAAATATGCAGCCCTTTCTACACAAGCAGAGAAAGGAACGCCATACAGGCCCCAATTATAACCAATCTGAAATTTGACGGTTGAACAGGGCTGGAACATCTTTTTTCAAAGCAAGCAAGCAACCATATGTCCAATTTGGGAAGTAAAGGCAGCCAGTGTGATACTGACCACATCAGCTAGCCAATACTGATTGGTCTATACAAATACGAGTAAAGAATCATATGCCTATTGTACCTGAGGCATGTAAATGGTACCTTTACTGACTTACTTGTGACTACTGTGTCTTTTGTCCCGGTCTGAGTCTTCGAATATTAACTCATTACATCCTTTAATTGAACAGGTGACTTCTTGAGCAATTTTGATCAATTTTTCTTTTGGTAATATGCAGCGGGGAAACTGGTTGTTGAGCACCACTGCATTCTTTCGCCAATTTGTCTCTTTTCCTTGTATGCTGAAATAGGATGGGATCCTCTGCAGAATAGTTATACATGGTTGTCGTGGAAAGACGGATCGTTGGCTGATGTGTTACTGTTGTACAGTGGATGAAGTTCTTCTTGAGCTTTCCTCTCTTTCAAATTAGCTCACACGCGAAACTGCCATAACGATATTTGAATGTTTGGGACACCAACACTCAGAGAGAGAGAGATAGAGAGAGAGAGACACACACACACCACACACACACAGACAGAGAGAGAGAGAGAGAGAGAGACAGATAGAGAGAGAGATCTTTCATTCCACTGTGATATACAACCAAAACATTACTTCCCAGCCAGCCCCATCCCATTCACTCACGTTCAGGGAGCATAAATACTGTTTCACTGTGGACAGTAAGCATGGTGGACATCCCTCTTTCTCTCAATCAATGAATCCATGTCTAACTGTCAATCCACTGTAGCCTGTGTGTAGTATGTGTCCTGTACTCTGGTTATTTAGTGATGCTACTTCTAGATTTGTTATTGTTGCTGGAAATACTAATGTATACTATAAGTAAAGATTGCTTATAGATGTCAAATGAAAACTAGATGTTGCTGCTACACTCTTTCATACCTGAATGCATGTCATTCCCTTGCTTTTCCAAACAATGACTTTTCTATGTCGGTGTACTCGTGTGAAAACACCGTCATAATTAATTCTTACAATCTGATTGCATTTTTGTGTGTGCTAAATATATTGACACTTTATCTAATTGTGTCTTGCATGTGCAAAATATTTTAACTCTTTCTATCTAATTGTGTTATTAACTCTCTCTATCTAATTGAGCTTTGCGTGTGCAAAGCTTATTAATTCTTTCTGTACTATAACATTTTTTTATATATTTAGGATTATAGATTTTAGTTCTGGGCGCTTGTTGGATTTGAGTGCTTGGAGTGTATTCAGATTATCAGTAGCAATGAACATTGGATAAATAATATCATCTGATTTTATGAGTTCTTCAACTGCTGCTAATATTACTCTGACTTTGGAATCTCAGTTACTGCAGTATTTTCCAGTTGTAGAGCATGTAATGAATAATGTGATAAAGCTTTAACTTGTAATGAATGATCAAACCACAGTTTGAACATTTTAAAACTTTATTCTTTAAATAGATAGTAAAAAAATGTTTACAAATTGCCCTAACAATTCAAATTTGTTAATATTATTATTATTATTATTATTATTATTATTATTATTGGAGAGTTTCATACATCTTATATCTTCATCATCGTCATGTGCCATGCTGATACGAATAGTGGTCTCGGTTCACCATCTCATACAATTACCAGAGTCTTGGATCAGGTCTGTGTTCCATGTCTCCTTCATATCATTTGGTCAGGCCGTCTATCTACCTTCTCCTTTGCTAATTTCTCATCAATTTTGCCAGCTGTCACTAAGTTGTCTACCTTATTTTCCTCATTACATGCCTAGAAAACCTTGACTGCCTGTGTCTAATTTCTCTAATCTATTGACAGTTTTCATTTGTTTCTTCTAGAACTTCCTAATTCATGTCCATCCATGCTATTCTTTGCACTTTACTCAGAAACCACATTTCCACTTCAATTAGATTTTTTTTCAATTTATTGACTTATTATCCATGTTTCCTATGAATTTAACATTTTGGTTCTATATAGCACTTCAACAGTCTTTTTCTCACTGAACTTGACAGCTTCTTTTTGTTGGCCAGTCTGCTTTCCATCTGTTAAAAGGCTACCTTATCTGTTACATGTATATATATATATAAAGGAAACCACCAGACATTTGATTAACCAACACAGAACTGGTGTGATCAGTTGATATATATGTGTGAACTGTCTTTGTCTGGTACTAGTAACCAGTTCTCTTTAGTCGAGATATCTTCGTATCTCGTTCTGTCCATCCATTGTGTTTTCATCATTCTTCTATACCACAACATCTCCACAGGTTCCAATTATATGTATATGAGACAGATAGGCAGAGACTTGTTATTTACTGTTGGCATCCAATAGAAGATGACTCAGTGTATCTGTATGCATTTATAATCTTCATTATAATGTATAAAGCTACTTGTTTCCACAAGATGTTCTTCATTCTGATGTTATTTTATATATTTAAGTATTCATTTATTTGTGTTCATGACTAAGATTTGTATTTCAACAAGAAATTATTTTAAATATACAATATCTGTGCATATATTAATTAAATTAATAGTGGCTTAACTAAGCAAAATAGTTTGATTTTAACCAAGATTTGCTCTAAAACAGTAATTTATGTTTAATACATAATATTTCTATTGCGTTTCATTTGTTGAGAAGTTCTACTATTATTGTTGTTTATTTATTTTGTTTTAGAAATTTGTTACGTTGTTATATTTAGATGTATATTATTTCAGCAGAGTTTTAATTTAATATGATATCATTATTATACTTTAAATTGTATTGTATTAAAGATGTGTTGTAAATTGCCAGTATGTACAGGTTGACAACTTCCAGCATGTTGTCCTTATATATGTGGCTTATTGAGTCAGTATACTCAAAACTTAAGTTGCATAACTTGGTAAATAAGACTTTATAATACAGAATCATGAAAAATAGTATTATTGTTATAGCACCAGCCTAGTGTTGGTAGTATTTATAACAGTTAGAGCTGGTAGTGTTTATAACAGTTAGAGCTGGTAGTGTTTATAACAGTTAGAGCTGGTTGTGTTTATAACAGTTAGAGCTGGTTGTGTTTATAACAGTTAGTGCTGGTTGTGTTTATAACAGTTAGTGCTGGTTGTGTTTATAACAATTAGTGCTAGTTGTGTTTATAACAGTTAGTGCTGGTTGTGTTTATAACAATTCGTGCTGGTTGTTTTTATAACAATCAGAGCTGGTTGTGTTTATAACAGTTAGAGCTGGTTGTGTTTATAACAGTTAGAGCTGGTTGTGTTTATAAAAGTTAGTGCTGGTTGTGTTTATAGCAGAACTGGTTGTGTTTATAACAGTTAGTGCTAGTTGTGTTTATAACAGTTAGTGCTGGTTGTGTTTATAACAGTTATTGCTGGTTGTGTTTATAAAAGTTAGTGCTGGTTGTGTTTATAACAGTTAGTGCTGGTTGTGTTTATAACAGTTAGTGCTGGTTGTGTTTATAAAGTTAGTGCTGGTTGTGTTTATAACAGTTAATGCTGGTTATGTTTATAACAGTTAGTGCTGGTTGTGTTTATAAAAGTTAGTGCTGGTTGTGTTTATAACAGTTAGAGCTGGTTGTGTTTATAACAGTTAGAGCTGGTTAACAGTTAGTGCTGGTTGTGTTTATAACAGTTAGAGCTGGTTGTGTTTATAACAGTTAGTGCTGGTTGTGTTTATAACAGTTAGTGCTGGTTGTGTTTATAACAGTTAGTGCTGGTTGTGTTTATAACAGTTAGTTCTGGTTGTGTTTATAACAGTTAGAGCTGGTTGTGTTTATAACAGTTAGAGCTGGTTAACAATTAGTGCTGGCTGTGTTTATAACAGTTAGAGCTGGTTGTGTTTATAACAGTTAGTGCTGGTTGTGTTTATAACAGTTAGAGCTGGTTGTGTTTATAACAGTTAGTGCTGGTTGTTTTTAATAGTGCTGGTTGTGTTAATTAAAGTTAGTACTGGTTGTGTTTATAAAAGTTAGTACTGGTTGTGTTTATAACAGCTAGAGCTGGTTGTGTTTATAACAGTTAGAGCTGGTTGTGTTTATAACAGTTAGAGCTGGTTGTGTTTATAACAGTTATTGCTGGTTGTGTTTATAACAGTTATTGCTGGTTGTGTTTATAACAGTTATTGCTGGTTGTGTTTATAACAATTATTGCTGGTTGTGTTTATAACAATTATTGCTGGTTGTGTTTATAACAATTATTGCTGGTTGTGTTTATAACAGTTATTGCTGGTTGTGTTTATAACAGAGCTGGTTGTGTTTATAACAGTTATTGCTGGTTGTGTTTATAACAATTATTGCTGGTTGTGTTTATAACAGTTATTGCTGGTTGTGTTTATAACAGTTATTGCTGGTTGTGTTTATAACAATTATTGCTGGTTGTGTTTATAACAGAGCTGGTTGTGTTTATAACAGTTAGTGCTGGTTGTGTTTATAACAGTTATTGCTGGTTGTGTTTATAACAATTATTGCTGGTTGTGTTTATAACAATTATTGCTGGTTGTGTTTATAACAGAGCTGGTTGTGTTTATAACAGTTAGTGCTGGTTGTGTTTATAACAGTTATTGCTGGTTGTGTTTATAACAGTTAGTGCTGGTTGTGTTTATAACAGTTATTGCTGGTTGTGTTTATAACAATTATTGCTGGTTGTGTTTATACCAGCTAGAGCTGGTTGAGTTTATAACAGTTATTGCTGGTTGTGTTTATAACAGTTAGTGTTGGTTGTGTTTATAACAATTATTGCTGGTTATGGTTATAACAGTTAGAGCCGGTTTTGGTTGTGTGTGTGTGTGGGTGGGGGGGGGGGGAGAGGTATCACTAGCAGTGTATTAAGAGATGAAGAAGTAGTGAACATGAGAGCAAGGACAGCACATCAGACTCTAGTATTTTACCATAACGTAGGGGAAACCGTACTTAACCGTGTAGGAAGAAGATCGATATCCACAATTGTTTTTGGAGAAGGAAATTTTAATTACACATAAATATCTCTTTACATGATCCAGTGTATGTCTACACATCACACAAGGAGAATCTCAGCACATTGCAAAAACTCTGTAGCATCAGTAAAGGACGCATTATTTATCCACAATACATGATAGCAGCAGTAAGATATGCCATGTTTCTGCGGCGAGGACTGAAAGGAGAGAATGAATGTTGCCACAATTTGATGAAGTTTAAAACAATGTTTTCCCATTATGAATTTGAGTAATAAAAGTGTTCATTATACAATGTAATGATTAAAATGGTTTATGTAGTTCATCCTCTCATGACATGTGATTTCATGGAAGGATACTCATCATCACATTAACTTTCATGTCAACATTAAAATCCCATTCCTGTAGATCTAGCTATTGTTGATTCATTCAGTTCTGAAGTTGTTGCTGTTCTGTTCCATTGTGATCATACCCAGTTTGTACTACGAGGGTAAGTTAATAAGTAAGTCACAAATGGCTGTAGAAAAATAACTAACTATGATAAGAACTTGAAACGAGTTTATTTTTATACATGCATCACCCCTTTATTTCTCAACATATTATCCACCAACATTGATGCACTTATTCCATCATTTTATCAGTCCTCCCAAACCAGCTACATAGAACTGCGTGCTTTGTTTTCGTTTACCTGCCATCCCACAGAACTGTGTGACTTACTTATTGACTCGCCCTCTTAACGTTTTTCTACCCAGCTATGCACCGCTTTAAGGGAAATCACTAGGGGCTAAGTCCACTGAAAATCCACCTTGGCCGGAGACATTTCGCGAGTGGCGCCGAAGTTGAATGTGAAGTGAAAACATGGTTTAGAAAACAGAGCACACAGTTCTATGCAGCCGGTTTGGGAGGACTGATAAAACTTTGAGATAAGTGCATCAATGTTGGTGGAAATTATGTTGAGAAATAAAGGGACAATGTATGTATAAAAATAATCTGGTTTCAAGTTGTTATCATATTTAGTTATTTCTCTACAGCCATTTGTGACTTACTTATTAACTTACCCTCATACGTTGATCTCCATAGCCAGTACAGATATGAATAAATGTATTCATTAAATGATGATGTTGTGATCTTTAAACACAGAAGCCACAAACAATATGTTGCATGATTTATTGCCTGACATATTTCGCTGCATCGCGTTAGGTGCATACCACAGAGTTATATAGTATATGAAGTGAGTAAATGAATCATGTTTAAGCTGAAACAATTAAAACACATAGACACAGGTATTATTCACATGTGGAACATCTGTGTTCTAAGAATATCTTGGGTAAAGAAAAGAACAAATGCATCAATACTTCAAGAGCTGAATATTGAAGAAGGTTGGCTATTAAAACGACAAAACAAAGAAAATTGAAATATTTTGGTCACTTGAAACGTCACGAAAGTTGGGAGAGAACAATAATGGAGGGGTATATGCCTGGGAAGAGAGGAAGAGGAAGGCCAAAGAGAAGATGGTTGCAGGATGTGGCGGATGATCTCCAGATGGGTGTATCGGACGCGGGATATCTTGCTTATGATCGAGAGGTTTTCCGGAAGGTTGTTATGGGAGCGAGGTTCTGCAAAGGACATGCTACTGAATTCATGGAACATCTGTTATCCCCACGGAGTTGTGATAGCATGTTATAGATTTGGACTTGTTTGCTTCAGAAATGATTGTCTGCAAAGACTTTCATACCCATCTATCAAAATTTCCAGGGCTTTATATGAATGCAGTATCTACCTTAAAGGTAAAGGTAGTACCATAGCAGATATTGCCATTAAGATGTGAAATGTTAGATCTTCACATATTCTAGGCATGACATAATGACTTGGGACAGCCAGTTACTTCCCTGTTACCCTTGCTTTATCTGCATTATATTTAGAAAATTCAAACTTTTTCTGTAGTGAAAGGTCACCTAAAGAACATCAGTATACTTACAGCAGTATTCATAACTCATTCAAGCACCAACATGGACATAATCAGACTGCACCCGGTACCATTAGTATTGGCACTCTTCGCTAGTTGTTGAAGATAAAAGCAGCGCTCATATGGGAATGTCCCAAGTGCTGTGATCTCAGTTCTGGACTCATCTCAACTCATAACTTGTGTAATAAGCATAATAAAGCATGTTTTCAACCTGTTCATGTCAGCATACACCAGCATAGCCTGGACACTACAGTCACTTAACTGATTCATTGCCAAACAAAAACTAGGTTTAGACCACAATCAAATGAACAAGTATTATCATATAAATGTTCGTTCACTAAACATTGAAATTGCTGAAGATACCACAAAACAAAACAAAATGACACTATGATCCTAGTGGGGTGATATATCATCCTTTTGTCCAAAAGGGAGGTCACATTTGGTGAAATGTTATCCTTCCGCACTGAATCAGTTAAGCTCTAATAAGCCTGCTAACTGTGTATGTCGAACGAACGAATGAACAAACTTTATTTTCAAAGGGTCACAAATTGGGCATGCAGGCATGTCTTACATTCGGCTCTTTCAACCACTTATCTGTCGTTCATCAATTGTGCATGTTACATTCACATAGAAAAAAAAAAAACATTGTCAAATGAAAGTTTTAAACATAAACAATGCATATTACAATGTTATGAGACAAGCAGGCAGGCAGACACACATACACAAGCATGTTCATAAACAAATACATACAATCCTGCAAATATACGTACATCATTTACACAAACTCTCACAGTTTTGCACCCACTCAATAACACACAAATACGCAATCCCTCGCATACATGTGTACTCACTCACAATCACAAACTCACTAACAAAAGTTTACTACCACTCAACCCACTTCCTGGGCATTGACTGAGAGTCATTTATGGTGACTGCCTTGTTTCATGGAGTCTCAGAAAGCATCTCTGAGCTCCAGTGCCCACCTAACTCATTCTCATGTCACTTCAGATTATGTTTTTGTCTTCTCTCTGATGATGTTCTTCCATCTAACCATGAAACCCCATCCTGATTCCCTCACCCTGCTGCTCTTGTTCATCAGTATATACTATTACATAATCAATCCCAGTGATAATCTCTATGAAATGCCCGATTTCCAAATCTGCTCTCCCATTGTACAACTCCTTACATTATTCTCATTGATTATTTTGCCCTATCTATATGGGTGAAGGGAGCCGCGGTAGTGTAGTGTCTAGATACTTACCCACCAGAGATCATGCGTTCGAATTATCATTGAAGCAGATTTTTTAAAAATTGACCAGGGCTTCCTGGTCGACTCAGCCGAAATGGGTACCTTAAAATGTCTTGGAAAGTAAAGGCAGCCTGCGTGATATTAACATCACTCATGAAGCCCCAATTGGTCTATAAAAATATGGATCTAGAGCCATATGCCCAATGCGTCTTCCTGGTCGACTCAGCCGAAATGGGTACCTTAAAATGTCTTGGAAAGTAAAGGCAGCCTGCGTGATATTAACATCACTCATGAAGCCCCAATTGGTCTATAAAAATATGGATCTAGAGCCATATGCCCAATGCGTCTTATGGTTTAGGCCTATCATGGCATGCAAAAGGGTCCTTCTTTTATATGAGTGAAGGCTTGTCTGGAAAGATGCAGGGGGGGGGGGGGGGGGGGGTCTTCAAATCACTGCTGCAGTCCAAGAGTATTTGTCTCTGAGCAGTATTGTCTCATCATGTCTGGCTATGGAGATCACTTCCTTCTTCAAATCACTGCTGCAGTCCAGGAGTAAATGTCTCTGAACTGACCAGTATCAGTCTCGTCATGTCTGGCTACAGAGAAAACTTCCTTCTTCAAATAGTAAGGTGGCTTCAGAGCTAGACATGTCCAGTTGGGACATTGATGACATACAAATACAGGCGGTTAGAGTTCAATCCGGTCTACCATTTGTGTTGGTTAATGTGTATGCCCGTAACGCAAATGTGGATTCCCCAGAAGTGGCAGTGCTCTAGTGACATATTAGATCATGAGATAAATGTTATTTTCTGTGGCGATTTCAACGCTAAAGGCAGATCGTGGGGAAACATTTCCTCCAACACACAGGGGGAGGAGCTCGAGACTGCACTTGAAACCATTGACCTGGTTTGTATCAACAGTGGCTGTGTCACCAGGACAGCAAGCCGTCCAGGTGATGAGGACAGTGCTATTGATCTGGCGCTGGTTTCTCCTTCACTCACTACAGTGTGTAGATGGGGTGTCCTAGGGTACCATGGCAGGGACCACCATGCAGCATATTGGTGGAGAAAGGCAGAACCAGGCAGCACAAGTCAACGGTCAAGACTTTCCAGTATGACAGTACAGGGCAAGATGTGGTGAGCAAAATAAGGCAGCGCGGAAAGCTTCAGGGTAGGAAAAAAAGTTGGGAGCAGCCACCATGGTGGAATTTTGAGGTGAAGAAGGCCTGGGTGGATAAGCGCAGTGCTGTAAGGAAATGGCAAAATGACAAGAAGAACAGAGTTGCCCATCCTAGTCCCTGCATGCCCTTAGAAAGAGAGATGCACACAAAAGTAAGCTATTTAAAAAAAAACTGGTTAAAGAGGTTAAAAGTGAATAATTGGCAGAGGTATGTCAAAGAGTAAGCACAGACAAGTCACTGAAATTGTTCTGGCGACTACATAAAAGCATGAATCAGGTAGTCAAGAATAAGAGAATTTCTGACTTCCAAGGTGCTGACCTCATCTGGCAGAGGACTGACGAGAACAAGGGCAAAGCCCTCTTCGAACGCTATCTAGAGCAGAGCAACCAGACAGACATGAGAGGCCGAAATCGTGCCAAGGAGGTCACCTCAGACAGGTGCAAGGCCCAGAACATTTCAGATGACGATACAGTGACAGTGAAAGAAATCAAGACGGTGCTTCGACGATCAAAAAACAGCGCTACAGGGCCAGATGGCATAAGATACGACGACATCAGTAGGTGTACCGACAACGAGCTAGAGAAATTAACAGACATTTACAACAACAGTATAGGGAGCGCTAGTATAAAGGAGGAATGGTTACAATACACAGCTATCTGATTCCCTTGCCGAAGCCTGGCAAAGACCACACAAAAATTCAGGGATATCGAGTAATATCCATGCAGAATACAATAGGCAAGCTGCTGGAGAAGTTAATTGCCAGGAAAATATCAAGCCAGCTAGAGAGGCAAGGTGTTTTCCCACCTATCCTGGAGGGTACCGTCCAAAAAGAGAAACCTGGACCAATGCAGCAGTTTTTGTCCATGACGTCTATGAAGGTTTCCACTCAGGCATTGAAACCTTTGCTGCAGCGATAGATCTTGAGGATGCGTACAACAGAGTACCATTGGATTTCTTAATGCTTCAACTTCATGAACTCAAGATAGGTCCTTTCCTCCTTCGTTGGATCGCTGCAGCCCTTTTCCAACGGAAAGTAGTTTTCAGATGTGGCAGTTGGACTTCGGAACCAACAACAATATATCCTGGCCTACCACAGGGATCACCATTATCTCCGGTGCTGTTCAACGCCTACACTGTGAAAATCACCAGCGAGCAGATCAATGGACCGGGGAGGACACTGTCATATGCCGACGATGTTTTAGTGTATCGTCAGGGTAAGGATAGAGATCAGGTTGCTGTGGAACTACAAACCGAACTCAATCGCATAAGTACTTGGTGTGTTGAAGCTGGGGCAATGGTCAATCCAACAAAGGCAACAGTGACATGGTTCTCTTTGAATAACCATATTGTCAACACTCCAACACCAACTGTAAATCTGTGTTCAGAGACTGTGGAAAGAATCCAGACAATGAATTACCTGGGGATACGTTTTGATCGAAGCCTTGCTTATAATCAGCACATAGACCAGGTGATAACAAAGGCCAAGCGGGGTTTGGCTGCGATGCGGTGATGGCGGCAGCAAACTGTGAGCAGCGCCATCTATGTCTTCTATACGAGGGGCTGGTCATGTCTGTTTTTGAGTATGCGATGGCGATCCTGACTCTCAGCCGTAAGCAGATAGAAAGGATGGAAAGGATACAAAACGAAGCTATGCGCATTATTCTTGATGTACAAGAGATACAGCATGCAGGGCGATGCTGCTACCTTCTTGATTTTCCAACCACTGAGGACAGAATACAAATTTGCTGAGCACGTATCTACCTCAGAGTTAACTCAAACACAACATCCACTGTATAGTGAAATTAGGAAGGTGAAGGGCAACAGGTTAAAAAGAGGAAGGTCGTGGATGGGTCAAGCCGAAGACATTCTTCAACAGGTGTGTTCACTTGAGGACTTAGAACCTGGCGAGGAGTGGGTACAAGTGCCAACAGATTTCTGTACGTCCTTTTCATGTTTGCATCCAACTAGACAGAAAATGCAGACAAGAAAATCCGGCTGCTGTGGAGGCGGAAGTACAAGCGTTGATTTTCGAGAATTCGTTAGACGGTGATGCTGTCATTTACACAGATGGGTCGGTCGTCCGACATGTGAGAAGCTCATGGGCCTTTACGGCTCAGGCCGGAGGGAGAATTGTGAAGGAGGACTCTGGTGCTTTTGTTGAGACCACAAGTAGCCTGACTATGGAAGTCATGGCAGTAAGTAAAGCAATAACATGGCTCGAGACACAGACATTCACTAGGGCATGTTTCCTTAGCGACTCAATGAGCATGCTCAAGAGGATAGAGATGGGGTGGATCGGAAGAGAGTCGTTGCTGTCTCTGGAGCGGTCTCGGCTGACGAAGATTAGTTTCATCTTCGTGTCAGGGCATGCGGGAGTACAAGGAAATGAGTAGGCTGACAAGTTCGCAGGTAAGGCTACTGTGGAGGGCGGACGCGCCATGGACCAGGCTGACATTCTGAATGCTCTACGAGAAGTAAGACGCTCGCGAGAACCAAGTGATGACTGTGAATCTACAACCATGGTCAGACTGCGAGAACAGCAAATTAAAAGAGGTGTGGCCTAACAGGAACACTACGCAGGAAGCTAAAGAAGATTGATAAACCAACACAGAACTGGTGTCGTTAGCCGCTACACGCTGCGGGATTTGCAGAGGAGGGGATCCGAGCACTTATGGACTGAATGGTTCGATGTGCAATGAGGATGATCTGTCGACTAACTAACTAACTAACTAACTAACTAACTAACTAACTAACTAACTAATCACTGCTGCAGTCTAGGAGTATATGTCTTTGACTTTACCAGTATCGTCTCACCATGTCTGGCTACAGAGATCACCCCCTTCGTTTCTCTTTCTAGAGAAGTGCTTCACATTTAGTTATGCGCCTCAGAGGTCAGTGTGTACAACTTCAGCATGTATGTGTGTAAGGTTTGTTTCCTCTAGACAGATTTAATCCAAGGTAACACACTTTATCTATCCATGGGTAGGTTTTCGTTTCTAACAATTGTTGCAATGACAGCGGAATTACAGCCTAATTCGTTGTGATCTCCAACTGTCGTTTTAAAATGAACATGGAACTTCTGTTGTGTGTGTGTGCGCGCGCGCGCGTGTGTGTATGGTGTGTGTGTGTGCGTGTGTGTGTGTGTGTGTGTGTTGTGTGTGTGTGTGCCCTTATCCAAAGTGGCTTGTATCCATTGTTACTGCCCACGAAATAGAATCACATATGATGTCGTGATATCATTTGATACCGGAGGTTCTTGGAAAAGGTGCCACTTGTTGAGATCTAATCCGGTATTTCTGATCCTGGCGCGATCTTAACCACTCAGCTATAGCTCTCCCCTCAGAGGTCGCGTATAATTAAGCAATATTGTTGGGGCGGGGCGGGAGCGGGAGACTCTTAAAGCAGATATTTGGCATCGGTAAATCTGATGGCTGTGGAAATGTGGTTTTTTTTTAGGAGAATGCAAGTACCATGGACAGACAGAAAAATCAATAACCAAGAGCTACAAGAAACAAATGAAAATCGTAAATTGATTAGAGAGATTAGACGTAAACAGTCAAAATTTGTTGGACATGTTATGGGAAGAAATAAAATGGAGAACTTGGTGACAACTGGCAAGATCGAGGGGAAGAGAACAAGGGGAAGACAGAGAAGTAAATGCCTGGATGGCTTGACCACAAATACCATGGGCAGACATAAAAATCAATGACCAAGTACTATAAGAAACAAATGAAAATCGTAAATTGATTAGAGAGATTAGACGTAGACAGTCAAAATTTGTTGGACATGTTATGGGAATACATTGGAGAACTTGGTGACAACTGGCAAGATCGAGGGGAAGAGAACAAGGTGAAGACAGAGAAGTAAATACCTGGATGGCTTGACCACGTGGCAGGGTCGAGACAAGAACACTGAACTGATCCACGACTCTGGTGATCGAGTGAAATGGCGAATCATGACCGCCCACGCTTACCGGCATGGCACATGATGGATGGAATGGAAAGCCCGTAACCATGACAAATAATTTTCAGAAACAATTTGTTTCGTTTCCCTATGAGTATACCTTTTGAATGTTTCATGTATAACTGCGTATTGCATCAAAATACAGTATTGTGTTTGTGTAGACCAGGAAATTGCAAGTCATGACCGCCCACGCTTTCCGGCATGGCACATGATTTATTGATTGAGACAAGGAAAAGGCTTTCAACAGAGTTAATAAAGTTAGTTGCATGTCCTTTACAGGACGTAGCAGTCAACTCCAGCATTTTTTGGCTGTCCGTGATTCCTGGACAAGTTTACGTTCAGTAGTTTGCCATGGCTTTCTGAACGACCGGCACCCATATTTCATAAAAACCAATGTAAGGCGGTCTGCTGAAAAATCGCCCACAGCTGTGTTTCGAACCCGAGCATGCGGCTTTACGAACTGCGTTCGTAAAACCTTCGCCACATAGCCGATTGCAACAGAGTAGATAGGTATAAATTATGGGCCGTGCATGAAAGCTACGGGATACAAGGACAATTGTTAGAAAACATCATTGTCATGTAGCACTCGAGCCAAAGTGCAGTAAGAACACAAGAAAATGTTTCAGATATGTTTGAAGTCAATACAGGAGTCTCTCTCTCTCTCTCTCTCTCTCTCTCTCTCTCTCTCTCTCTCTCTCTCTCTCTCTCTCTCTCTCTCTCTCTCTCTCTCTCTCTCTCTCTCTTTCTCTCTCTCTCTCTCTGTCTGTCTGTCTGTCTCTCTCTCTCTCTGTCCCCCCTTTGTTGTTGTTGCTATTTAACATCTACATGGATAGAATATCAAAAGCAGCAAGCCTTGACAGAACCGATTCAGAAAATGTCGATATTTTTACTTTAGACGAAACAGATCCACCCGCAATAAGGATCTTTTGTTTGCAGACGATCAGTCGAGCAACGAGGGTTGACTACAAAAGCATATTATGCCGAGTTCAAAGTGCAGAAGATACAATATGAATATAAATGCAGCCTATACCGAAGTAATGCAGGTTAGTACATCTCATGGTCCACTAAATATGCAGATAAATAGTACACAACTGAAGCAAGTTAAAGAATTTAGATACCTAGGAAGTATGATCAAAGAGGATGGAAGAATAGACATAAATCGAAATCAGATGTCAAAAAGCTAGTGCACGTACATATATCAATTGTCACTTATACTGGAACATCCAAATATACATATGTCTGCAAAACGACAGATAGTTAATAGCATATTCATACTAACCATGTGCTACCAATGTCAATTTGGACATTTTCTAAATTTACACTTACGGAAAAACCAGTCATAATTAAAAAGATTTCATCACACAGGACAATAAGAAACAAAAAGGTAACAACACATGTCATCAATTATAGGAGACTGCAGGAAAATACAGTTAAAGACGAATTCAATCAAGAAATCCAAAACCTACATAAGAACATCCCTGATGACCACTCAAGCGTAGATAAGGAATGGACATGTTTCAAGGCTGCCATGCTAGACACACTGAAAAATAAATGTGGAACAAAGAAAGTAGGGCAGGACAAAAGATTAAGAACAGCCTGGTGGAACAACGAAGTTAAAGATAGCATACTCAAAAAGAAGGTAGCATTCAAAAAGTGGATCACAACTAAATCTGAACAGGACTATATTACTTATAGAATAGCACGACGTAATGCCAAACGAACAATTAGAGCATCTAGAGATGAATCCTGGAGAATATACGGTGAACAGATGGCGACCCTTAGCAAAGACTGCCCAAGAGAATTTTATAAACGTGTCACCACAATGAGAAACAGAGATGCATCTTACAACCCAACCACCATCATAAACAGCAAAAGAGGTATACCGATATTTAATCCACAACAAAGACTAGCAAGGTGGGCAGAATACTTTCAAGAACTACTTAACCCCACACATAACATAGAAAACCTCACTTTTGTGCCTAAATGCCAGGGACAGCAAGAACCAAATTTCATACCTGCAGAGGTCAAAGCAGTTATACAGAAAAGTCCTAAAAACAAATCACCAGGTCCAGATGGAATAACCACAGAGGCTATTCAGGCCTGTGGGGAAACAGGAGTTAAATGGCTAACAAGACTTTTTAACATAGCATGGGAAGAAAGAAAAGTCCCAGATGATTGGCAACAGGCAATAATAGTACCAATATGGAAAAAGAAAGGCAATATGAGAGAGTGCGAAACATACAGAGGTATATCACTCCTGAGCCATATAGGGAAAATGTATGCAAAACTTTTGGAACAAAGAGCTAGACCAATAGTTGAACAACAGTTAAGCAAAGCACAATTCGGTTTTCGGAAAGGTAAAAGTTGCACTGATGCATTATTTACACTTAGACAAATTTGTGAAAAAACTATCGAATATAGTGACCAGCAGAATATTGTGTTTGTGGATCAGGAAAAGGCTTTCGATAGAGTAGACAGATACAAATTATGGACCATTCTTGAAGACTATGGGATAGAAGGGCAACTGCTAGAAAACATCATAGCCATGTACCACTCGAGCCAAAGTGCAGTAAGAACACAAGAAGGTATATCAGATATGTTCACAGTCAATACAGGAGTGAGACAGGGATGTGTGCTCTCTCCCCTGCTATTCAATATCTACATGGACAGAATTTCCAAAGAAGCAAGTCTCGACAGAACAGATTCAGAAAATTTAGAACTCTTTACTCCAGATGAAACAACTGACCCACAAGGAATAAATGAACTTCTATTTGCAGACGATCAGTGCCTGTTTTACAGCGATGAGGGCAGACTACAAAATCATATTACTAATCTGAGTTCAACCTGCAGCAGATACAATATGAGTATAAACACAGCCAAAACCGAAGTAATGCAAGTTAGCAGATCGCCAGGCCCACTAAGTATACAGATAAATAACACACCTCTGAAACAAGTTAAAGAATTCAAATACCTTGGAAGTATGATCACAGAAGATGGCAGATTGGACAGAGAAATTGAAATCAGATGTCAAAAAGCTAGTGCACTTACATATCAACTATCACCCTTACTGAAGCATCCAAACATACCCATGTCCGCAAAACGACAGATAATAAACAGCATATTCACACCAACCCTATGCTATCAATCTCAAACCTGGACTTTATCCAAATTACACCTTCGCAAAATCAACACCTGCGAAATGAGATGCCTGAGGAGAGCTGCCAACTTAACAATCCGAGACCGAGTAAGAAATGCTACTATCAGACAGACTGTGGGATCAACACCTTGTGCCACATTTATCGAAAGACAGAAGATCAAGTGGTTTGGCCATGTCGTTAGAATGCAACATCAGCAACTACCATCACTGGCCTTACATCAAAGATCATCTGCGACGAGACCACGAGGACGTCCAAGAAGAAAATGGATTGACGACATCAGAGACATTGTACAACCACACGGAATGACACTATCCAGTGCCGTCCACCGGGCGCTGGAACGCAAATTATTCCTCCCCACGACGCTTGACGGCAGAAGTGGAAGATGATGATGATGATGATGACACTTACGGAAAATCAACAACTGCGAGATGAGATGCTCAAGAAAGGCTGTCAACTTAACTATCCGAGACCGAATAAGAAATGATGTTATCAGAGTGACAGTGGGCTTAACACCTTATGTCACATACGCTGACAGGAAGAAGATCAAATGGTAAGGTCATATCGTTATAATGCAACACCATCGGTTACCAGCACTCGCGCTAAACCAAAGAAGATCTGGTACCAGAGCAAGAGTACCTCCGAGAAGAACATGGATTGACAACATCAAAGACATTGTACAGTCACATGGAATGACACTATCTAGTCCCCTCATCGGGAGCTAGAACGTTACCTATTCCACTGGGCAGAGGCGTTCGTGTAAAACTTGATTATTGACAACTCATGGCCAAGTAATGTGATAATAACATGAATGGGTCTGTTGGACCAGTAAACGGTATAGGCGGGGCTTCATTGCAAAGATGTCACGACTACCAGCATGAGAATGGAGGTGGGAGACGTAATGACAGCGTTTGGATGACTAGAGAGTAGTACAGAACATGTTGTATTTGTGACAGAATTGCAAAACTACGTACAATTCTAATTCTATAATTCTTCCGCCTTTTCTGCTCCCTCATGGGAATGTAGCAGCTGTGCTTTTTTGTTTTTTGTTTTTTATATTTCTTTGTTCTATCTATCCGTGTTGTCCTGTCCTTGACAAAGATTCTGAGAATCGAAACGTCAGCTGTCCTGTGTGTCGTATTGTACGCATTTGTGTGTATTTTATTTTATTATTCATTTTATATATTTATTGAGTGCTTCTGATTTTGGATTTTCACCTGTGTTTCGGGATACGATGGATCTTCTTGTAAGGTATGTGCAACGTGTTGATGTTAAGTACGTTTCTTCTCGCAGGAGGTAAATATACCTATTTGTTTCCAATTCATACGTACAATTCGTATGTTCCTCGTGGAGTGGCTTGCATCGCTCGAAAAGATGAAGGTCAAGAGCATGTCAATGGTTTTCTGCCCAGGACATGCAGGTGGGCGAGAAAATGAACACGCGGATAGACTGGCTGCTGCTCCTTTTGACGACGCGCTGGATGATTATAAGACTGATGTGGTGAACCCTCTCTGGGGTCAAGTGGAAATTGGTACAAAACAAAGGAGCCGCATTTAGAGAGGCCGATTCAGCAGAGGTGGATGGTGGTGAGCAGAGGGCCTGAACGACACTCAATGCGTATAGGAAAACACACTCGGACGTTCAGTCAGGCTGTCACGTGTACCATGAGTGTGAGAACTCTGTGTTGGCTACTGAAGACGGAGAATGAGCACTTAAAGGGATGGCCTGCATGCAATTACAGTATAATTATGTTGATTATTTATTTCATATCCATATGTCGCAAGAAAAGAAAAGCCGGAATACGGGACAGTTGGAGTTGGAGAGGAGGATAAGCAGAGGATGACATAGAGAAGATTGCGGACAGTTTGATATCATGGCATGTATGTAGAAACATCGGTGTCATTCCATCATTGGCATCTTTCCGTCTTGACAGACGATAGTTTGATACATTGTGCTTCAAAAAGGCATAATAATTACGACCCATGGCGGTGGCGAGTGTGGCTGACAAGGCCAATTCGTGCTGTAAATGTTTGTCCACAGTGGATGCATGTGAAAACATGGTCATTTCCACCATCATGCACCATCCCATGTCTCCCACGCTCTATGTGTGCTTTATCTGCAATCACTTTCTCTCTTGTCGTCACTCCATTTCTGACAGTTGCCCTCCATGCAACACGCTCGTCGGCGACCTGCTCCCAATGCGCACTATCAATGCCTGTCCTGTATCAATCATGTTCCGCCCACACACATCTCCGCATCGCAGTAGAGGCCGACCCCGAGATCTCCCACCCATCCGCAATTCACCAAAAAAGATGAGAAACATCCGTGTCAGTACTATCAGAAATGATTGGCAGTGCAAGAGAAAGGCGGTGGATAGACATGATCACCAAATCCACACGGCACGAACTATAAAACCCTTTGGGGCAGAAACATGATATAAAAAAATGTGTTGCTGCTGCCGAACTGTTACTGAAAATACACATCGGTGATAAAAACGTTGATCGAAGCGTTCGCTTGTGTCTGTGTTTTTACTTTCGCCAAGCTTTCTAGTCAAATATGTGTGAATTCGGATTAACAGAAACATGGTAATGTGACCGACACCGTACTGATGCCCACTTCCTGTCTGAGAGGACAACAATCATGGGGACCTTGACTGGTAAGTATGAATGACATTGGATGCATCGGATTTATATGTTTCATATGCACGTTGTTGTTTGCATATGTTTATTATGCATTAATTATCATACCGAGGAAAGGAGTAATTTATTACGGAAACTCAGTATTATAATAATTTGGTACCTTTGACTTGAGTCAAAACAATGTTTTCCCGTAGTTTGTTTCGGTCCAAAACTTCACGGAAGCAGGTCGTCCTCATTGCTCCGTTCCTGTGCCAGTGAATATCACACGAAATGCTCCTCACTGCCCTATGTGAAAAGTGAAATAGGTGTCCCGACAAGCCAACTGCCCTCAGAGGTAACAATGTGCATAATGCCGCCGTCAGAATGCCAACACAGAAGTCCTCAACGGAAAATACAGTACAGTTCATTGTCGACTCGATGGAAGCGGCAGTTACTAGAATAACAATAACACTATAACAGTAACCACATATTTATATTACTACTGAATTACTGCATGAAAAGTCGAGAGGATCGACTTCATTGCCCCAGGATTTATCCCATATGGCTCGGTCCCTTTCGTTAGAGCGGCTCTCTGAAAGCATTGCACAAAGCATTAACACCGTAGCTCCAGCAATGACCCCCAGGAGTCTCAGAGAAAAATGCACTTGTGAATCAAAGAGGCAAAACAGTCAATTCCAAGCAACAGGCCGACCGCCATCGTTCCGAACATGCCGTTCAAGCTACAACAACCTCGGATAGATGTAAAAACATTCCAAAATAAATTCATAGCTCAGTGTCACGCCACGCACTCAGCTCAGTAGCAGAGTGACGGAACCATGCACTACCAGTCCAACATGAGAAAAATGTGACTGCAAACCGTAGCCAGAAGCATAAAACATAAACACTCCTGAGGCTTAACGGTTCAAATGCCAATCGACCATGTTGGGGACCGGAAGTGAATTTGAATAACGAAAACACAAACCATCCATAGATTGTAGGATTTATTGCCTGGCATATTTCACTGCATCTCATCGGGTACATACTGCAGAATTCACACAACATAGAGTAAAATAACTAGATACATCCTTCAAGCTGAAATATTCACATGTTTGCACAGTAATGTCAATTTTCTACCACAGAAATGTTAAATGGACTATCATGTCTTTCTGTTTGCACAAAACTGGCCTATGTAGTTTAATCATGATGACTTCTACAAACTTTAACAAGCGACTATTTTGTGTATTAAACAACACACAAAAAGCGCTGTCTCTATCAATTACATGACCGGTTTCCAAGACGTGCCGTGCAATGGATGACGCTGGAAGTTTGTAATTGTGGTGTGTCTGCCTTTCCATGATCCTCCTATCGCCTGTGTGTAGTAACTTGTCAATCCAGTTGGGTATGTGTTCAACAACCCTGCTGTGTAACTGCCGCTCTGTTCTGCCAAGACTTATACCTGCATGTGAAGTGGTAAATGCAGTTGGATTTGGCGTACAGAGCGGCATATTCTTTTACTGCTTGGGTGAGAATAGGTGTGGTTCTTTACCTAATAACTGGAGTTGCAGCATAGAATGTTCGGCCGACTGTTGTAATGAGTCGGTCCTGTAGACGTTGCATTACGACATCCCCTTGAAAGGTTAGCTGGATAAATACCTTGAGCTTAGGGACTGTAGCTTTGTCTGGTTTTGGTTTCAGCTTTTGGCAGTGGCACTTTATAAATCTTGTGGAGTATCCATTTAGGTGTAAGACATTCTCCAGAGTTTAAATTTTCTCTGTCAGTGTGTCCTGGGTGCATATCTTCCTAGCACAGTCAAACAGGGTCCGTACTAAGCCCCGTTTGTACTGGACAGGTGCAAAGCTCTGAAAATTTAAGTATTAGCCAGTCCGCATTTCTTTGCGGTACACCAATCTTTGAATTGTGCCATCTGCTCTACATCTCATTAGGATATCCAGGAATGGCAACACTTCATTGTGTTCATGTTCCATAGAGAGATGTTTTTATGCGTCATGTTCATGATGGCCTGGAACAATGTTCCTTGTAGCTCATCTATGGTGATAATTAACATATCGTCGACATAACAATGGTAGAAGACCAAGTTTTTAATGTCTGAGGATCTCTTTTCTTCTAAATGTGCCATGAAGATGTCTGCTAGAATAGGACCAAGAGGACTCCCCATGGCCACTCCGTCAATTTTGCGGTATGACTTTTTTTTAATAGAAAATTAACTAACTGCTAGACTAGAGAAGAGAATGAATCTGATAATGTCTGGCAACTAACTTGATCGCGATGAACAAAATACTTGAAATTAACTGGAAACGTAAAGCAAAGTTGTAAAAAATGCAGTGTATTTCAGTGCGATTGTATCTTTCAGTTATACACATAACGGTTTAAAAAAAAAATGAATGTCTTCATTTTTAAGTTTAAATTTATTGTCTTTTAAAAATATTTGCTGAATTATTTGGATAACAACTTCTTAAACATAAATCAAATTACATCAAATACTTTTTGTTCAGAAAGCAATGGCAAACTACTGAATGTAAAATTGGCCATAAAATCAACATGGAGTTTGGGTTTGTTGCAACAATCTGCAAAGGAAATGCATTAATGAGGAGAGAGAGAGAGAGAGAGATAGAGAGATAATCTGAAAAGATGAGGAGAGAGTGAGATATGTTAAACATTTCAGGCTAAATTAAATTAAATTGTTTATTACAGCTGGTTCCTGAAATAGAAAATAAACACAAAACATTAACAGCACTTTCATTCAACAACACGCAGTTGTTTAACTAGAAACATTGACAAAATTTAAAAGTTATACGAGGCACGTTTTTTAAGTAAGTCCCGTTTTGACCACACTGACAAATACCAATGGAAAACGGAAATGTGCATATGCAGTATGTTTATGTAGTTCATTAGCTAGCTGTGTGCTGTTTTTTCACTGTCGAAATCTTGTTTGATGCTGCATGTGAGTGATTTATATTGAGTGCGAAAATAAATACTCCTGCCAGCTGCAAGGTTTGTACTGTGATCCATTTTTTTGCTAGCAAAAAACAACAGTGCTGCAGAAATTCACGTCACATATGGAACTGTTCTTCTTTTTTGCGTTCATCCGGAGTGTTTTTTCAGATGTGATTGCAGTGTGTCTAAGTTATGCGCCCTTGGGCCGAAACCCGTAGGCCAACACATCGGCTTTAGTGTGCTTTTTTTGACCAGGTAGCATTCCTGGGAGACTCTCATTTTTGCGGTACCGTCCACAACCCAGCTGGCCAAGTTGGAACGGTCAAAGACAACGGTCATCTCTCAAAGGAAGGCAGGGACAGTCCATAGCATTTTCCGCCATCCAGGGTGGCTTCCATAATTGCAGGGCCGGCACATAGCGCCCTGGTGCTGGGCTCACCGAGGGAATCGTCACGTCCTGCTCATGGCTGCTTTAATTCCTCACTTCAATATATTGGGCATTTCGTTCACCTCAGGCTGTTCCAGCGCAAACCAGACTGGTCTGCAGTCAGTATCCACTCAGCGAGTTTTTCGGACATGTGCTTGTCGTTGTGTCCGTCAGAACTGTTACAGACACGTCGGACATTCGGAAAACTACATAGTCAGAGCTGTTCCGAACAAGAGCGGCATTCGGAAACTAGATAGCTGTTCCTAGCACGAGGGAAGACTAGTTAGAGCTTTTCCGGTCACGAAAGACATTTCACTCGGATGTAATTATGTAGTGCCAATTTTAATTTTTCTGCCCGTAGGTTGGCACTTCCGACTTCAGCGGCATTTATTAATGAGGTTAGTCTTCCTCAGATTTTGAGACAAGTTAGACTCTTATTTCGACTTCCACTCAGCAAGCTTTTGCTTCGGGCTGCCATGTAATGGATTCGCAAGCCAGGCGTTCCATTTCGTGTCAACGAGACAATTTTCCACCTTTGACTACACTCACTCCATGAGTACGGTTACAGACTATCTTCGGAACGTGTGACCGGGGTGTTTCTCCACTTTTAGTACTCGCTCACAAGGTAGGCTACATGTGCTGTCGGCTCAGCACCTTACCTCCGTGCATCTGTGGGCGAGAAACGGCCAGGCCCTCTCATCCGGGGATCCCTCATATCCCCCAGCTAAGAGCCATCGAACAAGTATCTGCACCAAGCATGTAGCGTGCTCAGCACCTCATCTCAATTTTGATGGAGGTTTGTGTCGGCCAGGCTCTCACTCCCAAGGGTTTATGGCTTAGAGACGTTTAGCCACACATCTCGGTTGGGAGCCTTAGAGGTTGTGTCCGGACTGAGATTATTGGCATCGTTTGCCTGATTTAGACTGCTATCCTCAGTCTACCTGCAGAGCAGCAGGTTGTGTCCCTCTTAGTCTGGTCCCTATCCCAAGAGCTGTCCAATATGTAGTTAATATGGGAAATTGTTGACCACCCGCCCTATAGCCCCGATCTGGCGCCAAGTGATTACCACCTTTTCATGCACCTAAAGAAGTGGCTGGCATCCCAGACTTAAAAAACGTGCCTCGTACTTCCCATCATCCTTTGTGATAATGATGTTCATATCTTCTGCAGCTTCAAATTTGGCTGCTGTATTTTCAGAGTAGAAACTTCTATCTTTTCCTTCATACAGTTTGCTTTGATGGTGCGGTGCTGTAATAGTAACCTTCAGTGCAAATGAATAAAATCTAGTTTTCAAACAACTATTTTCCATCTTGGATTTCTTCAGCAAATGTTAATGAACGAATCAACAAAAAATAAGAAGTAGATTGTGAGCTTTACTATAACACGATTACAAGAAACAAAATGGATGCTATGGCTAAAGTCTTCATCAGCATAGAACAAACACAAACCGACACACAACTACATGAAAATATTAAGGTTACTTATCTGTATCCTTATTTAGCTGAATACGTCTTGAGCGACCGTTTGACGACTATCAGTCGACTATCTAGCCTGGTAGTCAGCAAATGTTGAACTCTTCAGTGGTTACTTGCAAAGCCTTGTTTTCCTCCATATAGTTTTGAGTTATCTATCTGCTGTGCTCAACATTTCTTGTCTTGTCTAGCAATTCATTTTGGTTCTGCATGTCCTTAAAGTGTTTCCTCAGTGCCAATACCTGGCTCTGCAAAGATTGGCTGAATACAGCTTTTCTCCTTATCTTCTTATTCAATGTGTTATGTGATATTTTCGACTCAAATCAACTGTACTTACTTGCTGCAAAAATATATGTAAATACAAAATTAAATGCTGAAACAATCCTTTCTGTAAGAGTATATACTTGCATGATTCCCAAATGTCTTTCTATTGTGTTTCTGACCCTGAAAGTCAGCTGTAAAAGACCTGTGTTAACTTTTGTTGTCCCGCTATGCCATGGCGGTGAATCAAGGCCACCCTGACCTGTCCAGTCTGCCCTCTGGCATGTGAATATCATGAACTCTGGTGCATTGTGGTCTGGAATGGTGGAAAGCCTGCATTTTTTACCTGGCATAACTTCCACAACTGCAACTTCCTTAAGTGTCATGAAGACTTTTTGGCCATGCTACTACCTTTATATCCCCTTCCAAGCTAACAAATATATACAATAAACTACTTAATTTGTCTCTTACTACCAATAAGATTAAGACTACCATTAATAGCAACTGAATATTTGCACTTGAAATACCCAAACATAACAGTGCAGTTTTGTTTTCATTTTATAACTGTAAAGTTATAATGTAATAATATATGCATTTATAAACATAATAAGTATTTTAAAAATATATGCCACAGCAGGAGCCTTTTGTGGTTATGTAAAGTGATAGGACCATCATATTTTGTAGACTTGAGTGCGTGGAGGAATAGATGACCAGTCCATCGCTCCCATAGAAAACGGCGAGTGCAAGCATTGAACCCTTGTCCAGCTGAGCTCATGATATTGTTAAAGTAACCTCTACACTGGCTATGTTTAAAGTATTAAGAAAACAAAAACTGTTGGGACAGGCTTTATAAACTCTTAACAGCATATTTTATGTCATGGAAAATGTGGCGTTCACTGTCACTTTCATTCTTCAGTTGTTAAGGCTTACAGTAATGCCTTTAGTTGATCCTTATCACTTATTGCTGTTTGCCATGCTGTGGACTCCATAAAAAAAATTTAGTTGCATGTCCTTCACAGGACATAGCAGTCAATCCCAGCATTTTGGCTGTTCATGATTCCTGGGCAAGTTTTACGTTCAGTAGTTTGACATTGCTTTCTGAACGACCGGCACTTATAGATATTTTTGAAAAAACCAGCACCGCTGTGTGTTTCGAACCCGAGTATACGGGATTACGAATCACGTCCGTAACCCCTTCACCATGGACCCCATAAGGACAGTGTAATAAAATAGAAATCACTATCGAGAACTTCAGATGCTAAGATATACAATATGAACTCTTTTGTAAAGATGGTCACTTATTGAAGAGGTCAGGCTTGTTGCTGTTTTGCCTGGCACCACAATATATTTATCGTTGGTTAATGGGTTCAGTAGCCAAAAGGCCAAGATTTAGAGGAAAGTGGTTACTTATTAGACAGATTCTAACCAGGGATTCTCCTTATGTGATTTTAATACTTTTCAGATTTCTTAATTTTTGTTTCTATTGTATTTTCAGTTACCAAGTTGACAGGTGGTTTTGGATATTCGTTGGTTAGCCTCATAAACCGACAGTTAGGTGTTGCTGCAGTCCCATTTCGTCAGGCCTTTACAGAGAGAACTAATGAAACAAACCATAAAGGAACTTGGTAAACTATGTTGTTCATGAATATTCCATGTATGAAACGCTGAAATAGATATGTTGTGCTAAGACACTAAATAATTGTGGCAATTGTGCAGTGTTGATTCATTTGTATAAGAATCACTTGTAATGCTTTTGTTTAATTGAGATGGGTTGAATTGCAGTAAAGCTGTGAAAATAAAATAAATACGTCTGTAAAAATACAATGAATACATCTGTAAAAATACAATGAACACATCTGTGAAAATGGAAAGATCAGCTTTACAAGAACAAAGTGGAGGTCATCAAATAATAATACGAGTAAATATAAATAATAAATATGAGTGCAAGTTCTTAAAACATCTGATGCCGAGGTAGCGGGTTTAACCACTACAACACTCAGTTGGACTAAAATGTTGACTTCTCGTCCTTGACTTGGGGGCGTAAATTACAAGTACCTCTGAAGTCGAAGTGGGTTCTCTTGATGGTGAGGGACACTGGTAATAGGGAAAGCTAATTCACTCGCAAAAATCAGTCTAGTGAACTAGAAGTGGTAGTTCATCTATGGACTGCGCTTGAGTTCAAAGCGAGAAAACACAACAAAAAAAAACAGTCACAAGTTAAAGAATGGATGTTGCAGCTAGAATGCCTTCTCAGGCAAACATGCATGCTACAATTACATTAAAAACTATACAATAATGGTACTTGCCAAAACACATAAGAGACCATGTGTATTGTCTTTATCCTTAGAGCGCAAACATCAATCCCAAAGACATCATTGCATGGGATATCTCATATTTTTCAACCAAGTACCATTGTTGTGTAGTTTTTAATGTATTATAGTAGTGTCATTTAGACCTATAATTTATTGTGGTTGTTTCTTGGTAATGATCTTTCCTTTTAGAATATCATGGAATACAAGCATATTGTCACGAGCTCCATTCATTTTGTGATAAACATTTGCTTTATCTTCCATTTCAAATTCCATTATTTGTTAATTCCTGATGGCTTTATTCTCTGACATATTGTATTATAAAACAGCGGTAGGGGTTTACGGCACTGTGGATCATAAGAGGCAGTACTGGTTTGCGGCAAACAGCCAGACGCTGCAGCCCTTGATTGATAAAAAGAAGATAGCTCTCTTAAGAAACAAGGAAAGAACAACGCATAACACTCTCAGTGAGCTGAAGCAAGCTAGGAAGGATGTGCAAAAGGCTGCCAGGCAGTGTGCAAATGACTATTGGATCAAGTTATGTGAGTCCATTCAAAATGCAAATGATAAGGGAAACATCAGAAGCATGCATGAAGGGATAATGATCCAATGATCAAAAGAAGTGCACCATTGAAAACCTTGACTGGATAAGAAACAGCAGATGGATAGATGGGTAGAGCACTATTTGAAGCTTTACTAGCGGATGATGCTCTCAACGCCATAGAGGCCCTACCAACTCTTGACCACCTGGACACACTTCCCACCATAACAGAAGTTAAGTGTGCTATAAATGATCTTGCATCTGGCAAGGCCCCAGGTAAGGATGGAATTCCAATAGAGGTTATCAGGAGTGGGCAAGACACACTCACTCTACAGATCCACCAGCTAATAGAGCTGTGCTAGCGAGAAGGACAAGTCCCACAGGATTTCAAAGATTCAAGCATCATAACACAGTACAAGAACAAGGGCGATCGGAGCAACTGTAACAACTATAGGAGTATCTCACTTCTGTGTATTGTTTGGAAAGTATTTGCCAGAATTGTTCTGTGCAGACTTCAAGTCCTAGGAGATCAAGTCTACCCCGAATCACAGTGTGGCTTTCGACAGAACCGGTCTACCATATATATGATATTCTCATTGCGACAAATGTAAGAAAAATGCTGTGAACAGAATCAACCACTGTTTATTGCCTTCATTGACCTCACAAAGGCATTTGATTTGGTCAGTCGTGGGGGTCTGTTCAAGGCACTAAAGAAGATTGGCTGCCCACCAACTCTTCTGTCCATTGTGGAATCGTTCCACACAGGAATGAAGGGTATAATCAAGTTTGATGGTGTAACTTCATTTGAAATCAAGAGTGGAGTTAAGCAAGGTTGTGTATTAGCTACCACCCTCTTTGGAATATACTTTTTACTTCTACTGAAATACGCCTTTCGAGATCAGGATGGTGGTATATGCATTCACTCACGCTCAGATGGTGACCTCTACAATACTCAGAGATTGAAGGCCAAGGCCAAAATTAGGAGGGTACTGATCAGAGAGTTGCTTTTTGCAGATGATGTTGCAATTACAACCCACTCTGAGGAAGAATTACGTCTACTATCTGCATTCTCCAATGCTTGTTCTGAATTTGGTTTAACAATTAGCAAAAAGAAGACACATTTTGTCACAAGGTGCACATGGGGTACCATCAATCTTTATTGACGATGCCAAACTAGAGATAGTAGACCATTTTACATATCTAGAATCAGAGGTAATTAGCAAATTATCCCTAGATCGGGAAATCAACATCAGGATTGGCAAGGCAGCAACCACAATGAACAGGTTAAGAAGAGTGTGGGAGAACAGGAAGCTTACTGCCAAAACAAAAGTCCTTGTCTATCAAGCCTGTGTCCTTAGTACTCTTCTTTATGGCAGTGAAACCTGGTCAACTTACTCACACCAAGAGAAACATTTAAACAGCTTTCATATGCGTTGTCTGCGAAGAATATTTGGTATTAAGTGGCAAGACAAAGTCTCAATACTGAAGTATTGGAAAGATCAGGTTGTGTGACGGTATATTCCATGCTCAGTCTTTGTAGACTTAGATGGATAGGACACGTTAGGAGGATGGATGATGGTAGAATACCAAAGGACATCTTTTTTGGTGAATTACAAATGGGTAAGAGATCTCAGGGTCGGCCTCTACTATGATACAAAGATGTGTGTAAGCGGGACATGATTGATACAGCCATTGATAATGTACATTGGGAGCAAGTTGCCTCTGAACGTGTTGGAGGGCAAATATCAGAAATGGAATAAAGACAAAGGAGAAAATTATTGCAGATAAGTCACACACCGAGTGTGTGAGATGTAAGATGGGGCAAATGACCATGTATTCACATGCATCTACTGTGGATGAACATTTACAGCGCAAATTGGCCTTGTCACATTCGCCACCGCCATGGGGTGTAATTATTAAGCCTTTTTGAAGCAAAATGTAATAAACTATCATCTGTCAAGACGGCAAGGTGCCAATGTAATTTCGACCTATAAATTAATCTGGTTGTTTCTTAGAAATGATCTTTCCTTTTAGAAAATCACCATGGAATACAAGCATATTGTTACGAGCTCCATTCATTTCGTGATAAACATTTGCTTTATCTTCCATTTCAAATTCCATTATTTGTTAATTCCAGATGGCTTTATTCGCTGACATATTGATGCCCTAGTAACATGTTCAGTATGTTGCTGATTGTTGCTTCTTTTGGTGTTTAACTTACCAGTTTGTTAATTAGCTTTGTAGACAGTGATCATTCTTCAGCTCAGTAATTATGGGGGGAAAAAACAACCCAGAAATATAGCCTCTTTCAGCCTGCTTCTGCAGCGTCAGTTATAATTGAAGTCCATTTTTTGGGTGAGTTTTGATATTCTTTCCTTTCTTTGTTTTCTTTCAGTTTGGTTTAGTTTAGTCGACGGATCAACATCACAGCACACGGGTGTAACCCATAAGTGCTCCGTTCTACTCCTAACTCAAGCCTGAGTCTGGAGAATCTCAGCTCAGTGCATGAACTCCATAGCACCGGCAAGGATCCTGAGAGTTCTATACAGGACCGGTTATATTTTCTCCACTGCTCTTTGGGTTCGTTTGGGTCTTATGAGGCTCACGCTGACTGGCATTTTCATTATTGCTTTGAATTCGTCCTGATGAGGACCGGTCCGTAAGAGAACTTGCCAGATTCAGTAACTTCCCAGTTGTTTGTTAAATCATTCTTCTTCTGTCGGCCTTTATCCTCCATTGTAGAAAAAGCCCTCAAGTTTTGCCAGGCTGTCTTATCTTTTGCTGTCTTCTGCAGCGCCATGTCTTTGTCATATTATTCATTTATGTCTCTAATTTTATTCTCCATACGTTTTTAGGTCTGCTTCTATTTCATTTCCCTTTTCGTTTCCAGATAAATCACTTTAAAGTTATACTATATCAGGTCTTTTCAATGTGGGTGCTGCGTACTGTTACTGCAAGATGTTTGTTAATGTGCGTACTCAAATGTATGTTATGTCAAGTTATGCAGTGCACAGGCTCACATCAAGTGTTTTCAACATGTCACCTCGCTTATAAATCATGCTTTATGACTGCCCACAAACTTATTCTTGGAAAAGTAATGAGGTGGTTTTCCCTTATTTTCTGTGTATCCTTATGTTTGAAATGGTACCCTTGTTTAGCTTAAAATGATGTTAGATAACTATTTTATTATAGAAATTGTCACACAACATGTCACCTCACTTATAAATCATGCTTTATGACTGCCCACAAACTTATTCTTGGAAAAGTAATGAGGTGGTCTTCCCTTATGTTTGAAATGGTACCCTTGTTTAGCTTAAAATGATATTAGATAACTATTTTATTTTAGAAATTTTAGTTAACTATTTTGTTATAGAAAGAGTGGTAATGAATATTGATGCTTGTGTGTTTCAGCACCTCATTGGTCCCATACAGACAACAAAGCACTGGACAGGAAGTAGCTGCTGAACCACAAAAAAAGCCGTACTCTCCTTTTCAAGGCCCATTCGCTAATAAAGTGGATTATGCATTGGCCAGGCTTGATGACCTTGTCAACTGGGGAAGAAAGGTGAGTTTTTGTGGTGAGAATAACAGATATGTAGGTAGTGATGACTCTTGTTGTGTATTACTGGGGACCATAAGAGGAGCAAAGAATTGTAACGCTATGACCTAGCATGCATGTTGTCAGAGGTGACTAAGGAGAGATTGATGTGACACTGACTACCTTACCTGTTGAAAACCTCAGGGAGTCGGTGGCTAGCATGCTTGTTGGTCCATTTGCCATGCATTTGAATCCCTGGTGAGGCAGATTTTTAAAACTGGTTGACCCAATCTAAATGGTTACCAGGAAATGTCCTCAGAAGTACAGGTGGTGGTTGTAATTTTGACCGCATATTGACACCTATCAAGTGCCACTTGGTCTGTCTGAATATGAGGCTAGCACCATATACCCATTTTGCCTCAAGGTGTGTGAAAAGGCCCTTCACTTTTAATTATAGCCTGTGAAAATTCACATAACATACTGCCAGGGAAGCCCACTATTGTAGTCAACCGTGGCACTATATTTCAAATCTTATCTGATTCCCCCATGTCTGTCAGTAAGACACATGTAATTGTAGGTGAGTGATGTAGGAAAGTGAGTTTTGTTCAGATTTAATTCAGGGGTGTAACACTAATATTTATTGATGAACATATAGCACTTCAGTTCATTTATAAAGATATAAATAGGATGGTTATAGTATAGTCATAGGGAATCTCCATTACAGTGTGTGTGACAACTGCATCACAGGTTAAAAATGGAAGATAACAATATGCTGATGATACCGCCTTGAGAGCCACAAGTCGGAGGGAACTACAGAAAATCATAGATACACTGGTTGTAGAAAGTGAAAAAAATGGGCCTTAGCATGAATAATAGAAAGACAAAAGTCATGGGGTATCAAAGAAACAGATTGTGCCTAAATTTACAATTAAGGTGATGCTAACCCTAAAAAATTAAATTCTATAATATTTAATTTCTATGTTCTTTTATGTTATAGGGTTTCTTCTTCTTCTTCTTCTTCTTCGTTCATCCGGAGTTTTTTTCCGGATGTGATTGCGTTGTGCCTGTTTACAGCAGAGCTGCGTTCTTGCGCCGTTAGGCCGACACATCCGACTTCTGCGGGCATTTGTTGACCGGGTTAACCTTCCCGGGTTGTTATAGGGTTTGATACTGAAGACTGCTGAATGATAAAATACTGTCAAATTGGCTTTGTACGTAACGGTTGCCATGGAAACCAGGATAAACAGTGGCCATATTGGATTTCTTAAATATGATTGTCAGGGTCTTAAACTTGGCTCGCTAACCTAACACATGTGAGACAGTACAAGTACAACGTGATTTGACTTGAGACTCAACGACACAACGTTCAATGGATTTATTTACAGATCATATACAGTACGATGATCACTACAAGATATACTTGACACTTCAATACACTTACATACCCAATACAGCTCACAGTCTATCTCTCAAGATGTCCAGACACTCGACTTTCAGGCACAGAAACCACACGCCTTCTTTCTCTCATCATGCGTCCAGTCGAGTCCACGTCCCAGAGCTGTCTGCCTATAGCTCGCAACTTGCCTCCCACCTGAAGTGGCTTCACGAGGCATGCGTGCGCCTTGCGTCGTCCTTGCCTGACCGCTGGCCGTCTCGTCAGCCAGCAACCTCGCAGGCAGGTAACTACTACTCGCCTGGCGGCGTAACGAAGTTACAGCATCCCTGCCGTTTTTTAATTCACAGGTTTCATTTTTGGTATACATGTACAGAAATAGAACCTTTATATTCTGTCAGAAGCTTTTAATGATATTCCTTGGCATTTTTTTTCTTCATAATTAAAAAAAAATTCAACATTTTCATTGACAATTTTTTGGGTTTCTTTGACTGTTGCACAAGAACTAAATCTTAGTGTTACAAATGCTCTTGACAAGATGTACTTACTATAATGAAGAACAAGTCTGCCAAGTTTCATTTTAATGTGACGAACAGTTTTTGAAAAAAGTTGAAACAAAATAAAAAATATGGCAAAATGAGAAAACGGGGAAAAATTGTGTTCATGTTTTTATTTTTAATGCTAAAAAATTATTTTAATAGTAAAAATTTTTATTTTACACAGAAAAACAGTTTAAAACTGTATCTGAGAATTAGAATGATCCTGCTGTATATGCAGGACCTCCTTCCAGGGCATGCAGCTCACCTTGTGTCTGCAGTTCGGCCGCTCGTACACTGTCGCGTCTCTTAGTATTTTTTTCCCTTCTTATGTTTCAAGCTGTTTCTAACTCACTTGTCCATCCTAGATGCTCCTAGTCTCTGCATATGCAGGCCTGTAAAAAATCAAAAAAACTGAGCAGAGTCTTGTGCAGTAGCAGCTCCAAAGTTTAACACTCTTGCAGCAGTTTCAACTGCAAACCGAACGGGCTTGAGTGAGGCAAAGTTGTACTTAGTACATCGAGCCCATATCAAGCTGTGTAAACACTCATTTGAATTCTGAGTTTGTCCTGACACACATCTGCTTAGTAGTTTAGTGTCAGACAGCCTTTCATAAATTGGCAACAGATATTTCTCAAGCTTGTCACTGTTGAGCCATGTTGCCATATGACGGTACACTCCACCAAAGTCGTGAATGGGGTTTTCCCAGTTCTGTACAAAATGGACAGATAGGAAAGGAAGATACCATTGGAAACGAATACAGCGTCACAGAACAACAAAGGACTTTCTCTGTGTGTGATTCGAAAGGAAAGGACGTGCGAGAGGTCCCGGGTTCAAATCCCGGACGATCCCCCATCTTCATGCCAATAGGTAATTCCTCCCATTGACTGATAAACAACTCGTTACGCTTTGAACAATGTGATGAATGATCAGACGACTCCAAAGGAGAACAATACTCACACTTTTATTTCGTGTCGAGCGGAACAAATAACAGCGGATAGTTATTGGGTGTTATTAAACTGCCCCCGAGATATAGGAGCAGCGTTTAATTAGTAAATGTTTCACACGAAACCTTCCTGCCTTGCCCTAATGTCCCCTTTGAGGCGCAAACCTGCCATTTCACCATTCAGAGTTGCAGCGTGTCTAAGGTTTTCGAGTCCTGTCTTAAATATCCATTTGCCAATCGATCTTTCCTCCTGAATTCTATTCGCCTAAGCTCGGAATCAGTCGCATACAGCGCTTCACACACGGCTCTCTGGAAGACACGTCCTTTCCTTTCGAATCACCCACAGAGAAAGTCCTTTGTTGTTCTGTGACGCTGTATTCGTTTCCAATGGTATCTTCCTTTCCTTTTTGTCCATTTTGTGCAGAACTGGGAAAACCCCATTCACGACTTTGGTGGAGTGTACCGTCATATAGCACATGTGTGTAACATCCTGTCATGTACAGTGATGCCTGACTGCTGTGCATGAGCCTGTTGAACATACTTTACAGTTCGAGAGAAAAGTGTGTCCTCCAGATCTTCTAACTTTGAATATAGTTTATTTGCTTTGTTGTGAAATGTTTTGTGAAGACCTTGCAGATTCATATTTTCTCAAAAATTATTGAATGCTGCTGCACCCATCCAACAAACTAATGTAATGCAGAATATACAGACTGGCTGTTGATGGAGAAAAAAAGATATATCCCCATCATTACTTCTTGCAGCTAGGTATCTTCCACAAACTTCACAAAAAGAACAGTAAACATTTGCATGCACAGCTAATCCTTTGGCTTTCTTGCTGTCAGTTTTAAAAATAAGACTAGTATTTTTACATACTAGACAATATAACGTTTTGATGATTTCATCTATTCTGAACAATCAACTACTGCTCTGTGACTGTGTTCTAGTTTGTGCTATATGTTGTCATCAACAGAAACATACTTCCTGCTAGAGGATGTCATATATTCATAAGTATCTCTTTTAAATTGGTTTCTGGATTATGTTTATCTTGCAATAAAAGAGTCACTTCCACAACTTTGAAAATAACACCATGCTACTAAATCATTCAGACTCACTGTCAAACAACTTGGAGATGGCATGCGCTGTTGTGTTTAGCTGGGTCGGATTCAGAATTTTCTGTAATGTTTACGACGTTCTGGTAGATTTTTCGGTGCTTACGAGCAATTGCCAGTTATTGACTGCATGATTTCTTACGTTGAGCAATCTGCATGTTAAATTTCTTGGAACAAGGCATTTTTCACTTCGTGTGTCGATTGGTCGCTAAGCGAAAACACAACAAATCGGCCATCTAGGAAACCCACATGATCAGTTTCCGCCAACGGGGATAGCGCATTGCACTAGGTGTTCCATATATGGATATTTCCGGAAGATTATAGATTCAAATGAAACAGTTGTACAAAGGATAGTTGCCAATTATGCGAACCCGAAGTTTAACGAACAGTTAGAGGAGATCGTGACCTTTACAATGATATATGAAACACGTGGATCACGCATCAGCGAGATATTGTTGCTAGGGTTTGAAAAATGTCAATTTCGTAACAATTGTCAATAAGTAGACAATTTGACACCTAGGATGGGTTCAGTAAAATATGAATATTGCATTAAAATAACTGTTTTTAAAGAAAAAGCAAGTTCAGAATCTGATAGAAGACATGCTAAGGTGTTTAAAAATGAACTATTCCAAACATAGCCAAATTGACCAAAAATCAATATTTTTTTAGGTTAGCATCGCAAAAATGATATTTTTGGGCTATTGCAGAAGTTCAAATATCTAGGCATGTGGATAATATCAGATGGAAGATGCATCACATAGATAAAGAACAGAATAGGACAAGCAAAAACTGCATTCAATCAAATGAACAATTGATGCAATGAGTCCTTGTCATTGGAAGTTAGAAAAAGAATTCTTGCATGTTACATAGAACCAGTTTTAACATGCGACTGCAAATCCTGGACAATTAGTAAACAAGTAAAAAAAATCCACAGAAGTCTTGCAGATGTTTTTATAGAAGAATGCTGAAAATTTATTGGACAGCCAAAATGAGCAATCTGGACATTTTGAGGAAGGCTACGTTGCAGTGACAACTTATCACAAACATAGAAGAAGACAGTCATAATTTTTTGGCCACATTATAAGAAGACGAAAACTGGAATATTTTGTGACAGCAAAAAGATTTGTGAAAAGGCGAGATAAGAGGGAGACATTGAGAGAAAATTCTTGACAATCATATGCCATGGCACGGGAGGGAGTCAACACATGAAAAGATCCACGCTGTCTGGGATCACCGTTTGGGGACAAGCATGATCACCCATGCAAGTCAGCAAGGCACTTGATGATGATAACAATATAGTTAAACAGAAGAGAATTATGCGTAGATTTAAAAAAAAATTAGTTGCATCTCCTTTTTACAGGACGTCGTAATCAATCCTAGCATATATTGAGCGATTGTGATTTATTTAGACAATTTTACGTTCAGTTGTTTGTCTTTTTGAACCTCCAAGGCTCATACCATTGTGAAAATCAATCCAAAACCAACTGCTGCAAAATCGCCTCTGGTTGACCTTGAATCCAGTATGTTAGATTTTGTGAAACTGCTCACTACTCCTAAGCTACAGATCCATGTGTAGATTAGAAGAGACATATGCTATCCGTTTCTTTGTTTATTTATTTATTTTTTTTTAACAAAGAGCAAATTTACTAAACTATTTTGTTGCAGATGATCTCTATTATCAAAATTCATTATTCGTTTAGAATTCCCTTTGGCCTCTCACATTTGGTTTGGCATGCTGTGCTGTGGAGATGATGCACTTTGCTGCCCCACGCTATGACATGGACAGGTTTGGAGTGGTGTTCAGAGCAAGTCCTCGTCAGGCAGATGTCATTATTGTCGCAGGAACACTCACAAACAAGATGGCTCCGGCCCTGAGAAGGGTCAGTTTGCTATATTGTGAAAGTTATGTGAAATTTGTTTGTTTTAAATCTCTTTTTTTTCCCCCTCCCAAAATGACATTAAAATTGTAATATGTTACTAGCAGGGTAAACCTACAAAAATTTAATGAAATAATGTCTAGCTGAGGTATTTAAATATTTATTTTCAGGATGATATGCTATCGAAAAACACTATATATATTTCAAATGTATGTATGTATGTGTTCATGTGTTTGAATCCCAATCGAGGCATCATTGGCACCTTGCCGTCTTGACAGACGATAGTTTGTGCTTTAAAAAGGCATAATAACTATTACCTATGGCAGTAGGGAATGTGACTGATAAGGCCAATTTGTGCTGTAAATGTCCGTTCACAGTGGGTGTATATGAACACGTGGTCATTTCCACCATCATGCACCATCTTACGTCTCACATGCTCGGTGTGTGACATCTGCAATAATTTTCTTCTTTGTCTTTATTCCATTTTTGATGTTTGCCCTCCATGCAACACGCTCAGCAGCAACTTGCTCCCACTGTGCATTATCAATGCCTGTATCAGTCATGTCCCGCTTACACACATCTTTGTATCGTAGTAGAGGCCGACCCTGAGATCTCTTACCCATCTGTAATTCACCAAAAATGATGTCCTTTGGTATTCTACCATCATCCATCCTCCAAAGATGTCCTATCCATCTAAGTCTACGAAGACTGAGCATGGAATAAACCGCCCAAGTTAATCAAGCCTAAAATGGGGGCCAGGAAATGTTTTGAAAAAGAAGGTGACAGTTGTGAATTTGACATCACCCATTACATGCCGATTTGTCTATTCAAAAATGGGGCTAGCACAATGTTCCGAATACACCTAGGACATGTAAAAAGGTTGTTTTAAAAATATGTGTTTTTTATGTGTAAAAATATATGTTATTGTTTTTAAATGTGTATGCATATAACAGTTGTGCTTTTTTCTGACTGTGTTTGCACATGCATATAATTGGCATTATTTGGATGAAAAGATACTAGCTAGATGTGTACTAAGTTTATATGGTTTCAAGGTACACATAAAATGCTATCATTTTAAATTTAGCCTTGCAGCTATTATGGTGACATACGTATGAATACCAGAATACTTGTACATTTGTTTCCTTAAGAATATTTAAACAAACGTTTCATTAGCCTGACTTTGAACCAGTATTCCAAATAGCCAATTGTATAAATTTAGTTGCCAGAAATGTCCTGTTGTTTCAGAAAGCTGCTATGTGCTAAAACAAGCATAAATATATGAGTCTATGCTATACTTCTAATGCAGTCTGTACTCGTAGTTTAAGAATTAAATAACTCTGAGTATCAGTTAGGGGACAAGGCTATAAGTGTTGGTCATTCAGAAAGCAATGACAAACATGTGTTTGCCTGACGGGTGCTTTACTTGAGATTAGAAGAATAAAACATGCCATTGGACCTAGAAGCAAATACCTGGATGGCTTGTCCTCGTGGCATGGTCGAGACAGAAACACGGAGCTAATCCTCGACTCTGGTGATCGTGTGAGATGGCAGAACATGACCACCCACGCTTACCGGAATGGCACATTATGGATGGATGGATTGTTTTAGATTGGGACAAACGAAAAGGACTTGATATTTGGTTTGTTCGATTGTGGATGTGTATTAAAATCATCCAGTGATGTGTGTGAGATATGAACATGTTTACAGAATAGAAAGCAGTGCCTGTATTTTGTTCATCATAGATAATCAATTTTATTCAACTAACATGGAATGCACGTTTGAAGTTCACTCCATTTAACTTATTGGAATATCTAATAATGAGGTCTTAGAAACCTCTGTGTTCCTGTTTGGAAAGAGTAGAATATAGATTGTTGGTGATGCTGACTTTGTGTGACAACAAATGGATATAGATCACAGTTGGAATAGAATCCTTGGAGGGATAATTAGTGTGGTTGATTGGGGGTTGGGGTGAGCTGATGATGTCATGAGTCTGGTCAGATGAGGGTTCTACACCTGCATTCATCTGTCCTCTGACAGAGGAAAAGACTGGCCACCTATGGTTGTGTGCATTCAGGCCTACACAATATGATGGCCCATCACATCACAGACCCTGGCAGGTTCCTTCTTTGAGATTGGGGGAAGGGGGTGGGATGCTTTATTAGACTGGAGTCCAGCTCTTCTACGATCTGAAGGGACCTAGAGAGCCCAGACAAATATATAACGTTGAGTGTCCGGCTTTAGATTGCCAGGCCAGGTCCATGAGGGACCGTGATAGGTTGGGATAAAAGTTGTAGCACAGCAGATGCAGTTTTGTCGCTTGTATCTATTTTTTTGCGCTCGCTCGCTTGCTTTGAACTCAAGCAGAGTCCATACACACTACTCCTAGTAGTGCTGGACTGAATTTTACTTGTGTATTAGTTTTCCATATTAACAGTGTCCCTCGCCATCAGGTGAACCCACTCTGACTTCAGAGGTGCTTGTAATTTACGTCCCCGTGTCAAGGAGAGGTCAGCATTTTAGTCCAACTGTCCGGTGTAGGGGTTGAACCCCTTACCTCTGCATCAGCATACTGGATGTTTAAGAACACACATTCTTATCCATTCAGCCATGCTGACCTCCGGGGATCTTTTATGAGAATGAATAAACCAACCATAATTTATCCTAGAAGACACAAGTAGTCCAGGACATAACCTAGAAGGTGAGACAAAAATTGGAAAATTAGCTGACTGCATTAAAACTCAGGTTAATGGCTGTGGTTTCATCTTCCTTTCTGCAGATATATGATCAAATGCCAGAGCCCCGGTTTGTGATCTCCATGGGAAGCTGTGCCAATGGAGGAGGGTATTACCACTACTCATATTCAGTGGTCAGAGGATGTGATCGGGTTATACCAGTGGACATTTATGTGCCAGGTAGGCTTGAATGTTGTGTGCCAGTTTTCCATTTAGTTTATTGTAATTAAAAATAAATAATCTTTGATTAACTTTGTCAATAAATAATGTAAATTCTGTAAATATTTTAAGTATCTATTAATACATTTCTGTGGCCTAGGGGTAGGAAATGCAATTTAATTATCCTGACATACCGGGCTTGAGGTTAGCGGCAGGTGGTTTTCAGCAGATAACTTATTTTTACTATGGAATAGGGTGTATTTTTTAATGACTGGCAGTGTTTGAAAATATTGCCAGTCCAAGTTTTATATTCACCCTCTGTAATGTTCATGCAACATAATAGATAAATACAAAACTTGGACTGGCAATATTTTAAAACACTGCATAATCATAAAAAATATACCCTGTATAAGCATCACCTGTTCATTAAGCAATGGCAAACTACTGAATGTAAAACTGCCATGAAAACCACAAACAGCCAAATAATGCTGGAGTTGATTGCGATGTCCTGTAAAGGACATGCAGCTAACATTTTTATGTGTTTGTTTCAGTGGTTGGAGAGGGGGGGAGCTCGGGTTAAATACAATATTTACATTTAAATAGGTACAGCTTAATAACATGTAATATAGTGCAGTAGTTGATTGATCCTAAAGCTATTGAGATGTCTACTCTTGACAAAGAAATCGTAGTAAACATAGGTAAACTATGGTTGGGTGAAAAACACTTGTGATAATCTTTTATTATCTCTGTTACATTTTGTAACACTTAATAGTTTGTCTCACTACACCTGCAGTTGTTTTATTTTTCTAAGCATAGTTATCCTACCCCTATATGATTTCCACTGGTATGATTTCTGAGCCTGCTTGATGTATCATTATATAACCAGTTTGATTACAAGAACTGTTAGTTGGGTTTTCCATGTACAGGCTGTGTAGTCTTTAGTGAGCTCACCTAGAAAAACCAAGGGCCTGTGTTCGTTCTCTGGCTGTGGCTGACTGGATGTTTTGCCAGCAATTGGAGCCATGGCAGTGAGATGGTCAACATGTTTGCTTGCTGTCCTAGTGGTTATGTGTTTGAATATTCACAGAGGCAGACTTTAAAAAAAATTGACCTAGGCTCTCAGGCCCACCCAGCCTAAAATGGGCACCTGGCAGGTCAGCATGGTCAAATGGGTAAGAACATGCGTTCTTAAACATCCGGTGTGCTGAGGTTAGAGGTTCAATCCCTACACCGGACAGCTGGATTAAAATGTTGACCTGTCGTCCTTGACGACGTGGGGGACGTAAATTACAAGTACCTCTGAAGTTGGAGTGGGTTCACCTGTTGGCGAGGGTCACTGTTAATAGGGAAAGCCAATCCACTGGAGGTGGAGGCAGTAACAGCGGCATTCCAGTGGCTAGAGGAGACTACTGCAACACACGTATTCATTACGGATTCAAAGAGTATGATTAGTAAGGTGGAGAAAGGAATGTTTCGTGTGGAATGGCTCTCGTCGCTTCAGAGGTCAGAGATTGTGAGAATTGTATGGATATTTTGCCCTGGCCGCGCGGGAGTATGAGGGAATGAACAGGCTGATAGGCTAGCAGGGAATGCACCTCTTGGTGGTATCTTGCCTATGGACAGGGGGGGGGGGGGTGATCATGCGCTTGTGGGACCAGGTGGAGAAGGCGGAGGAACAGATTGAGAACCCGTATGTGGAAAGAATAAGATTGCGGGGGATCAGCAGGGGTTCTGGAAGAATTTCAAAACTGAGAGGGAAGACCAGGAGAACTTTTAATCACATAGCGGTTGGAACGATTAGTAGTATGACTCTTCGCTGGCTGTTGAACAAGGGGATGGAGCACGTATGGGAATGTCCTGAGTGCAGTGATGTCAGTTCTTAACTCAACACAGCTCAACAGCCATTAACACATGCAAAACTCAGTCCATCACTAATATAGATAGTATGTATGGACTACGCTTGAGTTCGAAGCAAGCGAGCACCAAAAAAAAAAAATGGGCACCTGGTAATGTCCTGGGTAGTAAAGGTGGCGGGGATGACATTGACTACACCAGCCATGAAGTGCCAGTTGGTCTAGAAAATATGGAGACAGCACCATAAACCCAATATACCTCAAGGTGTGTAAAAGGGGCGTTGACTTGTTTATTTTAGCACAGCTCTGTAGTGTCAAATATGTACATGATCATTTTCTCTGAGAAGAAAAAGCACAAGGATAGAGCTGGTCTCTTCAGTTTATGCTGTGAACATTATATATGAAGGTCTAGCACAAGGATAGAGCTGGTCTCTTCAGTTTATGCTGTGAACATTATATATGAAGGTCTAGCTCAAGGATAGAGCTGGTCTCTTCAGTTTATGCTGTGAACATTATATATGAAGGTCTAGCACAAGGATAGAGCTGGTCTCTTCAGTTTATGCTGTGAACATTATATATGAACGTCTAGCACAAGGATAGAGCTGGTCTCTTCAGTTTATGCTGTGAACATTATATATGAAGGTCTAGCACAAGGATAGAGCTGGTCTCTTCAGTTTATGCTGTGAACATTATATATGAAGGTCTAGCACAAGGATAGAGCTGGTCTCTTCAGTTTATGCTGTGAACATTATATATGAAGGTCTAGCACAAGGATAGAGCTGGTATCTTCAGTTTATGCTGTGAACATTATATATGAAGGTCTGGCACAAGGATAGAGCCGGTCTCTTCAGTTTATGCTGTGAACATTATATATGAAGGTCTAGCACAAGGATAGAGCTGGTCTCTTCAGTTTATGCTGTGAACATTATATATGAAGGTCTAGCACAAGGATAGAGCTGGTCTCTTCAGTTTATGCTGTGAACATTATATATGGTCTAGCTCAAGGATAGAGCTGGTCTCTTCAGTTTATGCTGTGAACATTATATATGAAGGTCTAGCACAAGGATAGAGCTGGTCTCTTCAGTTTATGCTGTGAACATTATATATGAAGGTCTGGCACAAGGATAGAGCTGGTCTCTTCAGTTTATGCTGTGAACATTATATATGAAGGTCTAGCACAAGGATAGAGCTGGTCTCTTCAGTTTATGCTGTGAACATTATATATGAAAGTCTAGCACAAGGATAGAGCTGGTCTCTTCAGTTTATGCTGTGAACATTATATATGAAGGTCTAACAGTTTGCACTTCTATGGCACTGTCTGTCTGCCTTGGGATTACCATATTTTAAAGCCACAAAGAGTGATTTTTAAACCAACACATTTTCTATTTATCAAGCCATAGGTTGTGTTTCTGTCTAATCATTCTTGTCACCTCTATAACATCCTCATTTATTTTAATGTTCTTCATGATCTTATTTTGCATTGGTGATATCAGATTTTCTTTGATGAGAAAAATCACAGCTATTTGTCGTTGATAACCTTCACGCCGGTAACTTATAAGTTGTACGTACACATTTTTTCTGTTAATTTTCAGGTTGTCCTCCAACTGCAGAAGCTTTGCTGTATGGTGTCCTGCAGTTGCAAAAGAAAATGAAACGCAACAACGGCCTACAGATGTGGTACCGCAAGTAGAATGACGGAGTAATTTCACTGTTCGTTGATGATCTTTTCTAATGTCTGGAAAATAAACTTAAGTTAAAGAGAAAGCCTTTGTCTTAAGTGGAAAATATCAAATATTATGTAGTGTACTCGATATTTTATAGCTGTTGTGAGACAGAATTATTCATAGGGGTGTATTTTTAATGTACATATTGTGTATTGTTTTTGTGTCGTTTTAAACTGACAGTGTTGTGTTAACTAAGCATGTATAGCTTTAGTTAAGGTTAATTTTAATGTTGGAAAATGAAGATGTAGGTAGACAGCCAACAAATGTGTTGTGTGTTTGAAACTTCACAAATGCTAGAACTCTGCTTACAAGATGAGATACTGTTTTGTTCCTTGCTAATTTGCTATCTAAGCTTCTCACATTTGTATTGAAAAAAAGGTTTACTGCTGCTGAGCTGCTATGGAAGTTCAAATAAAATTGTGTTAAATGTTTACTTAAGAAGCAATATAAACACACTATAATCTTCTGATAGAAATGGCTGACAAAGATATCTAAACAAACTAATGGAAGAATATATAACTAAAAGTAGCATGCATTGATCACTATACTAAGCCAAGTACTCTCAAAGGAGACTTGAGTATGGACATTCAATAGATGAATGACCCTGCAAAAGCTTTTCTAAGATTACTGGAAATAGTTACCATGACTATTGAAGGAGCTTCAAAAACAGACAGATATGTACAACTATAAGAAGGATATGTTAAGAGAAAAGTTCAAACATGGAGAAGCGAAAACTATCCGACTATGGATGTAGTTTCATCATCATGTGCTATGTAGATAAATGTGGACGATCATCGTTCGCCCTCCCACATGATCACTAGTCTCAGTCGTCTATTTTCTTGTCACAATTGTTTCCAAATCATCTAGTTATGTATGTTTTTGTCTTCCCTTGTGATTTTTTCTCATTAAGTTTGCCAGTTGTGACTAGGTTTTCAAGCATATTTCACCTCATAATGTGCCACATTCCCCCCCAAAGGTACAGAAGGGAATAGCAGATAGAAATGTAGAAAATGTAGAAATGACTGTTTTATGCAGCGCACAAAGAATGATGTATAAGTTACACTACATGCAGTTTTTTTTAAGTGTTTATTTAATCACTGACCTACTATTACTAGCAATCTATTATATCAAGCAGATTTAGTATTTCAGTTAAATGATTTGCCTTGAAAAAATAATGAGTTCTTTATTATATTATACAGAATGAAAACTGAATGTGAACACCGAGAATTTAAACGTGTGCTACAATTGAGGTCAGGTATAAATAAACGTGCACATAAACATGCTTCTGTGTAACTTTGCTTTTGAACACACGTTTGGTTAATATAAATTCATGAAACCTTTGGTGGTATTTCCATAGCTAGGTATGAATTATATCCATTTTTCGTAGTTGTGAGTTCAGGTAGAAGACAGACCTGGCTAATTAAGATACTTTTTCTTATGGTTGTCTAGCTGGCTGTGGGTTGAAGTACACTTGTTCCTTCAGCAAGGGGCTGTTGTATTTTTGGATGCTGTAGGTTCGAATCCTGGCGTGGTCACTTACATTCAATTTTTATATTGCCTGTGGTGTCCTCTACTTATATGGGTGCCAATCACTACCTGTGGATTTATTTCTCTCATGTATCTTTATAGTACTACTACTACTTCATATATCAACCTGATTTTATTTTGCCAAGAAGCAGATAGTTAAAGTAGTTCCATGACAGATACTACATTGTTTAGTTTAGTTTATGGATCAACATCATGGCACACTGGTGTAACCCATAAGTGCTGTTCTCCTCCTAACTCAAACCTGAGTCTGGAGAAACTCAGCTCAGTGCATGAACTCTGTGGCTCCGACGAGGATCCTGCAATACTTTGGGTAGATTTTTAACTCGAAATTTTGCCTGGGCAGCGCTGTTAGGCTACTCTTTTTCGATTTCCAACTGCCAAGGGATTTTTTACGTGCGCAATAATACACACGGGCGTCCGATCTCACTACCCAGAGACCAGGGGAAATTTTATTACTAGAAGTCCACGTGAAAAAAATCCCGGCCCTCACCGGGGCTTGAACCCGGGACCTCCAGCACTTGAGGCAGACACCATACCTCGAGACCACGCAGCCCCATGATATGGACATTAGGTGATGAATTAATATATACAGCGATACAGAGAGAGAAATAGTGTACACATCTGAGGTCTGAATCAGATATACCATGTCCTTTCTCTCCTTTCCAAAATGGCAGCAGAATGCACAGAAAATTCAACATATTTTGCCATATTTCCTCAGACTACAGTGAGAAGATAAAACTGCTATTGCTGAAGGTTGCACCCAGACCCGTGCGGGTAGACAAACAACACTAGCCACAGCCTCTGAGTCATCATGAGGTTATCCCAGGCTCAGGTAGATCCAAACAGCAATGCCCCATGCTGAGTTCAAAATTAGCTGCAGGCGACTTGGAAGCAGACCACCTTGTGTTGATGTTTAACATTGGTATAAGCATCGGTTGTTCAGAAAGCAATGGCAAACTACTGAACATACGAGGCACCTTCAAATTAAAACCTTAAAAAACAATTTTTTTGGGTGTATTCTGAAAAAGTAAAGAACAAATGTATCATTTTTTGATGTAGTCACCACTGTATTCTATGCAAGTCCTCCAGCGCAGATAAAGTGCTTGGATTCTTGTAGAAAAAAGTTATCTTGGTCATGTGTGTAACCACTCTGGTGTCACTACTTGGTGCACCTGACCTGGTCGTGAACAGTTTGTCACAGAAGTCACGCCATTTTGAAACTTCCTACTCCACTCACACACTTGTTGGACTGATAGGCAAGGATCACCATACTGGACCTTCATTTGCTGATGAATTTGTATAGGTTTCATGCCTTCACTGATATTTAATAAAAATGAATAACAGAGCGCTGCTCCTCTTTGGTGCATGTCAAAGGTGGGGCGGCCATCTTCAAACTGTTCTTATGACATCACCCTGTTTGTCTGCACCGTAATGTACATACTTAACACTCTTGACATCCTTAACAACAATATTGACAGGTTACAAGAAAATGGCATAGCTATTGTAATTTCTACCGCCTGTGTTAATTTGAAGCCCCCTTGTAAACTTGCCTAGTAAATCACATACTGCCAAAGCATGTTGGGGTTGATTGTGATACCCTGTAAAGGACATGCAACTAGCTTTAAACAGTAATGACAAATAAACAACATTCATTCAGTTTTCACAACCAAATTTCTGCAACAGGTAAATAGTTTTAGTTGTCTTCAAACTCTAAATACAAGACTACATAAATGTAAATAAAGTGAAATAAGCAAATGACACATTTCATGTAAATTTCATAGGTGGACTCAATGAAACTGTACATAGCTTCATTTAATTAATTTTTATTTTCATTAATTTATATTTACAAATAATGGCAACTGTATAAAAACAAAACAAGAAATAATTAGAGCTTCAAAACTGGTTCCAGAGAGCATTAAACAGACTCAAATGTTTCAGTTGAACAAATGTAAATAGAATCTGCCTGAGCTTGTTTTTCGCAGTTCAGTAGTTAATGAGTTGAAAAGATGTTTTAATGTACCTTCAGTATCCTCTGTATAAAAACAGACGAGTATAGGACTTGGAGATGAACTGGTGGTGGACTGGTTTTAAGTAAGGACACTTTGTGCAGCAAGTTGTGGTAGTACAGTGACCAGCACGCTTGTCTGCTGGCCTGGTGCTCATGTGTTTGAATCCCCTTCCAGGCAGATATTTTAAAGTGACCAGGGCTCTCAGGTCGATCCAGCTTACAATGAGTACTAGAAAGTTTCTTGGGAATAAAGGTAGCTAGCAAGTTTAACTCTTCGTAAATGTGGTTGAATAAAATATGGGAGGAAGAAAATGAATGCAAAATCATTGCCTGCATGATGAATAAAGGAATAGACAGTAGGTGACCAGAGTATGGTTTGTATATAAAACCATATCCACTTACAGATGGCAGGAGCCGTGGTAGTGTTGTTGCCTGCCAAAATAAAGGTCTTGGGTTTGAATCGCAGTTGGATATATTCAGATTTTAAACACTGACCTGGACTCCTAGCCTAAAATGAGTACCAAGAATGTCTTGGGCGACTGGCATGATTTCACCCTCAGTAGGTCCATAAAAATATGCATCTAGCACTAAATGTCTGATGTGCCTTAAAGCATGTAAAAGGGTCCGTCACTTTACTTACTTAGAGGTTACTGAAAGTACATTAAAACATCTTTTCTCATTAATTACTGCAGAATTAGAAAAGATAAGCTCAGACAGATTCTATTTACATTTGTTGAACTGAAACCTTGTCTATCATTTCAGCTGTCATTTGTCAAATCTTAAAAAACAACTTTTCCTGGTATTTTTAAAATGTGATTGTCACTGCATACTTATAATTATTGTTCCAGCTGCATGAAACCTAACCCTTTCAGTGGCTGATTGTAGGTGATAAGTTAATATATACAGTGATTACATTACTCTGGTAATATTGAACATATTATGGGTGCTGGTATTTCAGGGAAAGTATAGGGCTATGCTGTGGCTAAACTGTCGGCTGGATGCCTGCAAAGAGGCTAATGAAAGTTGAACAGTATACTCAACTCTAAGGAGACAAGCTATGTTATTTGGTCATGTAATGAAAAGAGAAGCGATGGAAAATGCCATAATGACTGAAAACGTCAGTGGTAGAAAAGGTAGAGGCAGACCGAGAGAAATGATGCTGGATGGCCTAAGATGGTGGCAGGGAGGGATTTCTTCAACAGAGTTGATCCAGAACATCAAGGGTTGAGACCTGAGGAGGTACACGAGCACCTATGCCAACTGGCAGGACACATGATGATGATCAACACTGTTACCCAGATATGCTTCCTACACCACATGGTTTCTAGTCTCTTGGCTTCAACACCCACCCACCTCCCCTGTTTTCTTCTAGTGTGTGAATGAAGTTAACTTATTACATGACAATCCTCTAATGAACCATGCCTGAGGGAAAGGTGGAAGGCTAATGTTTTCTAGTCTCTTGACTTCAACACCCACCCACCTCCCATGTTTTCTTCTAGTGTGTGAATGAAGTTAACTTATTACATGACAATCCTCTAATGAACCATGCCTGAGGGAAAGGTGGAAGACTAATGTTTTCTAGTCTCTTGACTTCAACACCCACCCACCTCCCCTGTTTTCTTCTAGTGTGTCAATGAAGTTAACTTATTACATGACAATCCTCTAATGAACCATGCCTGAGGGAAAGGTGGAAGGCTAATGTTTTCTAGTCTCTTGACTTCAACACCCACCCACCTCCCATGTTTTCTTCTAGTGTGTGAATGAAGTTAACTTATTACATGACAATCCTCTAATGAACCATGCCTGAGGGAAAGGTGGAAGACTAATGTTTTCTAGTCTCTTGACTTCAACACCCACCCACCTCCCCTGTTTTCTTCTAGTGTGTGAATGAAGTTAACTTATTACATGACAATCCTCTAATGAACCATGCCCGCGGGAAAGGTTGAAGGCTAATGTTTTCTAGTCTCTTGACTTCAACACCCACCCACCTCCCCTGTTTTCTTCTAGTGTGTGAATGAAGTTAACTTATTACATGACAATCCTCTAATGAACCATGCCCGCGGGAAAGGTTGAAGGCTAATGTTTTCTAGTCTCTTGACTTCAACACCCACCCACCTCCCCTGTTTTCTTCTAGTGTGTGAATGAAGTTAACTTATTACATGACAATCCTCTAATGAACCATGCCCGCGGGAAAGGTTGAAGGCTAATGTTTTCTAGTCTCTTGACTTCAACACCCACCCACCTCCCCTGTTTTCTTCTAGTGTGTGAATGAAGTTAACTTATTACATGACAATCCTCTAATGAACCATGCCTGAGGGAAAGGTGGAAGACTAATGTTTTCTAGTCTCTTGACTTCAACACCCACCCACCTCCCCTGTTTTCTTCTAGTGTGTGAATGAAGTTAACTTATTACATGACAATCCTCTAATGAACCATGCCCGCGGGAAAGGTTGAAGGCTAAAGTTTTCTAGTCTCTTGACTTCAACACCCACCCACCTCCCCTGTTTTCTTCTAGTGTGTGAATGAAGTTAACTTATTACATGACAATCCTCTAATGAACCATGCCCGCGGGAAAGGTTGAAGGCTAATGTTTTCTAGTCTCTTGACTTCAACACCCACCCACCTCCCCTGTTTTCTTCTAGTGTGTGAATGAAGTTAACTTATTACATGACAATCCTCTAATGAACCATGCCCGCGGGAAAGGTTGAAGGCTAATGTTTTCTAGTCTCTTGACTTCAACACCCACCCACCTCCCCTGTTTTCTTCTAGTGTGTGAATGAAGTTAACTTATTACATGACAATCCTCTAATGAACCATGCCCGCGGGAAAGGTTGAAGGCTAATGTTTTCTAGTCTCTTGACTTCAACACCCACCCACCTCCCCTGTTTTCTTCTAGTGTGTGAATGAAGTTAACTTATTACATGACAATCCTCTAATGAACCATGCCTGAGGGAAAGGTGGAAGACTAATGTTTTCTAGTCTCTTGACTTCAACACCCACCCACCTCCCCTGTTTTCTTCTAGTGTGTAAATGAAGTTAACTTATTACATGACAATCCTCTAATGAACCATGCCCGCGGGAAAGGTTGAAGGCTAAAGTTTTCTAGTCTCTTGACTTCAACACCCACCCACCTCCCCTGTTTTCTTCTAGTGTGTGAATGAAGTTAACTTATTACATGACAATCCTCTAATGAACCATGCCCGCGGGAAAGGTTGAAGGCTAATGTTTTCTAGTCTCTTGACTTCACCCACCTCCCCTGTTTTCTTCTAGTGTGTGAATGAAGTTAACTTATTACACGACAATCCCCTAATGAACCATGCCCGCGGGAAATGTGCAAGGGGAAGGACCCATGCCTTGAAGTGTATTGGACATATGGTGCTGGTCCCATATTTTTGCAGACCAATCAACACTAGATGGGAGACTTGTTAAATATCACGTTGTCCGCTTTTACTTCTCAGAAAATGTCTTGCAAATGTGCAAAAGGAAGACAAAGATTTAAATGGGATGATTACACCAACCAGAGCAACTGGAAAACATGAGACAACATGGTCATACTGAGCAACAGATAATGCTGGTTATCTACTGCACTCTGCCTTCATTCAAGACCTCTGTGTTGGCAGGCAAGTGACTAGCAGCGACACTACCACAGCTCCTGCCCACTGTAAGTGGGTATTGTTTTATATACAGGCCATACTGTGGTCGCCTATAGTGTTTATAATGTAACCTGACATGTTTAAATATACAGGGGTATTTGTCATGGGTTACATAATATGCAGCTCAGCTGTCATTACACGACAGTGTCTCTATGGAGACTGTGATGAATATAAATCAGTTGCCAGTAGTGGGTTGTGCTCAATATTTAAATTTCAAATCCTGAAACAACCAAATAATCAATTTGATTATTGCTCACTGGATTTTAGGAGGCCTGGTGTTCCTTGCCAGTGAGAAGTCCTGATCGTTCGGGTCCCATCGATTGACGGATGTCAGTCGCAGCGATTGGGCAATCTTGAGCATAGCCTACGATGGGTAACGTTGTGATATTCTGTTGTGATAATTTGGTGTGTCCAGTGTGTGCCACGTGGTTACACACCCGCTTCACACGCGTGATCCGGGACTTGTTTCCGGATCCGGTCAGGGATATGCACTACTGACGAGCTCAAACGAGAGCAAAACTCGAGTATAGTGCTTCCATATTGACGTGGATAGGCCTTAGGTTCATACCAGAATACGATCAGCGTTGCCAGTAGTGGGTTGTGCTCAATATTTAAATTTCAAATCCCGAAACAACCAAATAATCAATATTCATAACATTAATATTAAAAGACAGCAAGATGAAACATCAATAATAGTAAAAACATCATTGTTCATCTGGCTAGTGAGTTTAGAGTCACAAATACAACTGGCCATTAGGTGTATTTAAATGTTCACAACAGTAATATTCAAAGACAGTAAACTAAAACAGATGTTAACAAGGGCAACAAAATAAAAATCACAGTTCATCTGGCAAGTGAGGCACAAACATAATCAGACATTAGCTGTTTTCAAATATATGTTTTAAGCATCTAAAATGCAGTCTCCTGCGTATGCATGCATTTGCATGCACTCTCTCTCACACACACACATACACCGAGAGAGAGGCACACACAATCTGACTTCCAGATTGAAGTGAAGCTTTTGTATGTTTACACAGAAAGTAAGGAAGACTTGAACTCAAATATAAAATCAAGTGTCATTGTCAAATTGAAGACTAACACTTTCATTTTGTTAATTTCTGATCTATTAAAAAAAAAACTAATACTTAACTCACAAATTCAGTGCCAAACAAAATGTTGGTTTGGACCAAACATGGCACACAATTAAATGAACAAGTATTATAATGTAAATTTCCGTTCACTAAGCATTGAAATTGTGGAAGATATCACGAAACAAAACACATAACACAATGACCCTAGTTTGGTGACATATCATCATTCTGTTCAAATTTGAGGGCACATTTGGCGATATATTATCCTCCAGTACTGAATCAGTTAAGGAACCATGGTAGCATAATGGCTAGCTTGCTTGCTTGCCAGCATGAAAGACCTGAGTTCAATCCCCAGTAGTTGCAGGGCTGTAGTTTTCCTACTATTGTGGCACTGGGGGGTCGACCTCACCTCATAAATTTTTAAGCAGATCATCTTCTTCTTCTTTTGTTTGCTTGAAATATGTCTATAACTGCAATGTTGTCTCTTGTTTGAATTAAACTGTCTTTTTTAGTTTACTCAGCGGTCCATCTTTCACTGTCGTCTCTCTAGACCAGATGGTTTGCCTAGATATGCAGTCTTGGAGTATGTGCTCTGCTGTCTGCGATGCCAATCCGCATGTGCACATGGCTGATATATTGAACATAACATATTGTCCTTTCGCAACCTGACTCTCAGGAGCGGGGGAGGGGGGGGGGGGGTGTCTAACGCTGTTCCAAAACCCACTTAGTGTTGGAAGCCTAAGTGCAAATATTTCAGAAACGAATTGCATTATGGCCGTCTTTAAGAATGCTGTTAGCAATTCACTGAACATAAAATATTCTCCAAGTCATTAACAACAATTGTGTAATGCTGATGTGAAGTGCACGTCCTGCAAGAATGTGGATATATGGAGTCCATCTTTCTTCTTATATGAAATTATAGCTCATAAAATCCACCAATCTTGAATTGTGTATACATGTGGTTGCGTAATCTATTGTGTCCTGTTCTGAGGTGCAGAATATAAGCAGATCATGTTCTGGGAAGAAATAAACACTGATCACCTCAACTAATTATGCTGTGGCCTAACACATGTGGAGGTCTAACATTTCTCACAGAGGTTTCTACTTGCCCTTTCTATTTGCACTCTCTCCCCCCCCCCCCCCCCCCCCCCCCCCCCCCCCCCAAGAAAAGAAATATGGTAGAAATGCTCCCAATGCCTATTTTATCATGGATCTGTTATTATTATCATCATTATTATCATCTTGTGCCTTGCCTAGTGGTTTTCTACAGATCTCAGCCAGTGGTGTTCATATCTCTCTACAGATCTCAGCCACTGGTGTTCATATCTCTCTACAGATCTCAGCCACTGGTGTTCATATCTCTCTACAGATCTCAGCCACTGGTGTTCATGTCTCTCTACAGATCTCAGCCACTGGTGTTCATATCTCTCTACAGATCTCAGCCACAGGTGTTCATATCTCTCTACAGATCTCAGTTCTACAGATCTCAGCCACTGGTGTTCATGTCTCTCTACAGATCTCAGCCACTGGTGGTACCTCTCTACAAATCTCAGCCACTGGTGTTCATATCTCTCTACAGATCTCAGCCACTGGTGTTCATGTCTCTCTACAGATCTCAGCCACTGGTGTTCATGTCCCTCTACAGATCTCAGCCACTGGTGTTCAGGTCTCTCTACAGATCTCAGCCACTGGTGTTCCTATCTCTCTACAGATCTCAGCCACTGGTGTTCATGTCTCTCTACAGATCTCAGTTCTACAGATCTCAGCCACTGATGTTCATATCTCTCTACAGATCTCAGCCACTGGTGTTCATGTCTCTCTACAGATCTCAGCCACTGGTGTTCATATCTCTCTACAGATCTCAGCCACTGGTGTTACCTCTCTACAGATCTCAGCCACTGGTGTTCATGTCTCTCTACAGATCACAGCCACTGATGTTCTGGATCAATCCTATTGTTACTCTTTGACGATCCAGCATTTCTCTCAGTCTGTCACTGCCTCTTCTATCATTCCAATGCCTCTCTTCTCATTATATGACCAAAGAATGCTGTATGTCACTCTCTTAGAGTTGTGGGTAATGTTCTACTATCATTAGTTGAACTGTTTTTAATAAAATATTGCATCAATTTGCCACAAATATTTTACTTTTTAAAATGATCAATTATACATTTCTTCCCTAAAGGGTGATATTATATATTTCTTTCCTAAAAGGTGATACCCAAGGATGTACTAAGGAAATAAATATTTTAAAACAAAGATAACTTGTTTGTTCATGTTTACATGTAACGGACGAGGAAAAATGTATACTAGATATCACAGAGCAACACATGTCTGAATTAAAATTTCAGAAAAATCAATGAAATAATTTTTTAAAATGTTATTTATACATTAAATTATACATTTTGTTTGCTATGAAAATACAATGACAGCATTTGTTATCACACCTGACTACACCAATATTTGTTATCACAACTGCCTACAACAATGTTTATTATCACACCTGCATACAACAATATTTATCACACCTCCCTACAACAACATTTGTTATCACACCTCCCTACAATAATATTTGTTATCACACCTCCCTACAACAACATTTATTATCACACCTGCCTACATTTGTTATCACATCTGCCTACAATATTTGTTATCACACCTGCCTACAACAATATTTGTTATCACCTGCCTACAACAATATTTGTTATCACATCTGCCTACAACATTTGTTATCACACCTCCCTACATTTGTTATCACACCTGCCTACAACATTTGTTATCACACCTGCCTATGACAATATTTGTTATCACACCTCCCTACAACAGTATTTGTTATCACACTTCTGTACAACAACATTTATTATCACACCTCCCTGCCTACAACAATATTTGTTATCACACCTGCCTACAACAATATTTGTCAACACACCTGCCTACATTTAAAGCAGTTCCGTAGACACTGTAACAATATTTTGTAAGAGATTGTGAATAGGCGGAGAGGTGCTAATCTTATTTGAGCATAAAAGAAACTTAAGGGCTGGAACCCAGGGGTGAGAGGATCAACTCCATTGCACTGGGTTTTAATCCCATATGGCGCGGTCTTTCTGCAGAGCAGCCTGTCAAAAGCATTGCACGCACAGAGTAGAAACTCCTTAACTCCAGCGATAACCCCCATGAGACTCTGAGAAAATTGCACTCATGAACTGAACGATGGAGTGCTGTAACCCATGTCACAATTAAGACTTCTAACTGAAAACCAGAAGAGTCATGTCACTTTCAATGCATTCATATGCTTATTTTGATTCAAAAGTTTATCAATAATTTATGAAACAATGTTTACTTTTTAAAATTAAAAATAAAACAAGCTGACATTAAATGAGCGCACATGATATCATTACTCTATTATTCAGATCAGAAAGTCCAATAACCTCAATTGTAGTTCTTAGAGGTGCCACGATAGAAGTATCACCAGTCTGTCTTTCACTGTTGCTTATTCTCAGCGGTGCATACAAATGCAGGAATATGATTAGGGGTTAACGTCTTTCTCCGTTATCCCATATATTCTCGTGAGTTATGTAACCTGCGTGAGAATCGGTAGCAGTTCTCACCACATTCATAACTTACAGGGTATGTGAGCCGGTCGCTCAGAAAGCAATGGCAAACTACTGAGCGTAATCTTGCCTAGTACATCAACAGCAGCTGAAAAATGCTGATGTTGACTGCAATGTACTGTAAGGGATATGCAAAAAAAAAAAAAAGATGAATAAATATTGATTGCTCTACAAAAACTAAAACAACTGAATAAATTGTGGCGTGGAACAGATAGACCTGCAAAAATTCGATTTTGAAGAGCATACATCTTTCCCATTGCAACATACCCCTATGAGACCTGTACACTTGCTAAACAAGCTGAACAGAGTATAAATGCCTTTGAATATAAATGTTATTGACGAGTTCTAAGAATATCTTGGATACAGAAAAGAACAAATGCATCCATTTGACAAGATCTGAATACTGAAGAAAGTTGGCTACGATAAAACAAGGAAAATTGAAATATTTTGGTCACTTGAAACGTCATGAAAGCTTGGAGAGAACAATAATGGAGGGGTATATGCCTGGGAAGAGAGGAAGGCCAAAGAGAAGACGGGTGTAGGATGTAGTAGATGACCTCCAGATGTGTGTATCAGATGCAGGACATCTTGTTTATGACCGAGAAGTTTTCCGGAAGGTTGTTATGGGAGCGAGGGTCTGCAAAGGACATGCTACTGAATGAATGAATGAATGAATACACATCAAGATCTTCTGCCTTTTATCCCCTGTTGGAGCATAGGCCCTCGACCAATTCACACCCAGCCATCCTATCTGTTACCATCATCTGCAGCTCGTTCCACGTCTGTCTCTAATGCTCTTCTCCATATGGTTTTATATATGCGTCTATTTCGTTTGCCCTGTGGCTTATGTGTATGGAAGAACAGGTCAATCATCATGGTCTGGAGAGAATATGTGGCAGGGAGAGGGTGACCACAGGATCTGGTCTATATTCAGCTCTCAGAGGAAAGGCAGATGAAAACATAATCAGATTATAATTGATACTATTATTACTGGGACTCTTCACTGGTTATTGAGGATGGGCACGAAGTGCGAATGGGACTGTCCTGAGTGCTGTCATGCAGTTCTCGACTCAAAAGCAACTCATTACTGTCTGGTTTGAGAATGGTCTGTTAATAAAAATGGACTAAGTTGTAACATTTAAAAATACTGGTGATATTGTCCTTTCAAATTGATTCCTTATTATACAATGAAAGATTGCTTCATCACCTTCTCTAACATTCATTATGATACATTGTCTTCTATTAACTGAAATACAATTTTGTACTGCTCTTGCTTAGCTGTCCAGAAGTTGTTCTACATATATGGAAAAAAGTAAAAAAGTGTAAAAATAAGTTGAGTTGAGCTAAGAACCGACATCACTGTACTCTGGACATTCCCATACACGCTCCGTCCCCTCGTTCAACAGCCAGCGAAGAGCCATCATACTAATATTTCCCACCGCTATCTGATTGAAATTTTTCCTGGTCTTCCTTCTCAGTGTTGAGATTCTTTCAGAACCCCTGCCATTTTCCCCGCAATCTCATTCTTTCCACATACAGGTTCTCAATATGTGTAAAATAACAGGTTAAACACTGGGTTTAACCCATCTGGCTGAGTGTCTCTCCGCAGAATGGCAAGCTGCATGCTGGGAGCATTGCTGGCAATGACTTCCTGGGGTCTCTGAAAAAATAATTGCACTTATGTTCTGAATAATGCAGTCTGACATGGGACCCACGAACTTCAGAGTGCAAGGTAGATGGCTTGACCATTTTTGTCCTGCATGCCACTCATACACTCAAGAGCTTGAGTAGGGCAGTCCTTATGCACCTCAGAGGTTCCATATACACTCTGGAGGTTTTTTTACCACACTGTCTATACTGAAGGGGGATGACTTGCAAAATGTTTGCCGAGCCATATTGATTAAGTTAAATGCTGGGCGCCTTATTAGAAATGCTCCACATGAGACCATCAAACCTCTCAATACATAAAAGACTCAATATTTCTGTCTTAAAAAACAACTTGCATGTGAAATCATATTTTTTGCTGCAATATACCACACTTGTGGCAATCATCAATCAGATGCCTAAAACAGATTTATGATAAATTTAACCAATACAATATTACTACATACTTGTAAAGACATGAATGGTCTAAGCCAGTGTTTCCCAACCTTTTTTGTGCTATGCCCCACCTAAGCCTTTCTAAAATTCTTATGCCCCCCCCCCCCCCCCCCCCCCAACATATATGCATCATTTCTAATATAAAAAAATTGAAATGTTCACTAAAGAAACTTGAATTTTTTTAGAAGGGCTCATGGTTCCCAGAGGGGCCAGAGCGCACCCCCCCCCCCCCCCCCCCCAAGGTCCGCGTCCCTGTGTGTCGGTTGTGTTGGGTGAATTTTTTTTTTTTTGGTTTGGCGGTTACCCCAGACAAGCTGGTTCCCCCGCCTCCCCCTGTTTTTTGTGTGGACCCTTAGTCTCACTGTGAGATATTGCCCACAGTGGTCCACCAGGCCCACATCTAAGATAAAGATATGTGATGGATTTTTATTTGATCATCCCGACCCCCGACAAGACCAGGCGCACTACTGGGGGGAGAGCAGCAAATGCACCCGACCCTAGCCAAAACGTTAGGTTTTAGGAAGAAATCACTAGGAAATTATTGAGCAAACATAGTAAATAAATTTTCAAAACATATAATGGAGAACTGAAATTCAAGTACAAAATAATTTTAATGAAAGATTTTTCTGTATGATTTTAATTATTAGTAATTTTTTTAATTTAGTGAGATCCTTGCGCTTGATGCTTGCTGCAAAGAGATGTTATGTCAGGTTCCAATTTAGTTAACTTCAGTCTCAAGTCTGCCCGTTTTGTTATATCCAGCCGATTTCTTCCATTTTCGAATTGCCCCCCTGAACAATCGAATTGCCCTCCCTGTGGGGCCTGGGCCCCACGTTGGGAAACACTGATCTAAGCCATATTCTTGTATGTCTTCTAAAGGGTTCATAACATGTCTACTGCTTGAAACTGGAAATATAAAGATAAAATGTTTGAAGTTTCAAGGGTCCTTAGAGTTCTATTACTCTAGTGTTTTATTACCTATACCTTTTGAACTGTAGTAATGTATTGCTTAGTACTGTAGTGCACTGCTTTATCAACACAACCTGGGTTCAGCTTCTGGCAAAGCAAAGGACAATTTTATATGCCATAAGGCACACTGGGCATATGTTGCTAAGCCCATATTTTTATAGAACAATCAGAACTCTGTGGGAGATGTGATGCTGAGCCCATATTTTTACAGAACAAACGGAACTCTGTGGGTGATGTGATGCTGAGCCCATATTTTTATAGAACAATCAGAAGTCTGTGGGGGATGTGATGCTGAGCCCATATTTTTATAGAACAATCTGTGGGTGACGTGGTCGGCATATCAGTTGACTGCCTTACATCCCAAGACAATTCCTAGTACCCGGTTTAGACTGGGTTTTAAAATCCACTTTGATGCAGACTCATGACCACTGGGCTGGCAAGTGAGTATCTGGCCACTATGTTACCGCAGCTCCCAGTTCCTGGCAAAGTAGGTATTTTATCTTAACTGATAGACGGAACATGGCCAAATGGTTAACAGCATTTGTTCTGAAACACCCAATGTGCTAACGCCAAGGTAGCGAGTTCAACACCTACACTGGTCAGCTGCACTAAAATATTGACTTCTCTTTGACTTGGGGGTGTAAATTACAAGTACCTCTGAAGACGGAGTGGGTTCATCTGATGTCGAAGGACACTGGTAACAGGGAAAGCTAATCCACACACAAAAATCACTCCAGTACAGTAGAAGTAGTAGCATGTGTATGGACAACGCTTGAGTTCAAAGCGAGATGTCTGTAAACACAAATCTTAACTGATTCAGTTCTATGGTCAACCCAGCCTTGTCTTTTGGGTACAGATATTTTTCTGGTAAAATATAATGAGGAAAGGAGCTGACCATTAAATCTTATAATATTGTGACTTTGTATGGATGGAATACATATACTCCTTACACTTCCATGGCCCTATCTTCTGTGAGATTATCTATTCCTGGTAGCACTTTTAGAACTGCATGAGGTTGACTTCACTATTCCTTGAAGGTATGTGGGCAGATTTTTGAGGGTCTCCTGGTGGTATCAAGAACTCATCAATGTTTGCCAGTTCAGCAGAATTCATGTCCCGCAAACAAAGTTTCTCGCTCACAAAGTTATGTGAATATTTCAAGTAGTTAAATGCACAAGGTTCTAGGTTGATGTGATGAAACATGGCTTTAGCTTGCCTGTGAGCATCAAGAACTGGGTGAAGTGAGAAAGGCACATCTATCACAGCAGATGATGGGCACTGAAGTAAGATTTCATTTCTGTGACATTCAGAACAGTCTGAAACAGTAGAGCAGTCGTCATTTTGTACATTCTGATTGGGGACTGTTTGTGAATGAGATACTGCTTCTATATTTGCTTTTTTTGCTGGTACACAGACTAACAAGTAGTCATCATCATAATCATCATCTTGACCTTCTATACTATCTGTGTTGTAGTTTTCTCCAGAAACTGAATCATTCTGTTGAATACCCATTCTTTGCTTTAGTTTTGAAAGCAAGTTCTGCACATTCATTGTATATATAATGAAATCTATGGCTGTAAATTGTTTCCTAAATGGAAGAAAGAAAATAAAAGCACTTAAGTTTATGTCAACAACAAGGAGTTAAGAATCTAGATACTAAATGTTAGTTTTTGGGAGGCAGTTATGTTGACAATGTATGTTTTAAAGTTATTATATTTGTTTATTTCTAATCCTTGGGTTTGCACTCTTTTCCTACTAATAGTGGTAACGTCATATCTTTGTGGTTGGGGTTATAGAGTGTAGATTAGTTATTAAGGTAAACAGAAATGTACATACTGTTCCTTATGAAATAGTTAGTATGGTTGATTGTTATGCAACATATTTAAGGATCTACTCGCCCCCACGCACTCCGCATACCTCATGTGGTATACCACAGGCACTTTTCCTCTCTCTCTCCTTACATATACTTTGCACATGCCCACATACACTAGTATTTTGTCTGTTGAGGTGTGCCTATGTATGTATGTGCGTTCACGCATATCAGTCCACCCAGACCTTAAGACTCGCCCCTATAATAACACAATGTGGTTTTGGGTAGTACCACCTTCAATCTGGCGCCCCCCATACTTCACTAGCACATCCACTGTGCTCAGATACCCTTGCCAGACCATTTGCCGTCCTCCTACCCCGCCCCCTTCCTTCTATGTGCTCACTGAACCGTAACACCCAGCACCGGGCATCAGAATACATCGGAGATTTTCTTAGTCACTTACAGATCCGAAAGGTGAGGTGAGTATAAACGTTTTCTCTATTAACATTTTTTTCAATTAAACATTTTCTTCAACTAACATTCTCTTCAATTAACAGTTTTTTAATTCTCATTTTCTCTTCATTGCTTCCATTTTTCCATGCTTTTGTTCTTCTCGTCCTGTCGTCACCTTCTGATGTAGTCACAGGAGATCTCCTTGACTGTATGTTGTGTTTGTGAATGTGTTTGTTTGCTGATGAAGGCTAATCGCCGCAACGTTCTGTATGTGTCTTAACTCTGTTATGTAAAGCTGCACTACTTTGTGTCATTTTATATTGTTTATAGAATCATTGGTACACTACCAGTCTACAGAATCATTGGTACACAAGTAGCCTGACTATGGAAGTCATGGCAGTAAGTAAAGCAATAACATGACTCGAGACACAGACATTCACTAAGGCATGTGTCCTTAGCTACTCAAGGAGCATGCTCAAGAAGATAAAGATGGGGTGGATCCGAAGAGAGTGGCTGCTGTCTCTGGAGCGGTCTCGGCTGGCAAAGATTAGTTGCATTTTCAGTGCCAGGGCATGCGGGTGTACAAGGAAATGGATGGGCTGACAAGCTTGCGGGTAAGGCCACTGTGGAAGGCAGACGCGTCATGGACCAGGCTGACATTCTGAATGCTTTACGAGAAGAAAGTCGTTCGCAAGAGCCAAGTGATGACTGAATCTACAACCATGGTCATGATGTGAGAACGGCAAATTACAAGAGGTGTGGCAAATAAGAACACTATGCAGGAAGCCAAAGAAGATTAATAAACCAACACAGAACTGGTGTCGTTAGCTGCTACACACTGCAGGAATTACCGAGGAGGGGACCCGAGCACTTATGGACTGAATGGTTCGATGTGCAATGAGGATAATCTGTCGACTAACTAACTAGAATCATTGGTACACTACCAGTCTATAGAATCATTGGTACATTACCAGACTATAGAATTACTGGTACACTACCAGTCTATAGAATGATTGGTACACTACCAGTCTATAAAATCACTGGTACACTAGCAGTCTATACAATCATTGGTACACTACCAGTCTATAGAATCATTGGTATACTACCAGTCTATAGAATCATTGGTACACTACCAGTCTATAGAATCATTGGTACTCTACCACTCTATAGAAAAAAGTCGCTTAAAAGTCGACAGGGTCGACTTCATTGCACCGGGTTTTATCCCATATGGCTCGGTCTCTTTCCGCAGGAACGGAAAGCGTCGCACAAAGCACGAACTCCGTAGCTTTTAGCGACGACCCACAGGAGTCTCCGAAACATTTAACTCGTAAACCGAAGGACGCGGCCCGGAATCGAACCCACAACCTTCGGAGCACGAGTCAAACGGCTTGACCACTTCGCCACAGAGACTCCCTACTAATAAGTCTACTCTATAGAATAATTGGTACACTACCAGTCTATAGAATCATCGGTACACTACCAGTCTATAGAATCATTGGTACACTAGCAGAGTATAGAATCATTGGTACATTAGCAATCTAAGTGATACAAACATATAGACAATATAAGTAATCATATATGACATGATTGTCATTATGCTCATAAACTGCAGAAAAAAACAAAGAACCACGAAAACAAAGAAAACCGGAACAATATGTATCTTATCATAGCTTGTGAATTGTTTTCTTGCACACAACCTAATGTTCTGTTACCTATGCAAAAAGGCAGATTGGTAAAAGACAAACAAATAAAGACAAATGTGACAAATGCTCAATATAAACAAATTCAATAGTAAAGTGACTGAAGAAGTGCATCACATACATTGGGAAAATAATATTCACAAACACTGCCAACCTTCATTCGAAAAAACTACACACAACTATAAAAATAATCAATTTACTTGAAATCAATGTTAGTTTCCTGGAAGGAAGCTACTGTAAATTGTTATTCTTCATGGAAGCCTATAAATATAATGAATGAATACTATATATATTTGATAAGAAACAACATTCCTATAAAGTGAATGAAACACATAAGTTATCTGAAATAACTACATATCCAAATCCAATTATAATCCAGAAAGGTTAAACAGGATATCACTTGTAATACTTGTACAACAATGCATAAGTTTAATTTGTTTGAAGTACTTTTCTTGAAAAGATGTCAATTCAATATATATAAAGTTGATAACAAAAGTAAACTGTTCAAAACGACAAGGGACATAGTAAAAAGCAATACAATTCTAAAAGGCATTATGATATTAATTTCATAGTTACCTCAAGTCATATCATAATTATAATAAATTAACTTAATTTAAAAGGTGATAGAACTAATGCATAATTTTAAGTATATAAAATTAAAGATGGTCACTGAATTCAACCAAACCAATAAACTGCACTGAAATACAGATGAGTTTAAATGATTACGCGGGAGAGACACCTGGATACCTCCAGAGATTTCAATTACTATGTATATTTATAAAGCCAAGTTTTGCTTTCAGCTAATTATTTTCCAAGAAAATCAAAATGGCAGCTAAATTTAGCGAGTAGGGAGTTAAGACAAGTGCGGCTGTGTACATGTGGGAAGAGTAAACGTTTTTAATATAAATAATACACTTAATAAAATTGGTATCTCTGTGTGGACAGAGAGACAGGGTGAGAAAGAATGAAAAAGAGAGAAAGAATGACAAAGAGAGAGCAAGAAAGAAAGAAAGAGGCGGTGGTTGTGGTGGCAGACGAGGCATGTTTTAGTTGTTTAGGCAGAGCGTAGAAAAGAAAAAGTTCAGTCATTCTAAATTCTAAAGTATACGGTCAAATAAAAACATTCTTAACTGTTTTCTGTTCTTTCAAGAAATAAATTATGATTACTTATCGTTCTTTCAGGTAATAAATTAACAATAACAATACATTATTGACTAGATGGATAGTTAGTAATTTAATTATTATTAAATTTTACTTACAGTGGTTAATTAATAAAATGAACATCACAATGAAGGATTGAAGGTGATGGAGATTACAAGGCCAGAAGGAACATGCGTAGTCTTAATCATAATCAAATAATATACACTATACTAATTGCTGCTAGAAGTAGAAGCCATAGCTACGGTGTATGTTATTTGTGTAAGCACTGTAAATTGTAAACTTAGAACGGGAAATTCCTTAGAAAATAAAACCACACAGACGGAGTAATGGCACTAATAAATAATGGCGCCGACTTTTTCACCTGACGCGGCGCACGTTATTAGTATTACTACTTCTTGTTTACCACACATTAGTTATTGTACTACTACTACTAGTATTATTATTTGAAATTTACGACTCGTACAGCACATTCATCATCCATATTTTCGAATGTGTTGGTTTTCTTGTTCCTTCCTAGTGCCAATGAATACCCGTGCAAGTATTTGACTTGCCTCAGCTAGCATTCGTGTTATTACTTTTACAGAAGCCCTCGCCCTTACGAGTTGAGTAGCTCTGTTGTTAGTTACAACTCAACTTACTAACGACGTATATTACATAATAACTTACTGGGTTACATGTTTCTAATAGTTATTGTTAAGTTACACAATCTGATTTCGTAATTACAATACACAGGTTATAATAAGAAACAACTGTGCCTCCGACTGGCTTGATTTAGCCCATAACCGCACGGGGAGCCTACACTTATCTCATATCTGTGTATGAGTGTCATACAGGATACTAACCCAGATAGCGAATCCCGCGAATTCTGCCAGTGTGTTATCTGGGGGAAAGCCGCTGGTGTATTTAGAATGTGACGAAATTATATTAGAAATGCTCCACGCGTAGGTAATGACTGTGTTGTGTGGCAGGATTGAAGAATATGTGTGCTTGTTTAGTATATATAAATTTGCTTACGCACGCACGCACACATAGAGAGAGAGAGGGAGAGAGAGGGAGAGAGAGAGAGTGTCACAAGGTGCTTCCTTCCCCACCCCACCCTTTTTCTGGTTATAGACAGTGTGGGTTATAGACAAAGGAAGTGTCTATACGGACTCAAGTCCGTATAAACTACTCTGTCTATTCGGACTCCACTTCGTTTTTTCTGGTCCGCTTTTTCCGGAAACCCCGGCTGGTCACGTGAACTGCGTCATCGGGACATGTGTTTGACTATATTACACATTTTTGTAAAGTTTTCATTGTGTTTTCAGTAGCGTAGTGGTAAGCATTTCCGCCTGTCACGCGGGAGACTGAGGTTTGATTCCTCACCAGCGAGACAATTTTTTTTAAAATGACATTTATAGAAAATCGCTTTGGAAATAGATGTCATTACGGGAATCCATCGATCGTTAATTTATAAAGGCATCACATATAAAGGAATGAAATGAGTTCTCCGTGAGGGAGAACATTTGTTTTAAATAACAGGGGTGGGACAGACATGCTTTGTCATCTTTATTGTTGCTGTAGACTGAAACCAACAGCTAACGCTAGACATGGAACATGGACTCTTCACAGAGCAGCATGGGTTATTATAATTGAATTAAAATTGTTAAGTCACAACAATTATGGATAAAAATTTGTTTGGAAACAAAATAATGCAACTTAATCAAACATGGAATCATAGGCCTACACCCATTTAGGAAGCAACATAGACAGGTGGGGAGGTGGGTGGCGATATTACAATCAGAATATAACAAACAAGAAGTGCTATCTTGGCACTAGGAAATGTGTGGTTTTCCTGCTGGTTTAGACCGTCTCTGTGATCGACGGCACCCCAAGAGCGAAGAGCAATCATAACTGAATGCTTCGCAGGCTCGGGCCGGAGGGAGAATTGTGAAGGACTCTGGTGCTTTCACTGACACCACAAGTAGCCTCACCATGGAAGTCATGGCAGTAAGTAAAGCAATAACACATTTCTCACATGGCTTGGTCTATAGCCCTGACTGTACTGGGCTTAAGTACCAGTACAGAGCGGGGAAGGTGGTCGCTTCTACAATCCCCAAGGACACTCCATTTTGTGGATGCCGCCTCTTGTGATACAAGCGCCAGGTCGATGGCGGTGTCAGGGTCCCCCAGTCTCATTGCCTGCCTAGTTGGTGTCCCATCATTTAGACAGACAACATCCGTATCAAGCGAGGCCTCAGCAATAGCAGTGCCCGGTATGTTCTCTCCCGACCTGTCCCACTCTGTCCCACTCGCTAATTGAAGTAACCACATAATAGATACCTGGTAAATGAAGAACAAATAAGTTGGTATCAACCAGTGCTGGTCTGATGATCTCGCTTTTGGCAGCAAACAGTGTTTCCTAGGGGTTTTTGTGTTTTGTGTTGGTTACATGTGTCTTTATCTTGCTGCACAAGAACCTGCACACTTGTCTTTTTGTTCTTATCTGTCCACTACTTTTGTTGTCTTGGGAAAGGCACTTAGCCAACCGAACACGAGTTCTCTTTCTCTCTCTCTCTCTCTCTCTCTCTCTCTATATATATATATATATATATATATATATATATATATATATATATCCCTCCCTCTTTCTCTCACTTGTCTTTATCACTTTGTTATGTTTTTCAACACATCTTTCTCGTATCTCTGTCTCTCACACTATCTTCGTTATCTATCTCCCCCCCCCCTCTCTCTCTCTTTTCAACCTGCTTCACATATACCAGGTTTTCCTGCACTTTATGTGCGTAGCATTTCCTTGTTTATTTATTAATTCATCAGGCCAGTAAGTCGGAAGCCTGGTGTTTGAATTGCCTAATCATGTCTTTCTGAGGCGACGCATATTACTGTCAGCTTGCACTGGAATTATGAGGACATCAATAGCAGGAAATAGTAGGGCGGTAATGTCAACAAAGATGGAAGCCTGTAGTAAACAGTAAGTGTACAGACACGCAAGTTAACAATTCTTTAACTCGCATGGGGACACATTGGGGATACCAATCTGGAAAATTATTCTTGATATTTAAACAGCTTCATACTTCAGCTATACCCAGCTCCGTATAAACTACTCTGTCTATACGGACTCAAGTCCGTATAAACTACTCTGTCTATTCGGACTCAAGTCCGTATAAACTACTCTGTCTATTCGGACTCAAGTCCGTATAAACTCTCCCATAGACAAATGCCTTTCTTGTTGTACTATTATTTCTCAGCGTGAGACCTACCCAACGCCAATCTTCTCCTGACTCTTGATTCACTGGTATTACTATTTGTTTAGTTCACTCCATGAAGAGTCGCTCTGTGGTGAAGGTGTTACGGACGTAATTCGTAATCCCGCATACCGCGTTCGAAGCACAGCTGCGTGCTATTTGACAGCAGGCCACCTTGCGTATGGTCACTTCTAGTTCAGTGTGTCGTGGACTGCTAGACCGGTCGATGGATGCAACAAATGTTTCCTGGGTCTGGAGGGACCCTCACTGTCGTCGGAGGGTATATCTATATCTACGTACGTATTTCCACATATAACTGATAGGTATACACTCCGACGACAGTGAGGGTCCTCCGGGCCCAAAAACTTTTATTGCATCCATCGATCGGCCTAGCAGTCCACCACACACGCTCAATAACTGTACATAATAAAAGAACGGTCCCGAATTATTACCATTATAACTGTCAACTATTATTGGTACGTATTTCGATTTTCTCAGTTCTATATTTTAGTTCGTAGTGTGTAATATTTTTTTAAAAAAATATAACACCTAATGAGGCCCTGTAAGGGATGCTTTTTACAAGAAATAATTTGGGACCGTTATTCGGAAAAGTGCCAGATGTAGTATGTGTGCCGGGCGATCAGAAAGCAATGCCGAACTACTGAACGTAAAGTTACCAAGAAATCACAAACTGCCAACAAATGCTGGGGATGACTGACGTCCTGTAAAGGATATGCAACTAGCTTTCTTTCTCCGTGAGCTCCACATTGGTGATTCTGTTAAACTAGGGGAGGTCAAACTACGGCCCGCGGGCCGCATGCGGCCCGCCAACTGATTTTATGCGACCCGCGAGGGCATTTAGAAATAAAAATTTTACTTCGTTTTTAAGTTATTTTGTTGAATTTTACAGAATTTTATGTACCGTTATGATTGTTTTAACATTTTTGATAACATTTCTTTCTAATTATCTATTTTTGTAAACAGTCCTTGCCCTTCGTAATGTGATGCTTCTTCTTCTTCTTTCGTTCGTTTGAAATATGTCTATAACTGCAATGTTGCCTCTTGTATGAATTTAACTGTCCTTTTTAGTTCACTCAGCAGTCCATAGAGTTTATCTTCCACTGTCGTCTCTCTAGGCCAGAAGGTTTGCCTAGACATGTTGTAATTTGGGCAGTCTTTGAGTATGTGCTCTGCTGTCTGCGACGCCAATCCACATGTGCACATGGCTGATTCACCAATCTTGAATCTTGTATACATGTGGTTGCGTAATCTATTGTGTCCTGTTCTGAGGCGCAGAATAATGACTTGTTCTGGTCTGTCCATAACGTGGTAGTCGTCTTGAGCAGGTTTTGGTGGCCTTCTGACTGATTTGATCATTCTTTTCTTTTGGTGGTATGTAACGGGCACATCAGGCTGTTCTACTTTTGCTCCTTCCTTAGCCAATCGATCAGTTCTGTCGTTTCCGGGTACTCCACAGTGGGATGGTATCCACTGTATGGTGACCTTATGCTGACTGCTAAGTTAAGAAAGTAGTGTCCTTAGTACTGGCAATTTCCCAGACATCATTTCGTTTTCATTGAGGTGAGTTTCTTGCAAGCAACATACGCTTGTCTTTTCTTGGTCCAAGATGTTTTCTATTTCTATTTTTTGTTGGTGTTGCTGACTCCCTCCGCATTCCAGTGCATTAGTTTTAGTCTTTGTTTGGTATGGCCAGACGCTCTATTCTCAGGTCCCCTGGCTCCACAGGACATCTGAGAAGGACCTACAGTAGCTGTGGTTGGACCATTTAGAGGCATAGGGCCTGGCACTGCACCTGCCTGGGGGTCCAAAGAAGGGCGAGCACCATAACATTTAGCAGTAGTCGACATATTTCATTACGCGTGATTTCGTGGCATCCTGATTTCTGTGGTGCTCCTCCTGGCTGGTTGCCTCCGTCTTCAGCACCTTTCCTTTGCTAGAGCAGACTGTGGTCTTACTCGAGTTTAGGTGTGTAGGCACGCACACACATGTCTGCGCATGCATGTACGTGCATACACATCTAGAGCGTTCTGGTTATTTCTCGGCGCCAGTGACTCGCCGCCGCCCCTTCTCCTGTTAGTTAACTGATTCAGTGCCAAACAAAATTTAGGTTTGCACCAGAAATGGTACACAATCAAATGAACAAGTATTATAATGTAAATTTCCATTCACTGTGCACTGAAATTGCGGAAGATACCACTAAACGAAACGAATAACACAATGACCCTAGTACAGCGATAAATCGTCCTTCTATCCAAACTGGAGGTCACATTTGGCGGTATATTGCCCTTCGGCACTGGATCAGTTAAACAGTTCCGCCACGAGAAGGCCAGGAGTTGGGCTTTTGCTGCATAGGTAATGAATGCCGAGCCATTGGGATATTTATGCATGGTTGGGCGCTCACCCCAACCCCGCTCCCGGCTACATACAGCAACATTTGGAACCATGAAATGCTAAAATGCGAATTTATCATTTTCATGTAGAGAAATATTTATCAACATGTAAAAATTTAATAAGGATGATTTTATGAAAAACATATATTTCTCCGGTGAATAAAATGTTTTATTTTGCAAGAAAATATTACATTTAAAAGTTTTCTTCCTGTTATAAATTATTTCCACATTTACAATGTTGAAATTAATTTATTTGTTGTAGTAGTCTTGATATATTTCTGAAATTTATTCTGAGTTTACTAATTGTTTTCCGAATATTTTATATTCACACACAGCCGGAAGTAGGTTTTGTTTCATTTCCGTTTTAAAGTTTTGTACAATTCTAACTGTTTGAACTTTATTAAAACAATGCGTATCAATAACAAACGTAAGACTGAAGATGAATGCCGTGTTTTTAATGATGAATGGACAACTAAGTACTGTTTTATAAAAGTTAGTATCAAATCAGTTTGCTTGTTGTGTCGTGAGTCAGTGGCTGTCTTCAAGGAGTACAATTTAAAAAGACATTATTAAACAAAACATTCAGATTTCGGATACAATTTAACAACCGAAGGGAGGGAACGGAAATGCCTGGAGTTGGTGAAAAATTTGGAGAAACAAAAAACATTTTTCACTAAACATTCTTCAATTAAAGATGCTGCAACTGAAGCTAGTCTTGTGCTATAACACAATTCTAAAACAGAACAAGCCATTTTCTGATGGCGAGTTCATCAAGGAAAGTTTGCTAGATGCAGCAAGCATTATGTGTCCAGAACAAAAAACAAACAAACAAACAAACAGATTTGACAACATTACTTTATCCAGGAGAACTGTGGTCAGACGTGTTAACAAGATAAGTGACAATTTCATGCATGAACTTCAAGATGCAAGTAAACAATTTTTGTGGTACTCTCTTGCATTGGATGAGGGTACCGATGTACATGATACTGCCCAATTATTGATATTTATACGTGGTATAAACACTTCTTTCACATTCACTGAAGAGTTACTGAGTGTTGAGTCACTCAAAGACACAACCACAGGCCATGATATATTCAATGCTGTTACTAACTGTATTGAAAGAACTGGGTTTGTTTGGAACAAGATGGCAAGTATTACAACTGACGGAGCTCGTGCTTTGACTGGGAAAATGTAGGTCTGGTAAAGTTGATAAGTGATAAGATTAAAGCAGAATATCCAGACCACTTCAGTGTGTGATTCATCAAGAAAGTCTGTGTAAAGCTGTTTTGAATATGAAGCATGTTATTAACCCAGTTGTCAGTGTCATCAACCTCATCAGATCAAGAGGACTTAATCACAGACAGTTCAAGGCATTACTTGACGATTTGGAAACTGAACATTCCGATGTCCTGTACCACACCCGTGTTCGATGGCTGAGTCTCGGCAAGGTGTTGAGGCGAGTGTGGGAACTCAGAGTTGAAATAGTGATGTTCCTAGAGATGAAGGGCATCGAATGTGACTTTACTACTAACATTGCCAACAAAGAGTGGAAGTTAGACTTTAAGTTGCCATTGAAATTATGGAAAAGTTAAAAGAACTGAATGTCAGACTTCAGGGCAATGGTGTTTGCACACGAATTGTATGTACATGTAAAATCATTTCAGGCAAAACTCTCACTGTTCTCCAGATAATCAAGTGAAAAAAAGATTTTGTCACTTCCCTTTGCTGAAACAAGAAACCATTTCTGGTGAAATGACTGAAAAGTACAAAGCCCAATTAGATGCATAGATTGAAGAATTTGGATGGAGATTCCAAGATTTCAAGAACTTAGAGCCATAGTTCAATATTCTCAGTTCACCTTTTAGTGCAGAAGCTGATACAGCCACAGTGGACATACAGTTGGAGCTACTTGACTTACAAGCAAATCATGACCTGAAAGAGAAATTCAAGTAAAATGATTTGCTGGATTTCTATGGATCTTTATCCGAAGAATCATTTCCCAATGTGAAAAACTTTGCAGCTAAACTTGTATCATTGTTTGGATCAACATAGATTTGCGAACAAGCATTCTCTTGCTTGAAGATCAACAAATCTAAGAATAGATCTTTATTGTCGGACTGCAACTTGCATGCTGTCATGCGAATTTCAACAAGTAAACTTGCAGCAGATTTCAAGAATATTGTCAAAAAGTACAAGCAGTTACAAACATCTCATTAGAAATCAACAATTATAGTGACAATGTAGTCGGTTTGTGACTAAATTAAAGCCATTGATAGATAATAAAGAATATTTGTTATAATAACAAGTTGTAAAATCTTGTTAACAAATTAGTAAAAGCTTGTGTCCATATTGTCAAATATAATGTATAAGTGTATAAGTAAAATAAAATTGCAATAATTAGTTATTTATACTGCTTAATAACCTATAAATAATTAATAATTACTTATTGTGATAGGCTGCTGTAAACAAAATGGACATTATATATATATATATATATATATATATATATATATATATATATATATATATATATATATATATATATATATATATATATATATATATATATATATATATATATATATTATATATATATATATATATATATATATATATATATATATATATATATATATATATATATATATATATATATACACACACACACACACACCAAACTATCGTCTGTCAAGACGGAAAGGTGCCAATGATGAATATATATATATATATATATATATATATATATATATATATATATATATATATATATATATATATATATATATATATATATATATATATATGCGGCCCGGCGATAGCTTTACATTTGTCAATGCGGCCCTACGAACAAAAAGTTTGCTCAGCCCTGTGTTATACCATTGTATTCCTTCTATTCCATGTAGGCACCATATTAATGTTTGTGGTTTATTAGTAGTTGTTTTAGTCTTTCTCCGTGTTTATGTTCTAGGCATTAGTACTGACTTAATGTTAGATTGAACATTTCAATTTTAATTACTAAAAGCCCATATATCAAAGTATTTAGTTACTACAAGCCCATATTTCAAATTATTTAGTTACTACAAGCCTATATTTCAGATTATTTAGTTACTACAAGCCCATATTAAAATTTTTTTAGTTACTTTTAAAGTTAGTTTCATATCCCTTACTTCTTCTTCTTCGTTCATCCGGAGTTTTTTTTCCAGATGTGATTGCGTTGTGCCTGTTTACAGCAGAGCTGCGTTCTTGTGCCGTTAGGCCGACACATCCGACTTCTGCGGGCATTTGTTGACCGGGTTAACCTTCCCGGGGGTTTCTTAGGACGTTTGACTCTCACTGGTGTGGTGTTATCTCCCATCCTAGCAGGCCCATATAGAACAGCCAAAGACATCCTGGTCAGCCCTCAAGGGAAGGCAGGGGCAGACCATGGGCATTCCCCGCCATCCAAGGAGGCTTCCATACTTGCAGAGCCGACACATAGCACTCTGGTACTGGGCTCACCCAAGGAATCGTCACGTCCTGCACATGGCTGCTTAGCCTCACTTCCGTATATTGGGCCTTCCGTTCACCATAGGCTGTTCTTCCGGAAACCAGAAGAATGCAGTGTGCAGATGACATCCACACAGTGAGCTTTCGACTCGGACCTTCCGCGCAATGGATTTGCTATCCGAGCAATATTCCATTTCGTGCCACTAGGACACTTTTTCCACCTTATTTGAAGCCCACACAGTGAGCTTTTGATTCGGACTTTCCACGGAATGGATTTGCTATCCAAGCAATATTCCATTTCGTGCCACTAGGACACTTTTTCCACCTTTTTTGAAGCTCACACAGTGAGCTTTTGATTCAGACTTTCCACGTAATGGATTTGCTATCCGAGCAATATTCCATTTCATGCCTTTGGGAGGCTTTTGTAACCGACATACCTGTGGTATGAAGTGTGGCAGTCTGAATACTTCTTCATACACCTTTAAATGTCAACCTGTATGTAGTTAAAGTAAGCTGCGGTCAACTTGAGCTTGTTGATATCTCCATAGAGCTTGTCCTCAAATGAAGCAGGTGTGGGCCAAAATATCTTTCTCTGTTCTGCATATATTGGGCAATCCTGCAGCAAATGTTTTGCTGTCATTTTTCCAGTTCGACAATTACATTCATCGGTATCTCCTATCTTTAGTTTATTGAACAAGTGGTATTTCAGCCTGTTATGTCCTGTGCGGAGTCTGAAGATTGCTACTTGTTCTCTTCGGTCGAGTTTGTAATATGCATCATCCTTCTGGTGGCCTGGATGCTCTGATTCCCATTTGGTTTTATAGGTGCTTTTTATCAACCTCTTTGCCTCATTGTAAGTTATGTCTATGTCAGGCTGTGGTAGTCGTCCGCCCTTTTTTGCCAGTCTGTCAGCCTCTTCATTTCCAGGTATACTGCAATGTGATGGGATCCACTGTATTACAACTTTTTTGGATTTCTGGCTTAGACCATGGAGTGCTGCTCTTAGGTCAGCTATTTCTGTGCTGTTATTGCTCTTCAGTATTGAGACAGCTGACTTTGCATCTGTGAAGATAGCTATTTGCTTCTCTTTATTTTCCTCCATCAAGAGCATTTCTGCTGCAGTTTTCAGAGCCTCTACCTCCGCTTTGAAGTTACTTGAAAACTTTCCAGTTGCCACTGAATGTGTTTTTTTCACTCCATTTTTTAAATTTAGGAGAATTCCTCCTCCTCCATTCTCTATTGAATTTTTGGCTGATCCATCTGTATATGCATGGGTCCAATTGCTGCTTGGGTAATGTTCTTTTATGTAGTTTAGGGTTATTTCTCTTCTTTCGATTTCATGCTGAGTGTTCTTTTTCTCAATACCAGGAATGTTTTCTATCATCTCAGGCAGTTGCTGCTGTCTCCAAGCTGGGAACTTGTCTGCATTGTAAATGGGTTTGACTGTTGATATGTTAAGTATGGGATCTGCCCTAATCTTTCGTTTTGCAGTTTCTACAAAGTTGCTACGCTTCAGTCTTCCCTTTCCAAAACCACTAAACCTTTTATACATAGGGTGGTCTGTCAATCTTCTAAATTTTTCTGCTTGTTGCTGGGCTCTGCTATCTCTTCTATCCTGCATTGGTTGTAAACAAGTGATCTTTTCGAGTTCATTAATAGGCGTTGTCTTCAGGCTTCCAGTTATGATTCGCATTCCTTGATTTTGGACTCTACTTATTTTGTTAAAGTTTGACTTAGCTGCTGTTGCCCAAGCTGCAATGCCATATTCCAGTACTGGCCTCACCCGTCCAGTATATAGCTTCTTGAGAACTTTCTCATCTGCTCCCCACGTTGTACCAGCAAGCTTTTTCATGATTGCCATTCTTTGCCTTGCTCTTGTTCGATTTTTCTCAACCTGTGTTTTCCATGTCAGGCGACGATCAAAGGTGACTCCGAGATAGTTTGGATTTTCTTCATGGCGCAATATTTTTCCATTCAATACCAGCTTAGGTTGCTGAGTTTTATTTGAGAGGGAGAACACTGTGCATGTTGTTTTCTCCTCACTTATCTTCACTAGCCATGATTTTGACCAGTCCTCTAGTGCTAATAGGGCTTGCTGTATTCTGCTGTTAGCTGTACTAATATATTCTTCAGATGTCCATATGGCTAGGTCATCTGCAAAGGATGATGTGTGTACTCTGGCTGGAAAATTTTCCGTGATGTCGTTTATATATGCTAGGAATAATGTTGGTGAAAGAACTCCTCCTTGGGGGACACCTTGCTCCAACAGCATCATTTTGCTGGTTTGTCCTTGTACTTTTGTCCTGGCAGTTCTGTTCTCAAGGTAGTGGCTGATCCATTTGTACATTTTCCCACAAACATGCATTTTTTGCAGTTTTACTTTCAGTCCTTCCTTCCATACTTTATCAAATGCTTTTTCTAAATCTATCCAGACCGCTAGTGTGTGCGTTTTCTCTTGGAAGGCATCCTCTATTTCCTGAGCTATATAGGTTATTTGATCTTCAGTGGATCTGTACTTTCTGAATCCTGCTTGGTGTGGTGTTAAGAGTTTGTTTTCTTCCAGATGCCATGTTAGCCTGCCATTGATAATGCGTTCCATTAATTTTCCTACACAGCTAAGTAGACTGATAGGTCGATAGCCATTTGGTTCTTCCAGGTCTTTTCCTTTCTTTGGGACTGGTATTAGTATAGCTTCCTTCCATGCCTGTGGGACTATTCCCCTCTTCCAGCTGTAATTTAGGACTGCTAGTAATTTCTTTTTTGCCTTTGTCCCTAGTCCTATTAGCATTTCATTTGTGATTCCATCCTTTCCTGGTGATTTCTTCTTTTTTAGGGTATTCATTGCCTGTTCCATTTCTTCCATTGTTAGATTTGCCATCATATATTCTGCTGCTGTCTCTGTATTACTATGATGTATCTGTTTATCTTTGATTGCTTTCTTCTGTTCGGTTGTAATATCAATGTGGTTTGCACTGGCATAGTGTTCCATTAGTGCATTTGCAGCCTTTTTTCCTGTAAGCAAGGCATTTCCTTGTTTAATTGTTATTTGTTTGTTTCTAGGTCCTTCATTGTTCATGGCTTTCACTAGTTTCCATAGTTTGTTTCCATCCCTGTCAAAATTCAGGTTTTCTGTTTTTTCCCTCCAACAATCTCTTGTTGTTTGATTTACTGTTCTTTTATATTTTGCTGAGATGGCTTTGAGAGAGATGTTCGCTTCAATTGTTTGTTCCCTCTCTGCTGTCTTCCTGGCATCTTCAACTTTGTCCTCCAAACTTTGTAGTTCTTCAGTCCAGTATGGTTTGTAATTTTTCCTCGCTCCTCTTGGAATGGACTCAGTGGCTGCCTGTATTATTGCTCTGTTTAGACTTTCCACCATTTGCTTCATGTTGCCATATCGTGTATTTATGTTTTCACAATATTTGTCTGTTAGTATGGCAAATCTGTCCCAATTTGCTCGTTTGTAATTCCAGCGGGGCAAGGGCTTTTGCTCCTGTGGAACATACTCCATATTCATTACAAGCTTGATTGGTCTGTGGTCACTACCTGCTAATTGGTCCAGCACATGGCGGTCGATTTTGTGGAGGATGTCTCCTGTGCAGAAAGCTAAGTCTGGAGTAGAAGTGGTAATCCATCTTCTGGAGTAGAAGCTCGGTGTGTCATCCGCTTTGTTGAGTAGATGGAGATTTGAGTCTATTTCCCAGTCCTCCACTTCATCTCCTCTTTTGTCAGTATCTGGGTATCCCCATCTTTCTGAACGGCTATTAAAGTCTCCGACAATAATGCAATTTGTGTCAGTTATTTTCATGTTTGAGAGTGTAAGATCCTTATCTGCTGGGCTATACAGATTGTAAATTCTTATTTTCACGTCCTTTATCATTATATCAACACCTATAATTTCCGTTTGGTTGTCAGAGATCACAGATACTTCGCTGCAAGGTATTGTATTTCGTGTAAGTATTAGAACTCCTCCTTTATGTCCTTCGCGGTCGAAACGTGTGGCCTGATATCCCCTGACTGAAAATTTGCGCTTGGCATTGAGGTGTGTCTCTTGAATGCATGCCACATCTATTCTGTCTTTATGAAGACGCTGTGTCAGGGATTCTTTCTTGTTATAAACTCCTTCGGCATTCCACTGTAGTATGTTGAGTGTCCTTGGTATTTGGTCAATAGCTCTTAACCTACTCCTCTGTGCCTTGACTCCACAGCACAGGGGAAGGTGACCACCAGTAGTCATGGGTGGACCGCCTCGAGGCAGGGGGCCCGGCACTATCACCGCCTGATGGGACTTCACGGGATTAGCACCATAACGATTAATTTTCATCTGTGGCATCATGAAATGATAAAGTTACGTTGCACTTCTTTGTCAAGCCTGTGGCTCAGTACATCCGATTTCAACAAGCATTTTTCGGGATGCTTTCCCTAGCCTTTGACTGTCCCCAGTCTACCTACAAGGCAGGTTTGTGCGTCACTTCCTCTGGTCCCTCTCCCTTGACCTGTCCGACATGGGTGACCCTACCAGTAGCAGTGCTACCGTCGGCATAGCTCTTGGGGTCATTGGAACGCGCAAGCCCCTCTACCTCGTCAAGGTGGACGCACGGCAGAGGGGATATCCCTTACAGGACGTAGCAGTCAACCGCAGCATTTTTTGGCTGTTTGTGATTCTGGGCAAGTTTACATTCATTAAATTGCCATTGCTTTCTGAACGGCCGGCACTCATACCATTTCATAAAAAACCAACGCAAGGCGGTCTGCTGCCAAATCGCCCGCAGCTATGTTTTGAACGTTATTCGCGGGATTACGAACTGCTCCCGTAACACCTTCGCCACGGAACAGGTTACCACAAGCCCATATTTCAAATTAAATAGTTAATACAAGCCCATATTTCAAATTAAATAGTTAATACAAGCCCATATTTCAAACTAAATAGTTAATACAAGCCCATATTTCAAATTAAATAGTTACTACATGCCCATATTTCGAATTAAAAAGTTACTACAAGTCCATATTAAAATTTAATAGTTACCACAGGCCCACAATTGAAATTAAATAATTACAAGCCCATATTTCTAATTAAATAATTACTACAAGCCAATCAAGAAGACAATTGGGACTTTTGAACTTGAATGTTACAGAAAAGCTCTTAGAATATCGCAGGCAAACAGAGAAAGACAATGTGACATTCTTCAAGATCTGAACATCGATTAAAACTGGATCATAAATAGTTTCACATGTCAGAAACTTAAATACTCTGGCCATATTAAAAGTAGCGATGGTTTGGAAAGATCAACGATGGAAGGCAAGGTTATTGGAAGAAGCAGCATGTGTAGACCAGCATGAAGATGGACACAGGACATTGCAGATAGGTTTGACATGAGCAGAAGTAATGGCAAAGCCGCCGCAAAAGCATCGAGATATTGTTCTATGGACCGGGAAGAGAGCGACATCCCGCAAAGACCTCCTATATGATGAACATACACGCTCTTATTTCAAATTTATTTCTTTATTGTTATTTTCAGTATCCTGTTCAACACTCCTGGATAATAAGTGTGGATATATCCGCAGGGTGTTTGTAAAGTCTCACTACACTTTGTTAATTAGTTAGATATTCGATAGATGATCCTCATTGCACATCGAACCATTCAGTCCATAAGTGCTCGGATTGCCTTCCTCAGTAAATCCCGCAGCGTGTAAGCGGCTCACGACACCAGTTCTGTGTTGGTTTATTACACTTTTGTAGAACAAATTTGAAAAATGAAGTACATGATGTCATAAAAATATGCTAACATTTAATTAAATTAGTAACAAGAGTTATACAAACTAGAATCAACTCTGGAAATAAGATATAACAACATCTACTAAAATCAAATGCGCTATCTCGTAACACCAAAATCACAATATACAAAACACTGATCAGACCAGTTGTGCTGTATGGCTCTGAAACCTGGAGTACAACGAAAGGAGACGAACCTTGTTACAAACCTTTGAGAACAAAATTTTAAGACGCATCTTGGACCCATTAGGGATACACAAAGTGGAGAGTGGAAAAGAAGAAGTAACAAAGACATTTATGATCTGTTTAAGTCCCCGCTAATCACTGGTATCATGAAGGCTAATAGACTGCAATGGCTGGGGCATATAGAAAGAATGGAAGATAATAGGGAAACAAAACTCGCTTACACTCAGGAAATAAATGACCGTAGACCCCGAGGTAGACCAAGAAGGCGGTGGAGAGATAATACATATACAGACCTACAAGCACTTGGAATCAACGACTGGCAAGAGAAGGTCCACCAGAGAGACGAATGGAGACGGATTGTATCTGCAGCAAAGAACCTCAATGGCTAGGAACGCTGAAGAAGAAGAAGAAGAAGAAGAAGAAGTAACAAGAGTCACTGCTATGGTCTAACGCTGTTTTGGGGGAAGCTGGAAAGTACCAATGAAGCATTCATTTAACAGTGTTGGATATGTCCACCACGGGCTTCATAACATGACTGGATACGTCGTCTCTTCATATTGTCAAATACCTCTTGCAAACGTGTCTATTTTTATTTCTTGAATGGTATTCTGATTGGTCTCCCTGACTAAGGAGTTAACGACTTTCTCCGTAATCCCGTATATCCACGTAGGGTAACGCAGCTGAGCGAGATTCGGTAGCGGATCGCGTCGCGTTGGTTACTTACGGGGGTATGTGAGCCGGTCACTCAGAAGAAAGCAATAGCAAACTACTGAGCGTAATCTTGCCAAGAAATCAACAACAGCGGTAGAATGCTGGTGTTGACAGCGATGTCCTGTAAATAGGATATGGATATGCGGGGGAAAAGAATCTGATTGCTTCTTTCAGGTCCTCAATTGTTGCACATTATTTTTGTAAACATTTTCTTTCAAGAAACCCCGTAGATAATAATCTAATGGAGTTAGATCTAGGGAACGAGCAAATCAAATTCAACGTGATGTTATGCGATTTTCGGAAATTTCCAAAAAAAAAACAAAAACAAAAACGCAGCGATGCTAAATTATGTTTATAACTGCAATGTTGTCTCTTGTATGAATCTAACAGTCTTTTTTAGTTCATTCAGCGGTCCATAGAGTTTATCTTCCACTGTTGTCTCTCTAGGCCAGAAGGTTCGCCTGGATATGTTGTAGTTTGCTGAAACCACGCTTCTTCAATTTCACTTTCATTCAGCTGTTCTAGAAAAGGTTCCAGAATGTCAATACAGTACCGATCGGCATTTATAGTGTTGTTGAAGAAAATTGGTCAAATAATACGTTTCTACTGACGGCACACCATACCATAATGTTCTCATTGTGTACAGGCTCTTCATGAAAAGCATTTGCTGATTTTGCAGATTTGCTCCAAAACGATTATTTTGGCTATTAACATATCCAGATAGATGAAACATTGCCTCATCAGAGAAGAATGTTACATCGAGAATTGACTCGTCTTCTTTGGCTGAAAATGCTCAAACCACGTGGAGTAGTTTACTTTGGATTGATTATCACACTCTTGTATTTCAGACGCAACAGAAATCCTGTATGGGTTAAAACTGTAATCGTTGTTTAAGAATTGTTTGCATTGTGCTCACTGATACGTTCACTTGTTGCGACTTTTTCCTTAAGGACTTGCTTGGACTTTTCAAGATTCTGTCTTGGATATGTAAACATTTTTCTTCAGACAAGCAGGCCTACCAGATCGCGGAGTATTGAGTATCTTCCACATTTCCCGTAGCAAGAAACTTATTCAACAAATTTCTAACCATAATGCCACGATGAGGTTGTTTATTGGAAATCTTGCTATACATCTTTCAACAACCATCCGTATGTATCGACCGTCCTTTTCGAAACACACGTTCAACCCAAAAAAAAAAAAAAAAAGTCTTTCTTCCATTGATGACACTATTCTATTTGGTGTTGAAAGAATTACTCCAGCAGACGACAACCATTTGCAGCAAATTGCTTCACGATAAACTGTGGAGCAAATTTTTTTGATGACATTATGTACTTCATTTTTCAAATTTGTTCTACATACAAAGTATAGTGAGACTTTACAAACACCCGGTGTTATACGTTGTACATAGTTTAGCATTCTTATTGTATATAATGATTCATATATATCGTTTTTGGACATATATATTGTGTCACAGCACAGAACGAGTCAATCGGGATTTTTGTGTGTGTGTGTGCATATCCTTTACAGGATATCATCGCTGTCAACAGCAGCATCTTTCAGCTGTCTGTTGATTTCTTGGCAAGATTACGCTCAGTAGGTTGCCATTGCTTTCTGAGCGGCCGGCTCAGTATCCCGCAAGTCACCAGCGGGGGTCGAAACGCTCCCAGTTCTCTCCCGCTACGAGACTCTGCGTGATAAACGGGATTACGGAGAAAGTGTTGTAACCCCTCAGCCAGAGAGACCGGCCAATCGGGGTTAGCACACGTAAAATACGATTAGATAAAAGGTTAACTATGAACTATGACGGTATTATTCTTATTACACTAGAAACGCTGACGTCAAGAATAGTTGCTCGGGGTGAAAGAGAACGATGCGTCATTTACCTCAGGTATGGGATAGCTTAGCGGCAACACCTAACTAGTTTGTTCGATATCTACAACGCAATCTTTTGTTTCCAGTACAACATCATACGTTAGATAGTTCTCCAGTACCAAGCAGCGAACCTTGAAGTCAATTTCACCAGACAATTTTGTTACATCACATATGTTACACGTCTGCAATATAGTATAGTGATTGTTCGCTTAGATTAGATAGAGATCTGAGAGAGACAGTTGAGTTTTGCACTAGCGGTTGGCATCGCACCGGGCCTGTTACATATAGAGAGCGATCTTGTAGTGAGGACAGCTTAACACGAGTGGCAGTAGGCTGTGCGAGAGAGAGAGAGAGAGAGAGAGAGAGAGAGAGAGAGAGAGAGAGAGAGAGAGAGAGAGAGAGAGAGAGAATGACCACCAGGCGTACTGTCTACAGTGGTCAGTGAACAAGTGATTAAGTGCCCAGAACGTAAGTGTAAAGGTTGAACCCGTTACCTCCGCATCAATCAATCAAGTGCCGTTTCCACAATGAAGGTTGGCTGCAATGGATCTCCAAACGCCAACACTGTCTCTCGTCCTGACTGTACATTCTGTCAGACTGATGTTCGCCCATCTCTTCCCACTTGTATCCTTGTCTACCTCTTGCCCTCAACTTTGCCCTCCAGTATGGTTTTTATAAGAGTATCATGTCTTTGAACGTGGCCGAAATATTTCACTTGCCTCTTTCATCAGCTCTCTCTTCATTCCTAGAACCTCTGTATTTGATTGTTGTTGTTTCCATGAAATACGACATATTCGACTGTATATACACATCTCTGGGGCCTCTATTCGACTTTTTAGTTGTTCGTTCAATGTCCAGGCTTTTGCCCCATACAGTCATGTTGAATATACGTAACATTTGACAATTCTCATTTTTAATGCGTTGTTAATCAACACATTAAAAACCTCCACGTGAGCACACCGGATGTTTAGATAAGGCAGATGTCTTTACGACCTTTTGGGATCATGTTATTGAGTGGAAGAACATACACCATCATCGCCTGGAGAGAATGGTGTGGCAAGGACTGACCAGAGGATCTGGCTGACAACTCAGTAGTCTGAAGAAAAGCCAATGACCAGAGGATCTGGCTGACACCTCAGTAGTCTGAAGAAAGGCCAATGACCAGAGGATCTGGCTGATAACTCAGTAATCTGAGGAAAAACCAATGACCAGAGGATCTGGCTTACAACTCAGCAATCTGAAGAAAAGCCAGTGACCAGAGGATCTGGCTGACAACTCAGCAATCTGAAGAAAAGCCAGTGGCCAGAGGATCTGGCTGACAACTCAGTAATCTGAAGAAAAGCTAATGACCAGAGGATCTGGCTTACAACTCAGTAATCTGAGGAAAAGCCAGTGACCAGAGGATCTGGCTTACAACTCAGTAATCTGAGGAAAAGCCAGACGCACATTTAATCAGACTGCAGCTGGTACCATAAGTATGAGGACAGAGTGCACATGGGAATATCCCTGGGGCTGTTATTTCGGTTCTTAACTCACCTTGAGTTAAAACTCGGCCTTTCAGAAGATCACAACCAAACAATCAATCTTTGCCTTACCTTACAATCACAAAAGGAAACAAAAGGCAAATGAAGGTCAGATTTATTTACAGGTTATTTCTAGCATGGGTATAATTAACAATGAAGTAAATATACAACAAATGAAATATCATACAAATGTTCTTCATTGACTCCCTTAAGACATTATTCTAGCAAAAACATCTCAAATTACAAACAAACAGTAAATAACATAACATCATAAAACATACAGTGGACACACAATTTACAATACACGGATATCAGAAGAATTTCATATGTACAGGGTTTCTTATTTACATAAACCTTCTGATGTGACCAGTGATCAGTACTACAGAAGCTAATTGTATACATGCAAGAATAACTGGGCAATGAATATTATGTACAATAAATTTGCTTCACATCTACAATACTGTACATAGAAGTGTCAAGGGCACAATTATGAGCTGGTCGGGACTAGTTTGTAATCATCTATATTAACAGCCACAGGTCAAGGAATAATGATTTACAATATAATTTTCATGAATCGAGACTGCGTAAAATTTACATAAACATTCAATTTAGTTTGGCAACACTTGTTTTTATGCTTATTGTGTATGCTTTTTCAATTTTTATGAATATTTATTCATGCAGTGTTCCTCCTTTATGGAGTTCATCACTCCAGTGATCCTATTGTGCTTATTTCTATTCACTTTGCTTAACAGAGCTGCTACAATACAATACAAACTTGGAGATTGGACATGTGATTACATTTATAAAAATATATGCCAACAACTGAAATATCTACTGAATGTCTTGACACAGAGGAGCAGGTGGTGTCTTCAAACAGAAGAATGGATGGGCAGGCTGTTGTCTGTCGCATCAGTAGATACAGGTTTCTATTACCAGTAAAGCAAAGGATTAAAATCTATTAAAGATAAAATAAAGCACCCAGATTGTATACTATGTGTTAACTAACTGGGCAAATGGTCTTTATGCCAATCGTAAAGAAGACCCTCTTTTCCTCATCAACAATGGTTCAAATGCTGTAATGGTAGTTTTGTTTTTAAAGATTTTAATCTCACATAAACGTAAAAATATGTATATAATCAATGACATCATAATTACATTAATTTACAGATACACATTAAAGGTATGTCGAGATGGGTCTATGATGCCTATATGATCCATCAGATTATACTGTGATGTCTCCACAATTTATTTTTAGGGTAGTCTACCACTGCCCACCATATATGTATATGTATATGTATATGTGTGTATATATATATATATATATATATATATATATATATATATATATATATATAATATATATATATATATATATATATATGGTAATCTGTCAAAGTCTGATATTATGTTAGATTAGCAAACCACATATTTTTGGTAGCCTACCTATGTCTGCCTTTTAGACATTATAGATAAAAATTAAAGGTATGTTGAGATGGGTCTATGACACCTATATAATCCATCAGATTAGATCATGTTGTCTCATAAAACTGTATTTTTGGAGTAGCCTATCACTGCCTGCGATATATACCTTCAGTCTATCAATGTCTGATTTTATGTCTAAGCGGTGACAAAAATGGAATTTTCTTGGAGTTGGCTACCCCATTCTGTAGAAAACCTCAGCAGTAAAATCCAACTAATCACAAACAAGTGTAAAGATAAGGAAAAAATAAAGTTCACCAGCTATGGGGAAAGGGGATTCTTTTCCTAGAAGAAGTATGAAGTAATTCAGAGAAAGCCAGACAGAGAAATCCCGAGGGAGTCTGGATTACAGACTCACTTGCTTTCACCCAGAACTGGAAAGTTAGAACTATAAAAGAAATGGGAAAGACAGCACAGGTGGTAGATGAAATGAAATAATATAGGATTAACATTTTGGAATTATGTGAAACAAGGTGGAGTGCAGCAGGCAACAAGTTTCTAGCAGGTTAAACAGTGCTGTTCTCAGACCATACATAGGAAAATGCCTCACACAAAAAACCTTAAAGCTATCTAAAGAGCAGAGAAAGAACTAATAGAGTGGGAAGCAGTGTGTTCTAGAATAATAACAGCCACATTTAGAATCACAAAAATAAAAGTAAATTTGAACTTGACCCAGTGTTATGCACCAACAAATGATAAAGAATGAATCAGTTAAGGATGAATTTTACAGGAAACTTCAAAGTACTATTGGTAATTTAAGAAATGGCACTATCACAATGTTGATGGGGAACCCGAATACCAAAAGTGTCAGATAACATTGGTTATGAATAGATCAAAGGGAAACATGAACTTAGGCTAATAAAGAAGTTAGGAAGTGGATAAGGGCGGTAGAAAGAAAATATTTAGATAACCTTGCAACATAAGCAGAAGCAGCAGTAAAAGGAAACCTCAGAGACCTTTAAAGCACCATAAGTAACTTAATAGAAAAATAAAATCAACCAAGTGGACCAAGTTCTCGTAAATATTAAAGATCAAATGAACAGAAGAGCTGAATACTTTGAGAACCTTCTGAATAATCAGCTTAAATGACCCTCCAGATATCCAGCCTGCAGATGTGAAGCTGGATACCAACTATTAGAAAACATCTGGAGAAGAATTTATAAAAGTTAAACTACTGAACGGTGGAAAAGTTGCTGGTCCAGATAGCATCCAGCAAAAGCTGTTAAAGCCAGTATAAGCACCCCAATTAAGATATTTCACAAATTATTTAGCAGAGTTTGGGACACCAAAGAAATACCAGCAGACTTGAGTGAAAAATACCTGGCGCAGATGTCAAAAAAACAAACAAACAAACAATGTGTGAGGGCTATTTGAGTAGCTGCACTATATATGTTCTCACTGCTGTCTTTCTGTTACTGCTAAATGTTTTATACGATTCCATTTATTCTACATGGCCAGCTCTGAAATAACCCCACATCTGCCTCTCTTATGAAGATGACAGTCCACTGAGGATTTCTCTAGACAAGTTGCCTTGACAAGAGTGAATCACTAAAATTCATTACATGTACATTCATGGGAATATGCAATAAGAAAGTACAAAATGCCAATTCTGGCACACATCATGTTACATGTAATCAACTAAGAGGCAAAAATATATCACAGGATCATGATTGATACAGGGAAGCATATTTCTTTGGCTTACAACATGTAATGTTAAAACAAGAAAATTATACTCAAGATTCAATATATTAATATATCAAATTTATATGCAAATTATGATCTGGTAGTGGGGAAGGTGGGAAGGAAGGAAGGAAGGAAGAGGGGGGGGGGGGAAGAGAGAGAGAGAGAGAGAGAGAGAGAGTGAGAGAGAGAGAGAGAGCACTGGGGCTGGTCACTGTGGTACCAAGGCTCCCAGTCTTGTTATAATTTGGCCTTATTATATATACACACACTGCCTTGATTTGCAAAATAAAGCTGAGTACGGTGTCTCTTGATGGGAAATCAGTAAGTGGATCTTCCAGGGTAGTGTACTGCTCTATCATGCTGGCACTTAGAAGCTAACAAAACTGTACCATCTTCTGGTATAATTCTGGGGCGATACGGAAATATAGGGTGAACGATAATCTGTTTTCTGCCAGAGTGTAATAATTTAAGCATAAATAATGTTCTGCTGAAAGACAAAGAATGAATCAAGAAAGAAATGATTCATAAATCACATACCAATACAAGACTGTACAAATGAAATCTGGAAAGCTGCTGGCCATTTGGCAGGTAAACCACCTTGCGTTGGTTTTATAAAATGGTATGAGTGCCGGTCATTTATAAAGAAATTGCAAACTACTGAACATAAACTTGTCAAGAGATCACGACTAGCCAAAAATGCTGGGGTTAACTGCAATGTCCTGTAAGGATATGCAACTAACTTTAACTATGCTGCATCTCTCACCTCTAAAAACAGATCCTGTTTATACCTGTATACAGAAAGTATACTGGTAAACAGTACGGCATCATGCATTGTGCATCCATTATCTGCATGCATGTGAGTACATTTTGTAAACAGATTAAGTTGTTGCCTTGCTTGTGAGCAAAGCTAGCATTTCAAGAACATATATAACAACATAAAGTGTATCGGCTGAAGCTTGGTGAGGCTAGGGAACAAATAACTATACAAGTGTTCAGTCTAGAGACAGGTGAGACTAGGGAACATAAATAAGAGTATACAAGCTCAGTGAAGTAGGGAACATAAATACAAGCTCAGTGAAGTAGGGAACATAAATACAAGCTCAGTGAAGTAGGGAACATAAATACAAGCTCAGTGAGGCTAGGGAACATAAATAACAATATATAAGTGATCGATCTGGAGACAGGTGAGGCTAGGGAACATAAATAACAATATATGTGTTCGAATTGAAGTTCAATGTGGCTAGGGAACATAAATAAAAGTATACAAGCTCAGTGAAGTAGGGAACATAATTAACTATACAAGTGTTCAGACTGAAGCTCAGTGAGGCTAGGGAACATAAATCACCATATACAAGCTCAGTGAAGTAGGGAACATAAATAACAGTATAGAAGTGTTCGGACTGAAGCTCAGTGAGACTGCATGCATCATGTGCCATGCCGATAAGCGTGGGTGGTAATGCTTTGCCATCTCACTCAATCACCAGAGTTGTGGATTAGCCGGTGTTTCTGTCTCGACCATGCTACGTGGCCAAACCATCCAGGTATTTACTTCTTGATCTCTTCCCTTCATCCTTGTCAGTTATCACCAAGTTCTCCAATTCATTTCTTCTCATAACATGCCCAATAAATGTTGACTGTCTACGTCTAATGTCTCTAATCAGTTTATGATCTTCATTTGTTTCTTGTAGGACTTGTTCACTGGTTTTTCTGTCTGAACATGGTATTTTTTTTGCATTTTCCTCAGAAACCACATTTCTACAACCATCAGATGTTTTTCAGCTTGTCAGCTCATTGTCCACGCTTCACATCCATACAAAAGTACAGGTTCTATGTAGCACTTCAACACTCTTTTTCTCGTTTCAATTGATATCTTTTTATTGGTCAGTATGTTTTTCATCTTGCAAAAGGCTACCTTCACAATGGCAATTCTTGTTCTAACCTCTTCAAGGCATCTCCCATCAGATGTTATGACTGTTCCGAGATAGCTGTACCGATTCACTGGCCAAATTTTTAGGTAGGAAATGACGTTCTGAAAATATGGTGATGGGGGGCACGGGCCAAAAATGGTTGAGAACCACTGTTATAGACTGTACTGCAAGACATCCCACACACCCCCATAACATGGAGAAGAGTCCATTCTTATAGATTGTACTGCAAGACATCCCATAACATGGAAAAAGAGTCCATTCTTATAGATTGTACTGCCAGACATCCCAAACACCTCAGATCATGGAAAAGAGTCCACGCTTATAGAATGTACGGCAAGACAGAGCTAGAGTGCCAGGGTCAGATTCTACACACTCCAAGACCCCTCTCCACCTCCATGTGGGAAATCCTGTACCTGGGTTTGGCTAATAAATGGAGGATGATCGGATGTGATGAAGCCTGCCAGGGAAACTTTGCATTCCATGAGGCTGCAAGAGAATCACAGTAACTCCCCACATTTAGATGTCGTGCACGCACATTGGGCAGCACACAAGAGCATGCTTATCTTAAGCATGTTGCTAGCTCATTGGAATCGGGACCAAACCATCACCACAAGTCTTCTTCATCATCTTCAAGTTGTAGAAGATTTAATGGGCACTGACTAGGGTCTACAACAACAACCGTAATACATAATATAAAAGGTGTGAAACTCAAGGTAAGAAACAAACAGAATAACATAAACTACATTTGTCAATACCAACCAAAGACTTATGTTCAAATACGTACATAATTAATGTTAACTAGTAGCTCTAACTGTTAACCTTTTGACCCGTTTTCTTTAACTTTCAGATACACCCCACCAGAGCTCCTAAGTGTAAATGCCCACATTTCACATCACCTTATCACTTTTATATTCACCATCTTAGTTACCCATGATTAAAAAAAAAAAAAGTTAGATAATTGTTATGAAGTCTTCATCATCAATTATAAATTTAATCACATAAAAAGTCAGCCAAAATATTTAAGGGTGCAATATATTTATGAAGCAGAAATAACTATTAACTGGAAATAAGTACACAAAGAAAAAAAATGGAAAAATAATAAAAGCATGAAAACAAGAATTCTGTATATTCTTTCAAATCTCTGCTTCCCCTTTCTCAAAATAAACAGATCCGACTGAATTATTGTATAAATTTGCTATTAAAAAGGTTATGTACCAAAAGATTTATTAAAATAGATAAAGTGATAAATAGCTAAGAGTTTTCTTTATTTGTGGTGTTTAAATAAGGTATTACAATATGCAAAAAATGTATCTCAGAATTCTCAGTTTTAATATTTCACAGATGTGAGTATAAATAACATTTCAAGAATATAAATATTATTTTACTATGTAACATTATCTATCCAACATTGTAGTTAACACCTGATTATAGGCAATACAATTATTATGTATTTAAGGCAATATTTTGTCTAACAACATTGTTTACTAAGGTAAACATTTTTATACGAGATGAAAATAACCTTAGTTAGATAATCATTAGAATGGTATCCTGTCCAATCAAATAAGAAGCTATGAAAAGAATTAGCGAAAAAAAAAAGCTAATGACAAACAAATAAAAAAAAAACCCCCATCAAAAGCAGATCTGAAATGGGTTTAAACTGCGATAAAATTGGAAATGTAACAATAGAAAAACATTATGTATAAGGCAGCTTTACAAAATACAATAAAAAACAGGATGTTGTGGTGTTAAACCCTCCTCAGCAAACAACAAGAAACACAATACTGCACATGCAGACATTTCCATGGTCTGTATATTGTTGCATTGTTTGTTTGTTTTTCTGATGAAAGCTTGTTGCTGCTATATGCTGTTTTTTGTTGTTATTATACTTCATAAAGCTGCCCTACACTTTGTGCTTTTATTTTATTGTTTTCAATAGCAGAAAAGAGTTGAGAAACACATTCCTAAATGTGAGAACTCAAAACTGTAACTATAGTATTTTATAAGAGAAAATTATAAGCAGTGTTTGCTACTAAGCAATGAAGCAGTAAAAACATCCCACATTTACTTATGAAAACCATAGAATAACCTTCAATGTAACACAAATGTTGAATATTAATTTAGAGATCTGTATGTATGAAAACCAAAGAATAACCTTCAATGTAACGCAAATGTTGAATATTAATTTAGAGATCTGTATGTATGAAAACCAAAGAATAACCTTCAATGTAACACAAATGTTGAATATTAATTTAGAGATCTGTATGTATGAAAACCAAGAATAACCTTCAATGTAACACAAATGTTGAATATTAATTTAGAGATCTGTATGTATGAAAACCAAAGAATAACCTTCAATGTAACACAAATGTTGAATATTAATTTAGAGATCTGTATGTATGAAAACCAAAGAATAACCTTCAATGTAACACAAATGTTGAATATTAATTTAGAGATCTGTATGTATGAAAACCAAAGAATAACCTTCAATGTAACACAGATGTTGAATATTAATTTAGAGATCTGTATGTATGAAAACCAAAGAATAACCTTCAATGTAACACAGATGTTGAACATTCATTTAGAGATCTGTATGTGTTTGACATAGCTGTGGTGGTATAGTAGTTAGTGCATTTGCCTGCCAAGACATTGGTTTGGGTTTAATCGCCAGCAAAGGCAGGATGATATTTTCTAACCTGTATGACTCTGGGTTCGACCCAGCCTTATAAATTGGGCACCAGACAATGTTTAGAAGGGAAGGAAAGGTGATGAGGATGGGAACTGTAACCCACACCTCAAATATTGCCGCCTAGAATCTGTGAAGGCCTAACACTTCACACCCCAATGGCAGCATTTACCATGAAACTACCTTTACTAGCCACTACGATACAGATTGCCGAAATTTAATGGAAATATATTTGTGGTTTTGTTTGGCAACTATTTTTTGTATCTCAGATTTAAGGAGGTTTAGAGTACTCATGATGTTAAATTGTCCGATTATTTCAAGATCACGTTAAAAATAGGATCGATTACTTTATATCGTTTCTCCCATCTCAGTTTACGTGTGTACATCTCGTGTTTCTGAAATTCGTTTTCTACACACAGATACAGAGTGACTATTTCAGACATAAATAGACCCGCAAATCACATTTTATGTAGATGTCTTTGTTTATTCTAGTATGTGGTATTAGATGTAGCATCCATTTTTATGTAAATTGTGTCATTTTTGACTATTAAAGTCGGGAGGGTCATCCCAAACTAAAATGATGAAGATTGCATGCTCTGATGTGATATTTCAATGGCGGGAAATAGCCGTTTCCTTGTCAGCGATGATTATTTAATATTGTTATGGAATATTCACAGCGATTTGCATGCCAATGAATGCGTGTTTGCATTCAACATCAATTGTAGTATTTATGTGTAAGTTTTCATCACTCTACACGGTCGGGATCATTGATAATTTTTCATCTTTCCAACGGGACTTCTTTTGTCAAAATGCATCCTACGCTGGCGGCCTCGTGTTGACAAGACTGCGCATGCCGACAATGCGTGGTCTGACATCATCACAGAATGACGTGGAGATGTAAATATCTGTGTGTGCATGTGTATATATATATATATAAACTGGCAGTAGTTATCTGTCCTTGAGTTAGACAGCGGCAGTGGTAACATCCATTGGCCAGTGTAACCAACAGTGGTGTGAATGTAGGTAGGTCACAAAAAGTGAGAGGGTTAGAATTGTTTTTTTTTCCCTATGTGTCTATATTAAATAATAAACTGACACACATAAATTATTATCCCAGCTTATAATTGACCTACAGACTTGAATAAGTTACCGTTGGATTTGTTTTTTCAAGAGGTATCCAACTATGCAGGTTATATAATTAAAACGCAATTTAGAAAATGTGGCTAACCTTTGCTTTCAATGAGTTTAACAATGTAGAAGGCAAAGGGGAAACCACCACATTCATTTCCCAAGAATATATTTATGGTAGGTCACAAAGCAAGATTTATGTTGGAATGGCATGTTAAAAAAGAACATCAAATCAGTCTTCACATAGATTAATCTGACAGAACATGTGTTTTATAATGGTAGAAGCTAACTAAATCTTGTTGATATGTTCTTGTGATTTCCTGACCTATTCAAACATAGCAAGTTGACAAGTTCAAGGCCATGTTTCCATGCCATGTGGGATTTTGGGTGTATGGTGCAGGACACATTTTACACCGAACAGCACTCAATGGGTGAAGTGGTCAGTATCCTGCAGGCCATGTTTAATGTCCCATACAATTTATTGGTACCAATTTATATGAGGCTGTGTCGGCCCAAGAGCCATAGTCTGTAAAATTATCCCCACCTTGAATGGATTTGAACCTAGGATCATTGTCCAGACACTGCAATACTGGAGTTCCCAAATCTACAGTGGTGCAAATAAAAAAGGAAGGTTGAGCACTCAAGCAAAATTGAAATGTTGTTCAATATAAAAGACATGAATGAAACCATGATATTAATCACAGGTGCAGGTCCGCATGGTCGAATGGGTAAGAACGCGTGTTCGTAAACATCCGGTATGCTGATGCCGAAGTATGCGGTTCGACCCCTACACCGGACAGCTGGACGAAAATGTTGACCTGTTGTCCTTGACTTGGGGACATAAATTACAAGTACCCCTGAAGCCGGAGTGGGTTTGCCTGATGGCGAGGGACACTGTTAATAGGGAAAGCTAACCCACATGCAAAATTCAGTCCATCACTACTATAAATAGCGTGTATGGACTATGCTTGAGTTCAAAGCGAGAAAAAAAAAAATCACAGGTGAATTACTGTGCTCTTTGTTGGTTTCGTTACCTGCTTACATCAAACATGATTCATATTCTTTTCTATCTGGATTTATTTACTAATAACTACTTTATTACATTTGAAAGGTTCTTTAGTGGCATGTCAAATCACATATGTGCCTAATTTGGCACATTATAAGGTGGTGTTTACAAAAAATTGACACAACATGTTTTGAAAATACACAACATTAATTGTACGTTCAGCTTCTTTTCAATTTATATACACACAGGATAATAAATACATTATATCTCAAATTATAATACAAATGCACAATTTATAATACATAATCCAACCCAATATTATTTCTGAAAACTTGTTATAAAGGTAAAATAAAAAGATGGATTGGAATAAATGTTTTAGGCATGTAATGATTGCCTTGGTCCAGGCAAATTAGACAGTCTATGTGTGTGTTTGAGAAACAGAACAAATCAAGACCATTCAGTGAGGTGCCTCTACACTCTGGTAGAAAAGGAAAGACTTGATGGGGGTATTAGATAATTATTGTTATGATTATTATATTTAATAACGTGAAAGTCTTGACTCTCTCTCTGTCACTCACACACACAAGCAAAGGATATGTTTAGGGAGTCATACTATATATGTGCCAGCTCTGTGACGATGGGGTTATGGACGCAATTCATAATCCCGCATGCCATGTTCGAAAGACAGCTGCGGGCAATTTAGAAACAGACCGCCTTGCATTGGTTTCCAATACCAAGGTATGAATGCCGGTCATTAAGAAAGCAATGGTCAAATACTGAGCATAAACTGGCCAAGAAATTAAGAACAGCCAAAAAATGCTGCGGTTGACTGCAACACCCTGTAAAGGATATGCAACTATCTAACTATATATGTAGAACACTTCTGTGCAATAACTTTACATGTCACTTATAATTCTTCACCTTCATGCTCCTGGTCTGGAGCAGACGCCAGCAATCACGACTCTCCAATCCACTCTGTCATCTGACATGTTGATGAAGCTGGTGTTACATTTATTATTTCTTGCTCAGCCATTTCGCTGCCAACATACATTTTTCTCTGTCTTCCCCTGCCTCTCTTGACTAGTGTTACCTTTTCTCTGGTATAAACTAAGCAACCTAAGAGAAGGATCATGCTGCATGGGCTACACATGGTCTCTACAATTCAGCCCAGGCTTTGTGCTATGGAGAGGTTGTAGTTATTATGCTGGTTTTGAAGAACAATATAACAAACTATCATCTGTCAAGACAGCAAGGTGCCAGTAACCAGCATTAATTTCTCTTTTCCACATCCTCTGTTGATATTCCCTTGTAAATGTCTTTTCCTTACAATTTTGATGTGATTGCATCACTGCAGCTCTCAAAACCTCGGTGTCTGTTTTCTTCTTTGTCCATGATGTTCTCTACAACCACATCATCGCAGCTTCAAAATTTCATTTCCAATTGTCTGTTATTCACATTCATTCAGAAGAGCGCGCCACACACAGCATTTCAGTAAGCAGATGTATGTGCTTCTCATGATGCTTCTGTTTTTCATGTTAATTCTAACAAATATAATGTTTAACACAATTTCATGAATCCCACTAAAAAAGCACACACACATATGTTTCAGAATGTCTTACTATTAGTATGAAGGGGCTTCAAATGAAAACCTTAAATGTTTTGTATGTGTGTCTTGAATATATTCTGAAAAAGTAAAGAACAAATGTATCATTTTTTGATGTAGTCACCACTGCAAGTCCTCCAATGCCAATAAAGTGCCTGGATTCCTGTAGAAAAAAATTCTCTTGGTTGTGTGTGTAACCACTCATGCACCACCTGCTGTACCTCTTCATCAGACTGAACAGTTTTGAAGCTTCTTTGTCCACTCATACACTAGCTGGACTGACAGGCATGCATCACCATACTGGACCTTCATTCGCCAATGAATTTCTATAGGTTTTATCCCTTAACTGATCAAAAAACGGATAACATAATGCTACTTCTCTTTGGTGCATGTCAAACGTGGGGGAGCCATCTTTAAACCATCCTTATGATGTCACTATGTTCATCTACACAGTGATATCATGTGCTTAACACTCTTGATATCCTTAACAACAATATTGACAGGTTACAAGACGAAATCATGGTTATTGTAATTTCTATCACACTTTTAAGGTTTTAATTTGAAGTCCGTCATATGTACATACAAGTTTACACACAGTGTCTGCAGCATACGTCTCTCTGACTGATACACTTTTGGTTTGTTAACATCTGCATATAATTATGTGTTGGATAAAGAGAGAGTGATAATATTCCAGTGGCTGTCATCTGCTAGGTTATACTTCATAGTGGCAGTCATATAAGTAAAAGCAGTAAAAGATCTTTGTACACACCTTAAGGTGTACTGGGCATATGGTGCTTGCTCCATATTTGTACAGACCGGCTGGCATTCCAGGGATGATGTGGACAATATCACACCAGTGATTTTACTTCCTAAGACATTTCCTGGTACCGTTTTAGGCTGAGCTGATTGGGCCAATTAAAAAAATTTAAAAATCCACCTCAATGTGCATTCAAACCCAAGAACAAACACATGGCCAGCAGGCAAGCATCTAGGCAATATGCTACAGAAGTTCCAGGCAGTCATATTATAAATAATATTTCATAGATGCTGTCATACGTTAATGGATAGTACAGGATTCTATCTGGTTCCCATCTACAGACCTGTCTAAAATTGCTTGTATTATACAGTGATGGCCATACCATGGGCAGCAACCCTGACTGAGTGAGCAACACTACAAGGAATATCCATCACTAGTTTATGAACATTAACTAATTGTTGCGTATCCCTTATGGGACATAGCAATCAACACCAGCATTTTTCAGCTGCTGTTGATGTACTAGGCAAGTGTTACGTTCAGTAGTTTGCCATTGCTTTCTGAACGACCAGCTCCCATACCAGCACGTTATAACACAACGCGACACGGTCTGCTGCACAAATCAGTCGCAGCTGAGCTTCGAACGCCTGATACCCGGCTCCACGTTCGCAAGCCTTTAGCCACGGAACCGGTTTATGAACACTACAATAGTGAAAAAAGTAGGAGAATCAAAACAGACCAAAAGCTTGAGAAAAAAATTAGAAGAGTGAAGCAACATGTAAAACAAGATCAGAACATGATAGAAAACACAGCTGGCCACCATGGAAGAGATTGAGGCCTCAGTCCATGTATATCTCAAAGACACCAATGGAAAGTTGCAGATCCCTCAAGTAAACATTTATATGCAGGCAATGACTGATTGATGCCTGACTATACATTCCACTTTCAGCACTCACGACTCTGTAATTCCACTTTTAACCCCTACAGAATGATGAGTCCACAGCCATATCCATGTAATACCCTTTAGATACCTTCAAGTTGCAGAGATGAGGCGTTATAGAAGAATGACAAAAACACCACTGATGGATAGAAAGAACAATGAAGATGTCTTGAAAGAAGTTAAGTCATAAATAGAACTGGGTACCCCGGAAAGGCTAACTCGATCAAATCAACAAACGCCCGCTAAAGTCGGATGTGTTGGTCTAAGGACGCAAATAAAATAGGCACAACGCAAAAACGTCTGAGTGAGAGTGGAATGTCCTTTGTGAAAAGTCCTGGTTTGCCCAGGGAGCAGCTGGTGGTAAACGAAATGCCTAATACATGGAAGTGAAGAATTAAAGCAGCCATGTGCAGGACGTGACGATTCCTTGGGTGAGCCCAGTACCAGAGCGCTATGTGTCGGCTCTGCACATACGGAAGCCTCCTTGGATAGCGGATAATGCCTATGGACTGCCCCTGCCTTCCCTTGAGAGCTGACCGTGAAGTCTTCGACCAATCTAGCTTGACCAGTTGGGATGTGGATGGTGCCACAACAGTGAGAAACACCCGGGAAGGCTAACCCAATCAACAAACGCCCGCCAAAGTCGGATGTGTTGGCTTAAGGACGCATAACCGGACACACCGCAATTACGTCTGAAAAATCACTCCCGATTAATGCAGAAGAAGAAGAACTGGGTACTCTCATCAAATATCAGAAGAACAGTCTATATTCTTTGAACATGTCATGAGAATACATCACAATGAGAATGTTGGAGAGGTGAGACAGAGGAAGACAAAGAGAGAAGATGCTGGACAGTTTGACATCATGGCATGGAGGAACATCAGTACCAGAAATTCAAAACAATATATTCCCCTAGTGAATTTAATTACAAAAGCCCCCCCCCCCCCCCCCCCCCCCCCCAAAAAAAAAAATATGTTGCACAATTTATTACCTCGCATATTTTACCACGTCTTGTCAAATGCATATTTCAGTTATTTACAGGGTGACCAAAAACAAAAACAAAAAAAACCGAACCAACAAATCTATGAATAACTGATAAAGTTTTTGACACCATTGGGATGATGCAGAGGATTGGACCGAGATCAAACAGTGGTTCCAGCAAGATGAGGCCACCCCAGACATATCAAATGACTCTCTATCCTGGCTGAGAGAGCGGTTTCAGGGGAACAGGTGTGCATACAACGTCGTGGAGGCCATTTGGTGCATATTTTGGAAAGAAGATTAACTTGTATGCCAAGCGACCGAGGTAACTGAAACTTTAGGAAATGATTGTACACAGGCTGAAGTTTACGTTCACCAAATTTCAAAAATTTGCTTTACCGTTCTAGGATTTAATAAACTTTTTATGAGTTCCGCTTTGGGGGGGGGGGGGGGGGGGGGTCACCCTGTATCATATGAGGTGAACAGATGAATCATATTCTGTCTGAAAGAAATAACACAGATAGTTACTGATAACAATTGCTCCACATTCAAACAGTATCAGTGACTATATGTAGTTCAGCCAGAATAAAATTAATCGATGGTTTTGTGGCTTCTGTGTATAAAGTATCGGAAATTACTGGCAGTACAGAAGATAGAAAGCAGTGGACAGACCTGATCATGAATGCCACACAGCATGGGCTGTAAGAAGAAGACCTTCAATGAATGCACTGCTGGACTCTTGTAGATGTTATACATCAGTCAGTTCAGGGTATTTTCTGCCATGTCCACTATTGATTATTTAAAAAAAAAACACACCATAGTCTGTTTCCAGAGCAGTGACATACAATAATGTATGAAAAAGCTGAGTGGTGGGTGAGCACAAGTGCTTCTACACACTTCATTATTTTACCACACACATAATTCCACATGACCTACATACAGCAAGGACATACATTTTTACACATCTCCATGTTACATGAAAGTAAAAATGTCAAAATCAGTCCATAAAACAAAAACAAACTGGGCTATGGGGTGCAAAATTACAAAAGTTTTAAAACTGATTAGTCAATTAAACCAACCAAACTCAGTCACACGCAACAAGAATACAATAACATTTGCATTGTAGATTCCAAAAGGGTAACAATGTAACACGTCAACAGTTCAATAAGGATTATCAGCATTAGTTGTAACATGAAGAAAACATGCGCAGCATTTATGTGCTAGTGAGCTCTGACTGGGACACTAACACTAGGTATTGCTTTGTTGTTTGCTGCAACCAGCACATTTAAACATGTATAACATACTGCTTGTAACTACGCTCGTAAATTGCCCTGATTATAACTATGGTTTGCTGGTTAAAATTATTGTTTACTGATGGTTTAAAGAAGAAGAAAAAAAAAAGAAGGTGGAGGATGAAGAAGAAGATAGACAAAGGAAGCATTAGTAGAAGAAGTTGAAGGAGGAGGAGAAGAAGAAGACAGGGATGAAAGTGATGTTGAAGAAGAAGAAGAAAGAGGATGAAGAAGAAGAAGAAAGAGGATGAAGAAGAATAAGAAAGAGGATGAAGAAGAAGATAGAAGACGGAAGCAGCAGCAGTAGCTGAGCTGAAGAAAATGAAGAAGAAGAACTAGAAAGAAACAACAGAATAATGATAATATCTAGTCCTATAAAAATACAATATTAAAAAATAAATGATAAAGCAGAGAAGTAATGTAACCGTGTAGACTTCTGAAATCACAAATTTAGTTACTTTATGCAAATGACATGCATTCTAGCCAAACAATACACACTTTGCAAATTCAAAGCTGAATGTCAAGGTGACTAGGAAAATGATGGACGAATCTAGGATTAAACCCAAATGAACTGAGTGAGGGATGAAAACCGCAGCAAGATCATAATCATTATATGCCATGTCGTTAAGCTTGGGCAGCGATGGTTCGTGCAGCAAGATTAACATTGATAAATAAAAATTAGAAACTAGGCAGTGTTTGTATTATATTGTATATTTCTAGTAAACCAGGTGAATAATATTCTTCTTCTTTAAGAAAATGACAATAACATCAACGAATGAGGGATAAGAACAAACACTGAACTAACTAAAGCGATAAACAATTTTTGAATACTACAATGTTTATGATAAAATTCAACAGATTACAAGATGAATGAATTGATTGTAATGGAGAGACAATGAAAGGTTCTACTGAGCTATTCAAAGATGTATAACCTAAACAGCATGCAAGGAATAGATGGAAATTGTCTGAAGATAGAGTGGTGCAGCATGATGTAGGTGGAAGAGGGAGGGAGGGAGGAAGGAGAGAGAGAGAGAGAGAGAGAGAGAGAGAGAGAGAGAGAGAGAGAGAGAGAGAGAGAGAGAGAGAGAGAGAGAGAGAGAGAGAGAGAGAGAGAGAGAGATGGGAACAGATTAATCTAATGAGACATGCAGATTTTCTCACTGACTAGGAAGGAGAAAAATGTGGGAAAGAACTAACAGTGTAATGTAATTACATCTAAGCACTATCAGGAAGAGGCTTATATAAATATACAGGTGCACTGATCTCAGTACTGTCTGAACAAGTGTTGGTGAGATTATTGGGTCACCAAATGAGAAAACTCATCGTGTAACTACCAGTAATGAAAGACACTAATGCTATCATTAGACGACACTTCATTTCTTCGTCTTTCTCCAATGGTATATAAATCTTGATATTAGTGTACTCATCTGTTATGGTTAGGGTGACTAGATACAGACGTTGTTTATGATGCAAAAATAGGCTATATCATTCAAGTGGCTATTTAAACATGTTTGTTGGAGTATAAATCTGCATTCAACAATAAGTCAATAACGTGTAAAGTAAAGATAGTCATATAGCACATACTGGCGTGTGGGAGTAAGTGTTTGTATATTCTAGGTTCAAAAATATGAGATGGGAGGGCAGTTATCTACCTCACCACTTCTCCCATCCCAGACAAATCTCAGAAAATTAAGACAATTGTCTGGTACCCATTTTTACGAAGCTGGGTTAATTTGAGAGCCACACTGGCCAGAAAAAATAATCCCATCTCTGCTGGGGATTGGACTTGGATCATTGTCTTCACAGGTAAGAACACTGAACACTTTGCTACTGTGGTTCCTAACCACGTGTAGCTCATTCAAAACAGCCAGTTTATACTGAGTGCACATCTGCCTTCAGAGATCAGTAAATCACACATCACTCAATCAAACAGCCAGCTCATACAGCATGCACATCTGTATTCAAAGATCAGTCAATCACACATCACTCAATCAAACAGCCAGTTTATACAGACTACATATCTGCATCCACAGATCAGTGAACTATTTGTCACTCACCGCAACAGTCAGTTAATACAGAGTGTAAATCTGCAATCAAAGATCAGTCAATCACATGTCATTCAATCAAAACAATTAATATAACATATAAATGCATTCAAAGATAAGTCTATCACATGTCACTCAATCAAAACAGTCAGTCAATACGGAGTACAAGATCAGTAAGCCACATATTAGTCAATCAAATCAGCCAGTAAATCAACCTTGAGTAACCATGAGTGTCTGTAAACCATATGAGATACCGGTACTGTCATCTTATTCAAGAGTTTGCTTAGCATACAATGTTGCTTACAATTGACACTTGAGACCGATCAGTGCAAAGACCTGATTCCCAAACTCCAAAACTGAAAGTTATAACTGAAGTAGAACCTCTATAGCTTTGATGACGGGGATACACAAAACCACGATCTTGGAATAGCAAAATCCAATAAACTTTCCTGGGAAATGAAAAAAAAAAAAAAAGCAACATTATTCACTGACATTATTTAAATTTAAAAACTTCTGTGTACATTTATAATATTTCTTGAGACAGAAACATATTCATGATTTCTGAAAATACAAATAAAATATCTTTATTGGTTTCTTGTATCAGAAAAAGACAGTCCACATTCTTTGAGCAAGTCATGAGAAGGGAAACGCTGGAGTACATCATGATAATGGAAAGTTGGAGGGGAGGGGAGACCAAAAGATGCTGGACAGTTTGACATCAAGCAAGGGAGAACACTGTATCAGAAATGACTGGCAGTATATCAGACAGAAGGCTCTGGACAGACATGGTCATCAATGCTACATGGCATGTGCTAGAAGAAGAGGGAACAAAAACTAAAAATTGTGGATTACCAAAAACACAATTCTTTACTAAATCAAGAAGGATAAAGCCAACTGAACTTTGAAATATGAACAGATGGGACATTTTATCCAAGGCAGTCTCATGTATAAAATGTAAGGTAACCCCACGGCACGGCCCCCGTGGTCAAGGCATTGCGGACGTGGTTCGTAATTCCACTGACCTGCATTCGAAACACAACTATGACCGATTTGGCAGCAGATGGCGTCCAGCTGGGTTTTAATGAATTGGTATGGGAGATGGTCTTTTAGAAAGCAATGGCAAACTACTGAACGTACTTGCAGTAAACTTTTTAACAGTAGTAAAATGCTGGTGTTGACAGATGAGGTCTTTCAAAATTTTAAACTGAAAAATGACAAAAAGAGCTGTGTTAGTGGTTAGTGCACACACTTGCCAACACAGTGGCTGAGGTTCAAAGCTAATCATAATCATCATGTGCCATGTTGATAAGCGTGGGTGGTCAGAGTTCCCCATCTCACACAGTCACCAGAGTCTCGGGTCAGGTCTATGTTCTTACACCGATTATGCCATGTGACCAAGCCACTCGCATATTTATCTGTTTGCTTTCCCCTTGACCTTTCCCATCACTTTAGTGGCAGGTTTTAGTTCTGAACCAATAAAGCTTTGCGGGGTCAATACAACTGTAAAATTGGCACCAGGACAGTTTCATAAGGTTATGAGAAAGGAAAGCTTGGTTTGCTTTGTAACAGATCACCTTCATTACTATGCCTTCTCAGATAAGGACAAAGTTTGAATGGTTTGATGTGCAATGAGGATGATTTGCCGACCGACCAACCAACCGGCCGGCTACCACTTGTGAGTGCGCTGGTCTGATTTTTGCGTGAGGGTTAGCTTTCTTTATTACCAGTATATCTCGCATCAGGCAAACCCTTCTCTGACTTCAGAGGTACTTGTAATTGACATCCCCAAGTCAAGGATGAGAAGTCAACATTGAAGACTAACTGACTGGCGTGTGGACATAACCCACTACCCTGGGGTCAAAAGTGAAAGTTTAAGTGCCTTACATCTCTCAGCCAAGCTGACCTCTGACTTGGCAGTTGACAAGGGGAGATGGCTCGCTTGGAAGAGAGTCAGTCATTGGAAGAGAGTCAGTCATTGGAAGAGAGTCAGTCATTGGAAGAGAGTCAGTCACTGGAAGTGAGTCAGTCATTGGAAGTGAGTCAGTCATTGGAAGTGAGTCAGTCATTGGAAGAGAGTCAGTCATTGGAAGAGAGTCAGTCACTGGAAGTGAGTCAGTCATTGGAAGTGAGTCAGTCATTGGAAGTGAGTCAGTCATTGGAAGAGAGTTAGTCATTGGAAGTGAGTCAGTCATTGGAAGTGAGTCAGTCATTGGAAATGAGTCAGTCATTGGAAGAGAGTTAGTCATTGGAAGAGAGTCAGTCATTGGAAGTGAGTCAGTCATTGGAAGAGAGTCAGTCATAGGAAGTGAGTCAGTCATTGGAAGAGAGTCAGTCATTGGAAGTGAGTCACTCACTGGAAGTGAGTCAGTCATTGGAAGAGAGTCAGTCATTGGAAAAGAGTCAGTCATTGGAAGAGAGTTAGTCATTGGAAGAGAGTCAGTCATTGGAAGAGAGTCAGTCACTGGAAGTGAGTCAGTCATTGGAAGAGAGTCAGTCACTGGAAGAGTCAGTCATTGGAAGAGAGTCAGTCATTGGAAGAGAGTTAGTCATTGGAAGAGACTCAGTCATTGGAAGAGAGTCAGTCATTGGAAGTGATTCAGTCACTGGAAGTGAGTCAGTCATTGGAAGAGAGTCAGTCATTGGAAGAGAGTTAGTCATTGGAAGAGAGTCAGTCATTGGAAGAGAGTCAATCATTGGAGGAGAGTTAGTCATTGGAAGAGAGTTAGTCATTGGAGGAGAGTCAGTCATTGGAGGAGAGTCAGTCATTGGAGGAGAGTTACATTGGAAGAGAGTTAGTCATTGGAGGAGAGTTAGTCATTGGAGGAGAGTTAGTCATTGGAGGAGAGTCAGTCATTGGAGGAGAGTCAGTCATTGGAAGAGAGTTAGTCATTGGAGGAGAGTCAGTCATTGGAGGAGAGTTAGTCATTGGAAGAGAGTCAGTCATTGGAGGAGAGTTAGTCATTGGAAGAGAGTCAGTCATTGGAAGAGAGTTAGTCATTGGAAGAGAGTTAGTCATTGGAAGAGAGTCAGTCATTGGAGGAGAGTCAGTCATTGGAGGAGAGTTAGTCATTGGAAGAGAGTTAGTCATTGGAAGAGAGTTAGTCATTGGAAGAGAGTCAGTCATTGGAGGAGAGTCAGTCATTGGAAGAGAGTTAGTCATTGGAAGAGAGTTAGTCATTGGAAGAGAGTCAGTCATTGGAGGAGAGTCAGTCATTGGAGGAGAGTTAGTCATTGGAAGAGAGTCAGTCATTGGAGGAGAGTCAGTCATTGGAGGAGAGTCAGTCATTGGAAGAGAGTTAGTCATTGGAAGAGAGTCAGTCATTGGAGGAGAGTCAGTCATTGGAAGAGAGTTAGTCATTGGAAGAGAGTTAGTCATTGGAAGAGAGTCAGTCATTGGAAAAGAGTCAGTCATTGGAAGAGAGTTAGTCATTGGAAGAGAGTCAGTCATTGGAAGAGAGTCAGTCATTGGAAGAGAGTTAGTCATTGGAAGAGAGTCAGTCATTGGAAGAGAGTCAGTCATTGGAAGAGAGTCAGTCATTGGAGGAGAGTCAGTCATTGGAAGAAAGTTAGTCATTGGAAGAGAGTCAGTCATTGGAGGAGAGTCAGTCATTGGAGGAGAGTCAGTCATTGGAGGAGAGTTAGTCATTGGAGGAGAGTTAGTCATTGGAGGAAAGTCAGTCACTGGAGGAGAGTTAGTCATTGGAGGAGAGTTAGTCATTGGAAGAGAGTTAGTCACTGGAGGAGAGTTAGTCACTGGAGGAGAGTTAGTCATTGGAGGAGAGTTAGTCACTGGAGGAGAGTTAGTCACTGGAAGAGAGTCAGTCATTAGAAAAGAGTTAGTTATCACCCACATTTTCATATTGTGACCTAGTATATATCAAGATCTAACACTTTGCACCTCTGAGACAGGGCCTGCCAGAGGTCAACCTTTACTTGCTGTATGATAGAAGAAAACAGTATGACACGTACCATGCTGGCGATGCAGTTGTGTCGGGCGTAGAACTCCATACTGTACAAACACATCAGCATACCATTTCCAATAAACAGTGCCACCCACATGAATACATTCCAGCTACGATTTGAGCCCTTGTCAGTCAGAAAAATGAAGCCAACTGAAAGAGACAAAAGAAGTAAGATGTTTTATAAATTTAATACACTTGATGGAGAATCACAACAATTAGGTCTAAAAATTCAAAGGTGAAAGAAAAATAATGAGAATAAATCAAACAAGAGGCACATTCTTGGCACCAGGAAATTTGGGGAGGTCAAAAGAAATTAAAGCTAGCATGAAACATGGAAAATATAACTCATACAGTTCTGCTGTATGGATCAGAAACAGGAGAACACTATAACAATTACTAATAAATGACAACCACCACATTTTAATCCCCAAGAATAAGTGCATGAGCATGTCACATATCTGGAATAAATAAAAAAGGTGACATGTTCAGACTTAAACCAGTCTGAATAACCAAACATCTTCATCTGCGGCCCCCCCCCCCCCCAACTCGCACTAAGCTGTCCTATCCTTTACTTTCTGAATAAGTACCCTAATATGACATCCTTTTGGAGAATGGCAGTCCCTACTGAACAAGTTAAACTTAAAAAAGACTACACGAAGAACCCTACAAATGTAGGACCATACATAACATAACTAACTCACACACATACAAATACACACAGACATATATACATACCCCTACACACATATACATAGATATAAACACACATACATACAGATAGATCGAAACACAGACGGATATACATACAAGACTACTCTCTCTCTCTAGCTACTGATTCAGGCTTTATTTCATCCATTGCTGCCTTGGTAAAGGTTATGCAGTGATAATGGCAAAATATCATAATGGTACAAGATTCTAATGGTGCTTTGCAAATAAAATAGACATGGCTTAATTTAAAATATATACATTTCCATATTTCACATATCTATATATAACTGCCAATTGCGTATACTTGAAATAATATGCTATAAGATAATGTAAAAAGGAGTGTTACTTTTTCCATGATACATTATCAATTATCACATTACACACAATGTCTTTCTAGCTAAAATCATTATGAATATTGATAACCCCTTTCCGATATCTATAACAGTTACAGTTTCCTTCATGCTTAAGCGTCTTTGAAAACATCTCCATAGAAATGTAAAGTAATTATATGGATTAACCATTGTATTAATATATCTTATGATATAATAAAATTATTAGGGAAACTTACATCCAGCTCCTGCAAACATTACAAAGAGAACCGGGTAGAAAAACTTGAATGTGCAAGTTAGAATGTACTCGTGGAAAATAGCTGAGATGAGAAACACACAGGCCATGGCTCCAGCACGGTATCTATGTCCGACCAACTTTGGAAATAAATAAGCATTAGAGAATATAAGTTGGCAATCAATACAATATCAATAAACAAATGTGCTTGAGCATAAGCCATCAAATCCATTAAATGAAAGATCAGCATACAATAGTCCAGTAGCCATGGTAGTCCAGTGGCAAGCACACTTGCCTGCTGGTCCACAAGATTCAAATCTCATTGAGGCAGATTTTAAACATTGACCTGGGCTCCTAGATCAAACCAGTCTATAATAAACATAATAACTTGTTCTGAAGCAGTTTCCTGCCATTCCTGTCCCTAACTTTGAATAATAAATACAGTGTTGATTGTTATGTTTGGACCTTGGTAAGTACCTGGTGGAAATCCTGTTAGAAGACATGTTGTCAGAAATGCATGATGCAATGAAACCTTGTTGATCACAATAAAACGATACATTTGGAGGTCAGCATGGCCAAATGGATAAGAGATGGATAAGAGAGCTTGTCTCTATGGTGAAGTGGTCAAGCCATTTGACTTGGGCTCCGAAGGTTGAAGGTTCCATTCCGGGTCGCTTCCTTCGGTTCACGATTTAAATGTTTCGGAGACTTCTGTGGGTCGTTGCTAGAGCTATGGAGTTCATGCTTGGTGTGACGCTTTCCGCGCTGCGGAAAGAGGCAGAGTCATATGGGATAAACCCGGTGCAATGAAGTCGACCATGTAGACTTTTAAGTGACTTCTTTTTTAAGTTCTTAAACAACCGATGAGCTAATGCTGAGATAGCAGGTTTAACCCCTACATGGGACGCAGAGGTGTTTCCAATGCCAGGGCAAGGTTCTGTACTGGCCAAGACCTACTAACACGCTCCAGTCATGCGTTCTGGGCAACAGGTCCCTTCAGGCTCCTGGCTAACGTGGTAGGATCGCTGATTCTTCTGAAGTTGGAGAGTATCTGCCTGTACGGCGAGGAACCACTAGTCTGCACACCAATAAGCCAGACATGGGACAACGGATACTCACGCAAACCTCAGTCCGGTATGACATCACACTGATGTTGGACAACAGGATGTCTTCATCCGACATACAGGACTTCACAGTGGAGTTCACAGCCTGCGAATGCAAGCAAGCAAGCAACCCCTACACCAGTCATTTAAGGTTAAAATGTTGACTTCTTGTCCTTGACTTGGGGATGTAAATTACAAGTACCTATGAAGTCGGAGTGGGTTCGCGAGGGACACTGGTAATATGATAAGTCAATCCACACCCAAAATTCAGTCAAATGCTACTAGAAGCAGTGTTTATAGACTATACTTAAGTTTAAAGCGAGTGAGAGGAAAAGAAATGATGCATATTGTGTTAATTTAGAAAGGTTTAATTTCAATGCAAAAACTAATGATCAACATCCGTAACAGCAGCACTTACCTTGCACACATCTTTATAGATAACATATGTTTACTGCATCACTTACCTTGCAGACATCTTTATAGATAACATCCGTTAACGGCATCACTTACCTTGCATACATCTTTATAGACATCTGTTTACTGCACCACTTACCTTGCATACATCTTTATAGACAACATCAGTTAACACCATCACTTACCATGCATACATATTTATAGACAACATCCGTTAACGGCATCACTTACCTTGCATACATCTTTATAGACAACATTTGTTTACTGCATCACTTACCTTCCAGACATCTTTATAGATAACATCCGTTAATGGCATCACTTACCTTGCATACATCTTTATATACAACATCTGTTAACCGTATCACTTACCTTGCATACATCTTTATAGATGTAGGTGTAAAGCCAGTCATGCACAACCACATTCCAGGTTCTGTAGTAGTTGGAGAATGTTGTAGAGTTCCACCAATCCTGAAGAGTGGAAGATTACACAAAGTCATCTAATTTAATCAAGAGCTATTGGAGAAACAATAGATTATGTTAAACAAAAACCATAAAACAACTATGACTTATGGAATCAGTGGCTTATATGTGCATTTCAAAGAATATTACAACAACAAACACTGGCAGTCAGTTTCTCAAGATGAATTATCAACTGTGTCACTATGCTTCATTTGACTTAGTTAATTCTCTCAAGGCATGTAAACAGTTAAATACCCCTTTGACTTAAAGTGCACCTGGCAGACAGTACAGGGTGTATTTTTAATGAATGTGCAGTGTTTGAAAATATTACCGGTCCAAGGTTTGCATTTACCTATTATGTTGCATGAACTTTACAGAGGGTGAATACAAAACTTGGACCGGCAATATTTTCAAGCACTGCAGTCATTAAAAATAACCCTATACTAGACCCATACTTGTATAGACCTCTTGGCGGGTGATGTGATCAGTATCACGCTGGTTGCCTTTACTTACCAAGACATTTCCTGGTAAAAATTTTAGGCTGGGTCAACCTGGGAGGCTAGGTAAATTATAAAAGATTTGAACCCACACTAATGGGGATCACACGCAAGAGCACTCTTGTCTGCTGGCCTGTTGGTCGCAGGTTGGAATTCACATGGAGGTGAATTTGTAAACTGACTTGGGCTTCGAGGTTAATCCAGCCAAAAATGGGTACCAGGAAACAGTTTGGGACATAAAGGTAGCCAGCTTGATTCTGACCACATCAACCATGAGTGCCGGCTGATTTATACAAATATGGTTCTAGCAACATGTGCCAAACTGATGAAGTTACAAAATGTTAGTTGCATATCCTTTACAGGATGTCGCAGTCAACACCAGCATGTTTTGCTGTTGTCATCTCTTGGCAAGCTTCAGTTCAGTAGTTTATCATTGCTTTCTGAACGACAGGCATCCATACCATTTCGTAAAAAAAACAATGCGAGACGGTTTGCTGCCAAATCACATGCAGTTGTGTTTCGAACGCAGGTATGCGGGATTACGAACTGCGTCTGTAACCCCTTCACCACGGAAATAGATGAAGAAATGAGAAAATATAAATATACTTATAAACTGAAATAGGCTATTACCACAAAATTGTATTATACAATCAGGTAAACTGTCAGAAATAACAATCATCAACCAGTCACAAAAAATTCATCAGAGGATAAACTAAATAACTGTCACGGATACTAAAGAACAAAAACAAGAAAAACCAGGTTATTTTGTAGAATTTACAGAATAATACGAGTTTGAACTGATTAAAACAAAAGAAATTAAGTTTGAAACTGTAGTGTTGTCAGAATAAGAGCATTAATATATCAAAATTGTATTCATAACTTTGAAGAATAACAAAAATGCAACAAAACTTTATTTATAGATTGCTTAAACCACTTCTTGCTCATATCTTTATAACTTGTTGAACAAAATTACAGAATAAAACATAACAAAGGTGTCTTACCTTGTAGAATAATCTGTCTCCAAACCGCAACATTTCAGCAAAAGCATTCAGCCAAGAATGTAAAATGGCAAAAAATCCTGATATCAAATTAAAGAAGTGAATTAATGCCTTCCATTAGCTGCATATTAATAACTTAAGCAAATAAAACCATAAATATGACAAATCCTATGACACATTCAGTTTTCAATTAACCAACTGAAATTAAATGTTTTGAAAACTAATTCAATGTGTGATGTCCACATTATAGTATTTTCTTTCACACTTCTTACAGAAGATGTCGCCAACATTGCCACTGGTTCCCTTTCAGGAAGTCTGTGCAGAACATCAAGTCTGCCAACAATGAAAGTCTTAATGCAATGTGTTTCCAAGGATGTGTCCAGTGAATGCCTGCAAAGAACTTTCATGTAACTATGTCCTCCTCTCTTTTCTTCTTGATATCAACTTCCTCAGCAATCATGGCTCTTTATTACAAGCACAATCAATGATATTCTGTTGAAAGATGATGTCACCAAATTCAATGCTCTGTCCATCCAAAATGTGACCATGCTAAGCCTAATGAAGCACCAGCTTGTCTCCTCAACTGAGACCTGTTGCTCTGAAAATATAATATATATATAAAAACAAATTAAGTTGCATATCCTTTACAGGACATCACAGTCAACCCCAGCATTTTTTGGCTGTTCGGGATTTCTTGGCAACTGCGTCCGTAACCCCTTTGCCGCATAGCTGGCTTGTCCAGCTCTTGTAGTGTGGTTTTTGATTCTGAACACCACACAGTTGACCCGCGTTCTAGGTGTGGTTGTATGCTCTGTTGACAAACTTTGCTAAGTATTTTCCCACTGGCTCCCCATGTGGTTCCACTTAGTTTTCTCAGGATGGCTATTTTCTTTTTAGCTTTTGCTACTGCTTTTTTGATGTGCTTTCTCCATGTCAGCCTGCCATCAAATGTTACTCCAAGATATGTTGGTTCTTTATCTTCTCTTAGGGGTATTCCATATATCTGGATGATGCCTGCCTTTTGTTTCGGAAAAAGGGTAAATAGGGTGGTGCTGCATTTGTCAGTGTTTATACTGACACCATCTATTTGTCCATGCAACAAATGTATCTACAGCTCTTTGTAGTGATCCGGTGGCCACTGATGCTTGTTCATTTGCGCTCCACAAAACCAGGTCGTCAGCGTACATTGCCACTTTAATTCCATGTGGTAGTTTAGCAACAAGATCACTGATGAGGATTAGGACAAGTATTGGGGACAGGACTCCACCCTGGGAAACACCGTGATGCAGTAGTATTTTCTTTCTCGATTCCATCTATCTGTACTAGGGCTCTTCTGTTATGCAAGTATGCTTTCACCCATTTGTACACTCTTCCATATAATTTACAGTTTCTCAGTTTCTTCATCAGACTTTCTTTCCAGACTTTGTCAAAGGCTTTCTTTAGATCTATCCATGCCACAAAGCACCAGTTTCTTCTCTTGGAATGCATCCTCAATTTCTTGAGAGAGGTAGGTTGTCTGATCTTAAATAGAGTAACTCTTCTTACAGCAAGCCTGCTGTGGCATAAGAATGTTTTCTCTTTCAATGTACCACTGCAGTCTGTTATTGATGAATAAATATGATTTCAAGTACATTTATTGTCAAAATGTTACAAGATATATATTGTGTATTAACTATACTATCAGTATACAGAATGCATGTAGACAAACAAAATGTTACAAGATATATATTGTGTATTAAATATACTATCAGTATACAGAATGCATGTAGACAAACAAAATGTTACAAGATATATATTGTGTATTAACTATACTATCAGTATACAGAATGCATGTAGACAAACAAAATGTTACAAGATATATATTGTGTATTAACTATACTATCAGTATACAGAATGCATGTAGACAAACAAATTGTTACAAGATATATATTGTGTATTAACTATACTATCAGTATACAGAATGCATGTAGACAAACAAAATGTTACAAGATATATATTGTGTATTAACTATACTATCAGTATACAGAATGCATGTAGACAAACAAAATGTTACAAGATATATATTGTGTATTAACTATACTATCAGTATACAGAATGCATGTAGACAAACAAAATGTTACAAGATATATATTGTGTATTAACTATACTATCAGTATACAGAATGCATGTAGACAAACAAAATGTTACAAGATATATATTGTGTATTAACTATACTATCAGTATACAGAATGCATGTAGACAAACAAAATGTTACAAGATATATATTGTGTATTAACTATACTATCAGTATACAGAATGCATGTAGACAAACAAAATGTTACAAGATATATATTGTGTATTAACTATACTATCAGTATACAGAATGCATGTAGCCAAACAAAATGTTACAAGATAAATATTGTGTATTAACTATACTATCAGTATACAGAATGCATGTAGACAAACAAAATGTTACAAGATATATATTGTGTATTAACTATACTATCAGTATACAGAATGCATGTAGACAAACAAAATGTTACAAGATATATATTGTGTATTAACTATACTATCAGTATACAGAATGCATGTAGACAAACAAAATGTTACAAGATATATATTGTGTATTAACTATACTATCAGTATACAGAATGCCATGTAGACAAACAAAAATGTTACAAGATATATATTGTGTATTAACTATACTATCAGTATACAGAATGCATGTAGACAAACAAAATGTTACAAGATATATATTGTGTATTAACTATACTATCAGTATACAGAATGCATGTAGACAAACAAAATGTTACAAGATATATATTGTGTATTAACTATACTATCAGTATACAGAATGCATGTAGACAAACAAAATGTTACAAGATATATATTGTGTATTAACTATACTATCAGTATACAGAATGCATGTAGACAGTAGACAAACAAAATGTTACAAGATATATATTGTGTATTAACTATACTATCAGTATACAGAATGCATGTAGCCAAACAAAATGTTACAAGATATATATTGTGTATTAACTATACTATCAGTATACAGAATGCATGTAGCCAAACAAAATGTTACAAGATATATATTGTGTATTAACTATACTATCAGTATACAGAATGCATGTAGACAGTAGACAAACAAAATGTTACAAGATATATATTGTGTATTAACTATACTATCAGTATACAGAATGCATGTAGACAGTAGACAAACAAAATGTTACAAGATATATATTGTGTATTAACTATACTATCAGTATACAGAATGCATGTAGACAAACAAAATGTTACAAGATATATATTGTGTATTAACTATACTATCAGTATACAGAATGCATGTAGACAAACAAAATGTTACAAGATATATATTGTGTATTAACTATACTATCAGTATACAGAATGCATGTAGACAAACAAAATGTTACAAGATATATATTGTGTATTAACTATACTATCAGTATACAGAATGCATGTAGACAGTAGACAAACAAAATGTTACAAGATATATATTGTGTGTTAACTATACTATCAGTATACAGAATGCATGTAGACAAACAAAATGTTACAAGATATATATTGTGTATTAACTATACTATCAGTATACAGAATGCATGTAGACAAACAAAATGTTACAAGATATATATTGTGTATTAACTATACTATCAGTATACAGAATGCATGTAGACAAACAAATTGTTACAAGATATATATTGTGTATTAACTATACTATCAGTATACAGAATGCATGTAGACAAACAAAATGTTACAAGATATATATTGTGTATTAACTATACTATCAGTATACAGAATGCATGTAGACAAACAAAACGTGCAATGTGACAATGACTTCGTACCACACTGAAGAAAACTTACCAATAAAAAGTACTAAAGTCCCTGGCATGATGCAGCCAAACATAGACAGGATAAAAGCCTTTGGAGTGATAGTGGTCCTTGTTGAAGTTTTGGAACACTGGCACACAGAATCTCTCAAAGATGTAGTAGATGTAGAACAGACATGCCAACACTTGACTGAAGTTGGTGACGACATACCTCCAACTAATGGTCTGGGTCCTGTGGGTAGGCAAGGGTGTCAGTTACAAATGCACAGGGTGTATGCATCCGTAAAAAAGCAAACAATAAAGTAACAGTAAGAAGGCTCTAAAGTCATTCAGCATTTTCATCATCATGTAGCAGGTCCTATGCAGAACGTGGATCTCTTCACAGCACACTGGCCATTTCTCCCGTTTTACGAGCCCTCATGCCCAGGGTGTCTGTGTCCATCATCGTGCTAATCGACCCCTGCCTCTTCTTCTAGGAACCATGCCTTCCATCATTGTTCTCTCCCAGGCACTGTGATGTTTTATATGGCCAAGGTATTTTAGCTTCTTAGACATGATGCTGTTTCTGAGTCAGTTTTCTTTGATTTTCAGGTCTTGTAGAATTTCAGCATTTATATTTTTCTACATCTATGAGGGTAAGTTAATAAGTAAGTCACAAATGGCTGTAGAAAAATAACTAAAGATGATAACAACTTGAAACCAGTTTATTTTTATCCATACATTGTCCCTTTATTTCTCAACATAATTTCCACCAATATTGATGCACTTATCTCATCATTTTATCAGCCCTCCCAAACCGGCTGCATAGAACTGCATGCCTTGTTTTCATTTACCAGCCATCCCACAGAACTGTGTGACTTACTTATTGACTCACCCTGTAATGTTTTCTACCCAGCTATGCACTGCTTTACGGGACAAACATTTGTCAGCATAAACAGGAAACCCACCTTGGCGGGAGACATTTCGCGAATGACGCCGAAGTTTAATGTGAAGTCAAACGTGGTTTAGAAAACAGAGCATGCAGTTCTATGCAAGCCAGTTTGGGAGGACTGATAAAACAATGGGATAAGTGCATCAATGTTGGTGAAAATTATGTTGAGAAATAAAGGGACAGTGTATCTATAAAAATAAACTGGTTTCAAGTTATCATCATCTATAGTTATTTTTCTATAACCATTTGTGACTTACTTATTAACTTACCCTCATACAATAGTCTAAGAATTGTTTCAGTAATATTTGAGCTAAAAACTCATTTTCTTCTTCAGTGATTATGAAATGGTCCATGACTAACATCCATGTGTTGCCACAGGAAAGATGCATGCTCTCAACAATTTTACTTTAACATGTTTGCTGGTTGAGTTGAGTCGAGTTGAGCTAAGAACTGACATCACTGCACTCAGGGACATTCCCATATGCACTCCGTCCCCTCGCTCAACAGCCAGCGAAGAGTCACACTACTAATCGTTCCCACTGCTATCTGATTGAAAGTTCTCCTGGTCTTCCCTCTCAGTTTTGAGATTTTTCCAGAACTCCCGCCAATCCCCTGCAATCTCATCCTTTCCACATACAGGTTCTCAATCTGTTCCTCCACCTCTCCCACAGGCACACGACCACCTACCTCCTTGTCCATAGGTAATCTACCACCAAGAGGTGATTTCCCTGCCTGTTAATTCCCTCACACTCCCGCATGGCCAGGGCTAAAATCAATACAATTCTCACAATCTGTGTCCTCTGAAGCGAAGATAGCCATTCCACATAAAACATTTCCTTTCTCCACCTTACTAAGATACTCCTTGAGTCCATAATGAATACAATGAGTGCTGCAGTAGTCCCCTCTAACCAACGGAATGCCACTGTGACTGCTTCCACCTCCATACTCATGCTGGAGGTCGTAGCCTCATATGCCAGACTCTCCTTTTTTAAAGAATCATCTATTAGCCTTCACAATGAAACCCCAACCAGTCTGTTGTGTCCAGGACTATTAATACCATGTAATCTGCATTGCTATGACAAGTCTGCATCTAATTTCTGTGGAAGAGTCCCATTGTTGTTGATTTTGTTTTCTGAGCCCACATGTTCAAGTCCTACAGATCTTGAGAGGTTTTAGATTGTAGGTACTGCCTGTGCTAGCAAACATGACAGCAGAACATGGTCTTCAAGACTGTCTCCTGCATTCAGACCTAAGGGGAAGGATGTGTGCCAGGACTCTGCCCTTTTTCAAAGAGAAACTGTATGATGGTGATGAAGCTTTGAAACAGACAGCCGGCTGTCAGAGAATCCAGTTTCCCCGTCTATTTGAGTTAATGAAGAAGAAGAAGAAAGAGATGCATGTATTGATTTGTTTTGTGTCATAATCCATGTTGGCAGTCACTGACAAGTGACTGAAATCAGAGAATGTCTGAAGCATAAATCTCAGTGTTCATGTGAGGCATGTCTCACATGAACACTGAGATTCATGCTTAATGATATATCAGGTGAGAGCTAAATCAGCGAAGACAAAGAGCATTTAGCAGCCAGAGGTTGAGACAGACACCTCGCAACAACCAGGTCAGGATACCATCTCTCAGTCAAGAGACTATGGATTTTAATATCTCGTAAGGCAAATTATTTGTACCTAACAGAGGTGAAATACACATTTTAGCCTGTACATTGTTGGGCAGCTGCCCTATGGCAAGACAAGGACCCTGTTTAGATGGCTTGAGGCGTTTTGGGCAAATGGTGCTAGCCCCATATGTTCACAGATCAATTTAAAAACGGACACGCAGTTATATAATTCCCCGACAAGACTGAGTCAAGGGTGTCAAAATCAACCATGGGTGATAATGAAGCAGACCGCTTTGTGCTGATATTGATGGTATGAGGCATCGGCCAATCAAAATCAATGACAAACTACTGAACTAAAAATTGCCCAGTAAATCACAAACAGCCAATAAATGCTGGGGATATACCTTGGTTAATTTAAGCCATTACCCTCTTTGGACAACAATCACCTTCAAATTATCTTTTTTGCGTGTGGCTGATTCCTTCACAGGATTATTCAACATAGCAAAGTGATGGACCCTTACATAATCTCCCTCCTGAAGTTGAATGGCGTAGGGGTATTGGTATAATGGGATGGAATGCTGGGGTTGATTGCAATGTCTTGTAAAGGATATGCAATTAACTTCAACCATGAGAAGTCTAGCCAATAGAAGCAAATGCTTGATAACTGCATGCCTGAATACGTGACAAGTTACCTTGGATAGTTGTCTCGATAGACCAGAGTTGGACAAAACAGGAAATACAGATACTTTGAGAAATCTGGAATGGTGTCATCTCCATCATTATCTGCAAGACAGGAAGCAAAATATAAATGGCTAAAACAACACAAACAAACAAAATCACTGTAATTTAGTAAAATCACACTAAATGTTGCAGGTAAATTGTAATTAATGTTCAATAAAACATGACAAATAGTAAATTATTATATAAATATTATAATCTACTATATAACATATTTTTTTAATTTCTTAAATAAAGACTGCCAAGGCTGCCACCATAGGTTTGTCCTGAACAAGTGGAATGTTAAATCTTACTTTACATTACAGTCATATTATATTGGTAATAATTTCAACAAGAACTCACTAATAATACACATAAACACATGCTTTCACTGTTACATATGGTCTGTTAGTTATAAGCTCTGTTATAGTGAACTTGAATCTAATTACTACTGGACCCAAATTGACACACTGTTGTTGAATCCGCACGTATTTATTGTTATTGAATCTATACCTACTTACAGTTGTTGAATCTACATCTACTCTATGCTGAATTTGCGATTACTCACTGTTGTTGAACCTATATCTATTAACTGTTGAATTAATGCCTATCAGTTGTTGAATCTGTGTCTACTCACTGGTGTTGAATCTATATCAACTCACTGCTGAACCGTTATCTACTCAAGACAAGTCACCTGAACAAGTCAAGAAGCCTGATATGAGGGAGGAAAATGGCACGTTGCAAGAACACCAAAAGACACGTGGCATCCAAGATGTGCAGTGTGGGAGCCGACAAGACTGTCAAGATGACGAACGTGGAGAGCCTGCCTGCTAGCTGTAACAAAGAACCTGAAACTACAGCTACTAATGAAGCCACCATGAGGGAGACCGCCGACAGCCCACCACAGACAAGATCCAAGACAGCTGAGAAGAAGGAGGAACGCTGACTCAAAAACAGTCTGATGGGTTGTCAAGCGGATTCAAGTAGAGCTGTCAGACGAAGAAATCCAGAAGCAGCTACAGGAAGAAAATCTCAACATTCAAATCTTAAAGGCGGAGCGGATCCTGACTTATTCAAAGATTCCTACGACATTAGCGGTAGTGACGACTGAGGGCAGCGAGATACAATGCCAGGTATCTATAAACCAGAAAATTCAACAGTCCGAAGGATTCATACCACGAATCACCCACATACCACGAATCACCCAATGTTCCAGATGCCAGAGAGCCGGCCACAGCAGAGTAACATGTCGCAGTAAGATGGAAATCTGCCGCTACTGCGCCGATCTCCACGCCTTCAAGGAGTGTCCGCTGGCCAAGCTGGACATGGACTTCCGAGCACCCAACAACAAAAGAAAGTGCACCAACTGCCTGGGCAAGCATGGAGCAAGATACCTGGGCTGTCCATACCTCCAAAGACACAGAGACGTCTTAAAGCTCACCACTACAACAAAGACACCATATAAGGAAGCAATGCGGAGGTGCGAGACGGCCACGGGTATATCACAAGCTGTAAGAGATCAACTGCAGCACGAAATAGACGAGCTGAAGAAGCAAGTCAAGGCACTACAGACACCAGCACCAACCAGCGACAATGAGAAGCTGCTGGCCAACATGAAAGAGGTCCAGCACAACATCAAACAAGAGATGGAGTGCATGGCCGAGATGAAGAAGGAAAACGAAGAAATACTTTGCACCATTAAAGCAGAGAGAGAACTACATAAAGCTGAAATGGAACTTCTCCAAAAACAAACCAACAGAAGCCATACAAGAACCCACAGAGAAACCGCAAGAGGAAAACCAACAAGAGACCGAGCCTGGAACGCAAGCTAAAACCGCCAGCAGCCCAGCCACGACGCCAGAGAAACTCAAGGGGAAACCATTATCCCGCCAGGCCTCTGAAGAAAACCGAGATGAGTACCACGACGACGGCATGGAGGACACCCCGATTCCCCCATGTTTTACCGAGGAAGAAATCGCAGAGATGAACAGGGATCATGAACTCAGGTGCAAGGAATACAGAAGGCGCATGGAAGAAAAAGAAAAGTACAAGAAACACAAGGGAAAACCAATGCCCTACCGTACCTAATAAAGAATGCCCAGACTTAAACACGGATGACGTACACCCATGGGCATACTATATAGATGATGGAGAAATCGTCCCATGGCTGACCACGGAGGAAGAGATCGAAAGGCAACAAATACTCAAAACTCGAAAGAGAACGGCGCATGGAAGAAAATGAAAACATCGAAAAGCTACTACGGGCTATACACAAAAAGGAGGCAAAAAGACCAAATAAAAGTCCTTATAAGGACTGCAACCAGAAGAGCCAGAAACTGCCACTAACAAAAGAAACCACCAGGAGACGGCACAAAGGACAGCCGCCGCCAACCTCCCCAGCTGATGTCATAGACACAAACCAACATAACCAGTCCGAGATAGGACTCACTTGTAAGAGCCCGCAAGACAAGAATTAGGGTGAATGAACCCACAAAATAACCACAGCTGAAGAGGCAGGTTGAACGAGGCCGAATTTGGAATATTTGTTTTGAAAATTGGAATTGGAATTTTATCTACTTACTGCTGTTACATCTATATCCACTCACTGCTGAAACTTTATCTACTTACTGTTGTTACATCTATACTTATTCACTGCTGAACCTTTATCTACTCACTGTTGTTGAATCTATACTTATTCACTGCTGAACCTTAGTCAACTAACTGTTGTTGAATCTATACTTATTCACTGCTGAACCTTTATCTACTAACTGTTGTTACATCTATATCCACTCACTGCTGAAACTTTATCTACTAACTGTTGTTACATCTACACGTATTCACTACTGAACCTTTATCTACTAACTGTTGTTGAATCTATACTTATTCACTGCTGAACCTTTATCTACTCACTGTTGTTGAATCTATACTTATTCACTACTGAACCTTTATCTACTCACTGTTGTTGAATCTATACTTATTCACTGATGAAATTTTATCTACTAACTGTTGTTACATCTATATCCACTCACTGCTGAAACTGGGACACAGAGGTGTTTCCAAGGCACCAGGGCCGGGTTATATACTGGCCAAGACCTATTGACGCGTCCTCGTCGAGCGTCCTGGGCATCAGGTCCCTTCGGGGTCCTGGCTAAAGTCAATAGGATCGCCGATTCCTCCGAAGTCGGAGAGTGTCTGCCTGTATGGCGAGGAACCACCAGTCTGCACACCAATAAGCCAGACATGGGACAACGGATACTCACGCAAACCTCAGGTCCTGTATGACATCACACTGATGTTGGACAACAGGATGCCTTCATCCGACATACAGAACCTCGCGTTGGAGCTCAAGCCAACGAACACAAGCAAGCAAGCAAGCACTGCTGAAACTTTATCTACTAACTGTTGTTACATCTATATCCACTCACAGCTGAAACTTTATCTATTAACTGTTGTTACATTTATATCCATTCACTGCTGAACCTTTATCTACTAACTGTTGTTACATCTATATCCACTCACTGCTGAAACTTTATCTAATAACTGTTGTTACATCTACACTTATTCACTGCTGAACCTTTACTTACTAACTGTTGTTGCATCTATATCCACTCACTGCTGAACCTTTAATCTACTCACTGTTGTTACATCTATATCCATTCACTGCTGAACCTTTATCTACTAACTGTTGTTACATCTATATCCACTCACTGCTGAAACTTTATCTAATAACTGTTGTTACATCTATATCCACTCACTGCTGAAACTTTAATAACTGTTGTTACATCTACACTTATTCACTGGTGAACCTTTACATACTAACTGTTGTTGCATCTATATCTACTCACTGCTGAAACTTTATCTACTAACTGTTGCTGAATCTATACTTATTCACTGCTGAACCTTTACTTACTAACTGTTGTTGCATCTATATCTACTCACTACTTAACCTTTATCTACTAACTGTAGTTGAATCTATACTTATTCACTGCTGAACCTTTACTTACTAACTGTTGTTACATCTATATCCACTCACTGCTGAAACTTTATCTACTCACTGTTGTTACATCTACACTTATTCACTACTGAACCTTTATCTACTCACTGTTGTTGAATCTATACTTATTCACTGCTGAACCTTTATCTATTAACTGTTGTTGAATCTATACTTATTCACTGCTGAACCTTTATCTACTTACTGTTGTTACATCTATATCCACTCACTGCTGAAACTTTATCTACTAACTGTTGTTACATCTATATCCACTCACTGCTGAAACTTTATCTACTAACTGTTGTTACATCTATATCCACTCACTGCTGAAACTTTATCTACTAACTGTTGTTACATCTATATCCACTCACTGCTGAAACTGGGACACAGAGGTGTTTCCAAGGCACCAGGGCCGGGTTATATACTGGCCAAGACCTATTGACGCGTCCTCGTCGAGCGTCCTGGGCATCAGGTCCCTTCGGGGTCCTGGCTAAAGTCAATAGGATCGCCGATTCCTCCGAAGTCGGAGAGTGTCTGCCTGTATGGCGAGGAACCACCAGTCTGCACACCAATAAGCCAGACATGGGACAACGGATACTCACGCAAACCTCAGGTCCTGTATGACATCACACTGATGTTGGACAACAGGATGCCTTCATCCGACATACAGAACCTCGCGTTGGAGCTCAAGCCAACGAACACAAGCAAGCAAGCAAGCACTGCTGAAACTTTATCTACTAACTGTTGTTACATCTATATCCACTCACAGCTGAAACTTTATCTATTAACTGTTGTTACATTTATATCCATTCACTGCTGAACCTTTATCTACTAACTGTTGTTACATCTATATCCACTCACTGCTGAAACTTTATCTAATAACTGTTGTTACATCTACACTTATTCACTGCTGAACCTTTACTTACTAACTGTTGTTGCATCTATATCCACTCACTGCTGAACCTTTATCTACTCACTGTTGTTACATCTATATCCATTCACTGCTGAACCTTTATCTACTAACTGTTGTTACATCTATATCCACTCACTGCTGAAACTTTATCTAATAACTGTTGTTACATCTATATCCACTCACTGCTGAAACTTTAATAACTGTTGTTACATCTACACTTATTCACTGCTGAACCTTTACTTACTAACTGTTGTTGCATCTATATCTACTCACTGCTGAAACTTTATCTACTAACTGTTGCTGAATCTATACTTATTCACTGCTGAACCTTTACTTACTAACTGTTGTTGCATCTATATCTACTCACTACTTAACCTTTATCTACTAACTGTAGTTGAATCTATACTTATTCACTGCTGAACCTTTACTTACTAACTGTTGTTACATCTATATCCACTCACTGCTGAAACTTTATCTACTCACTGTTGTTACATCTACACTTATTCACTACTGAACCTTTATCTACTCACTGTTGTTGAATCTATACTTATTCACTGCTGAACCTTTATCTATTAACTGTTGTTGAATCTATACTTATTCACTGCTGAACCTTTATCTACTTACTGTTGTTACATCTATATCCACTCACTGCTGAAACTTTATCTACTAACTGTTGTTACATCTATATCCACTCACTGCTGAAACTTTATCTACTAACTGTTGTTACATCTATATCCACTCACTGCTGAAACTTTATCTACTAACTGTTATTACATCTATATCCACTCACTGCTGAACCTTTATCTACTAACTGTTGTTACATCTATATCCACTCACTGCTGAAACTTTATCTGCTAACTGTTGTTACATCTACACTTATTCACTGCTGAACCTTTACCCACTAACTGTTGTTACATCTATATCTACTCACTGCTGAAACTTTATCTACTCACTGCTGAAACTTTATCTACTCACTGTTGTTACATCTACACTTATTCACTACTGAACCTTTATCTACTCACTGTTGTTGAATCTATATCTACTCACTGCTGAACCTTTATCTACTAACTGTTGTTGAATCTATATCTACTCACTGCTGAACCTTTATCTACTTACTGTTGTTACATCTATACCCACTCACTGCTGAAACTTTATCTACTTACTGTTGTTACATCTATACTTATTCACTACTGAACCTTTATCTACTCACTGTTGTTACATCTATATCCACCCACTGCTGAACCTTTATCTACTCACTGTTGTTACAGCTATATCCACTCACTGCTGAACCTTTATCTACTAACTGTTGTTACATCTATATCCACTCACTGCTGAAACTTTACCTACTAATTGTTGTTACTAACTAACTAACTACTCATAGCTGAAACTATGCCCACTCTCACCTGCTCTGTATCTGTATTCTCCCGGCATTAAGAGCACTTATGGACTGAATGGTTCGATGTGCAACGAGGATGATCTGTCGACTAACTAACTAACTAACTAACTATGCCCACTCACTGTTGTTAAATCTATATTTATTCCTACTCACTGCTGACCTATGCTTGTCTACTCACTATTGATGAACTTATACTTATTCACAAATGAACCTATATCTGCTCATTGCTGAACCTATACTTGCTCACTGTTGCTGAATGTATACCTACTCACTGATGAACCTATATATACTCACTGTGGTTGAATCTATACCTACTAACTGTAGTTTAAAACACCTACTTACCATCATTCTTCTTCCTATACATCACTCTTGCTGTATTCTCCCGGATAAATGCATGTGTTTTCATCATGAGACGAATCTGGTAGTTGGAGAAAAGAAAACATTTGAAAATTATAAGTTATGTTAAGTTAAAAAAAAAATCACTAACATAACAGTTAAATGCAACCATATGGCATATATTGCCAAAATGGCAAGAAGGAAGTGATAAGCCTTCATATATCCTAGAAAATAGCATTATGGGGTGGAGTAACTGCCTCCCTTAATTTCTGCCTTTTCTTCCTAGAGAAATCTTAATCATAAGCAAGATCACAACTCAGCAGGATATGACAACTAAAGACCAAACTATCTGTCTATGGGAAAAGTTGCAAATAATAAAACAACTTCTCTCTATGGCTGGACACAATGCTGAAATCAAAATACTGGATGAAGAAAACCATAGTTTCGTTAGATAATTTGTTGCCTGTTATATCACCCATGCCATTATAACATGATGATGGTATAGGATTGGACATGCTCTCAAAAGGGTCCCAGATGTCTCAACAGAACTTTCATGCTGTAAATTCCACAGGGAAAACATTAAAAGAGGCAGAGGTAAAACAGACACAGAGCTATGGAAACTGAGATTAATGAGGTTTAAAGGTAAGATAAATGACTTCATTTCAATGGGATTGATATCATATGGATTGGACTATTTCCGCAGAGAAAGTATTGCATAGAGCACAAATTCAGCTTCAGAGATATCCCCCACCGGTTTCTGGAAACATTTTAATTGTGAGCAGAATGATGGAGTCTGAATATGATCTATATGATCTTTTGAGCATGAGGCAGGCAGTTTAACCACACTGCCACAGAAACCCCAGAAAAGAATGAAACACTTTCTGGGCACTATGCAATTTTGTGTTTGCTAGTTGCAATTGTTTTCTGATCCACTGACACTCATACAATTGAAATCAATGCAAAGCAATTCGCTCCCAAATCCAATGCAGCCTGACTTTGAACTGAACTCAGTGAGTTGGGGAATTATGCAACTGTGTTCACTAACCCCTAAGCCACAGATGCTGACCAGGTGTGCTTATGATAATACGAGGGTAAGTTAATAAGTAAGTCACAAATGGCTGTAGAAAAGTAACTAACTATGATAACAACTTGAAACCAGTTTATATTTATACATACATTGTCCCTTTATTTCTCAACATAATTTCCACCAACATTGATGCACTTATCCCATCATTTTATCAGTCCTCCCAAACCGGCTGCATAAATCTGCGTGCCCTATTTTCATTTACCTGCCATCCCACAGAACTGTGACTTACTTATTGACTCACCCTGGTAACTTTTTCTACCCATCTATGCGATTTACGGGAAATCACTAGGGGCTAAGTCCACTGAAAACCCACCTTGGCCTGAGACATTTCGCGAATGACGCCGAAGTTCAATGTGAAGTGAAAACGTGGTTTAGAAAACACGGCACGCAGTTCTATGCAGCCGGTTTGGGAGAACTGATAAAACGATGGGATAAGTGCATCAATGTTGGTGGAAATTATGATGAGAAATAAAGAGACAATGTATGTATAAAAATAAACTGGTTTCAAGTTATTATTATTAGTTATTTTTCTACAGCCATTTGTGACTTACTTATTAACTTACCTCATATATTACAAGTTAGTCCAAATGTTTAAAATACCACATTTCCTTCCAATTATGTTGGGACATTAGTAGCTTTGTAAACTCAAAGCAAAAGATATAGTCCATAACTTAATAATTTTAGGTTTCTAACACTCAACCATCGGACACAGGAAAAATTCCTCATATTCTCAGGAAATGCCTCACTTATCCCTTCAATTCTCCTCCTGGACATTTGGTTGTAGTCTCTTGACAAAGAAATGCCTGCAGCCCATGGAGGAAAAATGACCTGCCTAGACTTAATCCCAGCCAGCACTCTATATGCTGCGCTATATCATGATCTGGTTACATCCTTGCATACCTCCCCATAAATGTGGCGTTCCAGCACCAGTCATGTACATCCTGCTGGTTTAGAGCTTGGAGGAGGGGTATAGCCCTGAAACACAAATCTCCATGGAGAAAGCACTTTGGTATGGGGTGGAGAGGAAAGTCTTTACACCAACCTCACTCTGATAGATGCAAGCAGACTATGTCATGGTTCAGGTGACCTGAATAGCATTTGATTTTATAATTAAATTCAAGTCTCCCACAGGACTCACAAAACAACAACATTCCTTCAATACCAAAATGGTTTGTATGCGCATGCACGCATGCAGACACACAGAGAGAGAGAGAGAGAGAGAGAGAGAGAGAGAGAGAGAGAGAGAGAGAGAGAGAGAGAGAGAGAGAGAGAGAGAGAGAGAGAGAGAGAATAGAGAACTTTAGTTTAAAAGGGTTGCAAATTGAGCAAGCAGGCCTGTCTTACATTCGGCCCTCCCTCCCTCCCTCCTGAGAGAGAGAGAGAGAGAGAGAGAGAGAGAGAGAGAGAGAGAGAGAGAGAGAGAGAGAGAGAGAGAGAGAGAGAGAGAGAGAGAGAGAGAGAGAGAGAGAGAGAGAGAGAGAGAGAGAGAGAGAGAGAGAGAATATGTGTGTGTGTAAAAGTGAAGGACCATTTTCCACACTATGAGACATATTTGGTAAACGATGCTAGCCCAATATTTTTAGACCACCAGGCACTTGATGGATGATGTGGTACAACAAATCATACAGCCCAACATGACTCTCCAGAAAATGTCTTGTTCCCATTTTAAGCTGGGTCAATCTGGGTCAGTTGGGACAAAAATGCTCATGTTCAATTAACATGACAGGTACAGATTCTTATCAAAAGAGATTTTAATGGTTCATATACACTGGTGTATATAACATACTAATATTGTTTGTTAACATAAGACACACCATTTATTAACCAGTCTTTAGTTAACTTTTTTCTTCCTCTGATACATTTTGTACTTTATTAGGGCATAGGTCATTAACCAACTCACACCAATCCATCCACTCTTTTGATATCTCCTGCAGCCCCTACCATGTCCTCCCCATATTATTCACCACTGTTTCTAGTTCTCTTCTCCAAGTATTCTTAGGTCTCCTATTTTATTTGCCTAAGGGTTCCAGTGAAAGTACTTAGTTATACTATTTTCAGGTTTTCTCACTGGGTGACCCATCTAGCAGCATCTTTCCCACACCCCTTACCTCGCTGGGATCTGTCTAGTTCTCTCCCTGAACTCCACATGAGTGGTTCTGTCACACCACTTTAGTCCTATTCTGCAAAGGGCCAGTTATTATATTTTTATAGTTTATTTGCAATTGTTTGTTATTCTCTATGTTTTTGATTCCTATTGCCGTATTGATTTGACATTATTTTAGAGTGAAATATTCTAATTTTGGTACTATTTTAACTTCATAGTTAACTTGGCAGCACCAACAATGAAAGCCCTTACCTGCTCCGTGGTGATGATGACAGATGATGCTGGCGGCAACTCGTGCTCGACGAGGTATATCAGAGGAATGAAGCAGGAAGGCCAGCTGGTAAATTATCACCAGGCATATCCACACAATGTCTAGGATACCTTGAAAATAACAATGTTATTGTAAACAACAAGCAAAAGAAACTACATAGAATTATTAATTTGTAGCAGATAAAGTGAACTATGGAAAATACTGCCCTATAGATATGAAATCTGAGACTACATAACAGGTCATTTTTTATGATATGGGGTGAACAGTTCTCTTCCTGACTGGTATCACCTTCAATAACTCACTCACCATCACTAACTCACTAAGCATGCTGACGAGGGTGAGGACGGGCAGGCTTCGTGCGGAGTGGCTTGCTTCGTGCAGAGTGGCTTGCTTCGCTTCAGAGGTCACGGGTGACAAGCATCGCCTGGATCTTTTCTCCGGGACATGCTGGTGTGCTGGGAAATGAACAAGCGGACAGATTGGCTGGCTCTGCAGAACTTGGTGGAGTATTGATACATGACAAGGCAGACGTGGTTGCGGCCTTGTGGGAGCATGTGTACACCTCGGAGGAGCAAATGGATTACCATGGTCTGGCAAGAATGAGACAGTGAGGAGTGTCGAGGGGATCTGGCCGACGCTCAACGCTCAGAAGAAAGGCAAGACGGACATATAATCAGATTGCTACTGGTACTATTGGTGTTGGAACTCTTCGCTGGCTGCTGAGGATGGGGACGGAGCGCTTATGGGAATGCCCCAAATGCTGTGATGTCGATTCCTAAATCAATAAATCAATCAATCAACTCACTCAGTGAAAAGTCTTATGTTTTTCGACCGGTATCACCATCACTAACTCAGTGGAACAATCTCCTGTTTTCCTGACTGGTATCACCATCACTAATTCAGTGAAACAGTCTCCTGTTTTCCTGACTGGTATCACCATCACTAACTCACTCAGTGAAAAGTCTCATGATTTTCGACTGGTATCACCATCACTAACTCAGTGAAACAGTCTTCTGTTTTCCTGACTGGTATCACCATCACTAACTCACTCAGTGAAAAGTCTCATGTTTTTCGATTGGTATCACCATCACTAATTCAGTGAATCAATCTCCTGTTTTCCTGACTGGTATCACCATCACTAACTCAGTGAATCAGTCTTCTGTTAAGCAGTGCACATATTTAATTAACACGCCAGGTATAGATTACTGATCAAATGAGCAGAAGATGATGAGGGTATGGCTGTAACTGTAATTATGATTCTCTTTTTCATCTTGTATGTCAGAACAAGATCCTGATCCAAAGATCAGATGATGATGATCATACATTATTCATGATTCTCTTTTCTCCCAGTCTGTTTCTTTCACTTTCCTTAGACCAGAAGGCTAAAAAAAAAAAAAAATCAAAGCTCTCGAAGTGTTTAGTTTCATATTGTAATGAAATCTCTGGTATGCAGAAGTGGGGCATCTTATAAAATCATGGTGAACATAAAGTACTAATTATACTTAGTGTGATACTTAGTTGAATATCCTTTACAGGGCATCACCATCAAACCCAACATTTTTTTGGCTGTTTGTTATTTCTTGGCAAGTTTATGTTTAGTAGTTTCCCATTGCTTTCTGGACCGTGGAACTCATACCTTTGTATGGAAACCAACGCAAGGCGGTCTTCTTCCAAATCGCCCGCAGCTGCGTTTTGAACAAAGTATGCGGGATTATGAAATACATTCTTAACTCCTTAACCACAGCGGCGGCACCTTGTGTGTAGTACTGTATATTTTATCGATCAGGGGTCCCAGTGGCAAGGTGGTCACACCATCTGCCTCATGCTTCGAAGGTCATGGTTTCATTTTTTTTGACTCTGACAATCAGTTAACTGGTGCAATTTTTCCCAGAGACCCCAGGAGTCGTCGCTGGAGCTATGAAGTTCTTGCCTAGCAGGCTGCTCTGCAGAAAAAGACCAAGCCATATGGGATAACACTCTGTGCAATGAAATCAATCCCCTTGCTTTTAAAGACTCTTTTTATTAGATCTATCACCTGCTAAGTCTGTGATTAAAAACAAGTAGAACATTTTTGGGCCACTGAGGACTCAAGTCAAGAGCCAAGTCTCATGCTGGCTAAGATCTTGGAGCATCTCTACATAGAGCAGCCTTGATCTCCAGTCTGAATAACGTTCCAAGAATCATCATGCTTCTCCATAAATATGAAGTTCCACTACTGGTCTTGCACTGATTTCTGAGCTTGGAGAAGGGAAGGAAAACTCCACAACAGTTCCTGTGAAGACGGTACTTTGGTACAGGGCTGAAAGGAAAGTTTCCACACCAACTTCACTCTGATAGATGCAAGCTCTTTTTAGGGCTCAGATGACCTGTATGTCAACACACCAAACCAAAGAGTTACATCTCTTAGTCTTCCTGAACTCAGCTTTCTTGAATAGTCTTCCTGAACTCACAGTCTTCCTGAACTCACAGTCATTCTGAACTCACAGTCATTGTGAATTCAGCCTTCTTGAACACATAGTCTTTCTGAACTCAGCCTTCTTCCTGAACTCAGTCATCCTGAACTGTTAGTCTTCTTGAACTTTTAGTCACCCTGAACTGTTAGTCTTCCTGAACTTATAGTCATCCTGAACTGTTAAGACTTCCTGAACTTTTAGCCATCCTGAACTGTTAGTCTTCCTGAACTTTTAGTCATCCTGAACTTTTAGTCATCCTGAACTGTTAGTCTTCCTGAACTTTTAGTCGTCCTGAACTGTTAGTCTTCCTGGACTTATAGTCATCCTGAACTCATAGTTGTCCTGAACTGTTAGTCTTCCTGAACTTATAGTCATCCTGAACTCATAGTTGTCCTGAACTGTTAGTCTTCCTGAACTTATAGTCATCCTGAACTCATAGTTGTCCTGAACTGTTGGTCTTCCTGAACTTATAGTCATCCTGAACTCATAGTTGTCCTGAACTGTTAGTCTTCCTGAACTTATAGTCATCCTGAACCCATAGTTGTCCTGAATTCATAGTAATCCTGAACTCGTAGTCTTCCTGAACTTACAGTGATCCTAAACTCAGTCTTCTTTAATTCTTAGTCTTTCTGAACTCAGTCTTCCTGAACTCAAGTCTTCCTATACTCATAGTCTTCCTGAGGATAGCTAACTAACCAAATAACTGAGTGACCTAGAGAAAATACTTTGGCTATCCTAAAGGCTGGAAATCTATAATGAAAACACATCTACTATTAACCTGAAAACTAATGACTCTTATAACAAACTCTGACAGCAGCTTCTAACTCTGACTCCTCTTCTGTGGTCTCAAGACTAATTATTTTCATAGTATTATTGACCTCTCTGGATTGCTGGAGGATGTTAGATTATGACATCATGTACTGTCTAGAGTTTTCTAAGTTACAATCTCTGGGTACAATCTGCAGGGAGCCATGGCAGCACAGTGGCTAGTACACTTGCTTGTCAGCCCAGTGGTTATGGGTTTGAATTTGCATGGTGGCAGGTTTGTAAAAAAAATGTCCTGGGCTTCCAGGTCGACCCTAAAATGGGCACCAGGAAATGTCCTGGGAAGGGAATGTGACCAGCATGATTTCGACGCCACTTGAGTCATGTTTGTTTTTATCAACAAATGGAGCCTTTACACAATCTACACATTGGTCAGACTGGGAAGCTAAGTTATTACTGGAGTATTTTATTCCCAGACTAACAAAATGGGTATCAGACAATTTTTTAAAAGAATTTTTTCAGAATTGTCAGGAGAGGAAAGGCTGTGAAAGAGGTAATTGAGTAACTCAAATCTCACTATACCATGATTAAAATTATGTGAAGACGTAACATTTCACACTCCAATAGCAATATCTGGCATGGGACTACTATTCGTTTTTCTAAACCATTATTTCCTATGTATAGAAACCGTATACACAAACAGTCCAGCCATGCACATCTTTCATTAACATACTTGAATTAACAGGTTTTCTGATGGTGGCGTAGTAGTAGAGTGCAGGGATATACTACCAGCAGTGTACTCATCTGCATAACCACCCACATGGCCATGACCTTCGGGAACTTTCCAAATGCCCATTGGATCATCTCAAAATTGAGGCTAAAGCTGAAGAAAAAAATAACAAAATTGGTTCATTAACACACTCTGCTATAGTTCACTAAACTCCTACCACATACAAACGATATGGACAAAGTGGGTGTGCTGCTGCCAAGCTGATAGTGCAGTTCATATAAAAACACGAAATATAACTAGGAATCTCCATGACAGAAAAAACATACAAGGATCTATGTGTGCTGTTTTCTTTCATCGAGCTTCCTAGTCTTATTTTGTGTTTTTTATTTGGACCCTACACAATTGCTACTTTAAGCAAATCTATCCCATATTGCTGCTTTAACTCCTGTTATAGATGGTTATTAACTCAGATGGTTACTACTTGAAAGTAACGAGTAAATGGTCCATAAAGAGTAACAAGATGTCAAATATGTAAAGACTAGAGTTACTTGAAGATAGCTGCAGTGAAGTGGCTGCACTATCTGGATCATATTCTGAAAGTCGTGGGTTCATTTTTGCACTGTCTCATTCACAGTGTAATTTTTTTTCTGAGATCCTAGGGAGTCATCACTGGAGCTATGGAGTTTATGCTTTGTTCGATGCTCTTGGCAGGCATGTTGTCTACTGAGAGGGACTAACTTACAAGGAGTAAAATTCTGTTCAATGAAGTAAATCCTCTCACTGTTAACGGATTACTTTAACTTTTAAAAAGAGTAAACAGTATTGTCATTTTAATCATCTGTAGTACAAGATTACAGACATAGTGCTATCTGAGAAAAAAATACAATTTTTAACGCTATTTAAAAAAAAAAAAAACAACTATTTTTCATAGCGTGTACATACAGCATCTACGATCCAAATATTGTGATTTCCCTTTTAGTATTTAATCTAGAAGTTATGTTAAATCTTGACTTTTCTTCTCTTCTGTTGTTGGGTTCAACTGAAGACATTTTTGACAATGCAAAATGCCATCAACTTGAAGTTCAATCCATAGAATGTGGTCAACTGCCTTCGCTGGTAAAGTCAACCTGGTGAACATCAAAAAACCTTGAAGGTTGTCTCCATGCTGCTCAATGGTTATACACTTGCCTGATTACAGCGGACTAGGCATGGTATATCAAGTTAATCCAACAACTGGTATAAAATTACTTGAACTAGTCACTCCACCATAAACTTAGCTTTGTAACTGGCCTTAAACTTATTTATGTAAAATAAATGTGGTGTCAGTCATCTCACTTTTGTTTAACCAATGAGTGCACTCACCACTGCGTTCATGTCTCCCATGGAGTACACGTTACAAAATTAACATTTTAGTAAACATGTTTGTAATGGGAAAAGTACTACACGTGGCAAGTGGTAACAAAACCTGCTAATACATCATCATATAGCAGATCCTTTCAGAACACTACTATCATCGAGGATCGTCAAAACGTTTTTCCACCCATTGCCAGTTCTCTGGCCTCATACCCGACGTGTCTGCAATACATGTGATGACAAACTACACCATCTATAACCAGATGCAAACAAAACAGTAAATCTTAACAACAAAGAAACAAGCAATAGATATGCATGTAAACTGATAAATACAGTTGGATTTGACGTGCACAGACACACATTCTTTTAATTATGGGGTGGGTATAGGTGTAATTATCTATTTAATGTCATCTAAAAATGTAAATCTCAAGTATAGTAACACTCACGTTCCTTTCTCGAGAACATCAAACAAAATTGTGTTCAGGCTGAACACAATCAGGATGGCCACAAAGATGTGGTAGATGGTCTGTATATGGCTAATCTCAAACAATTCTCTGTGGAAGTGGATCAAAGAAAATCTACACTTGCAATGTGTACATTATAGAACTCAAACTGAACATTTTCAAGATTTGTTTAGGCAATCCATTTATCATCATTATGTGTCATGCCAACTGGCGCAGCTATACATGCATCTTCACATATCTCAGACCTTGGTGTTCTGGATCAATTATTTTCAACGATATTCCTCCCCACCAATGTGTCGGTCCTCCCAGCATGATTTCTCTTGTTCTACCCCTACCTCTTCTACCACTGATCTTTGCAGTCGCCACAATGTTTTCCACTGCCTCTCTTCTCATTATATGACAAAATAATATTATCTTCTCCTATTGTTTGCATTTGATGTTCTACTTTCATTAATCTTTAGCGGGTACTCAGTTTCTTTGGTAGTTCAAGGCATTCATAACATAATCTCAGAAAAGACATCTCCCTCCGTTGCCTCCAAGTTCTCCCTTCTTTCTTTGTTCACATTTCATGAATCACTACCACACAGCAAAACAGGTTCTATGTAATATTTCAGCACTCTCCTCCTAATATTCAATGATAGGTAATCTATTGCAAATAGAAAACGAAACATTTATAGTTGCTGTTAAAATAAAGTAATGAAATAACTGTTATCTACAATTTGCATATCATCATCATCATGTAGTGGGTCTTATACAAAATGTCACTCTCATCACAACACGTCACTCTCATCACAACACGCTGCTCTCACCATGGCATGTCACTCTGATCATGACATGTTGCTCTTATCATGACATGTCACTCTCATTATGACTTGTCACTCTCATCACGACATGTCACTCTCATCATGACATGTCGCGCTCATCACAACACGTTACTGTATATCACGACATGATGCTCCCACCCAGACACGTTGAAAAGTCAACCTCTTGCCATCTCTCCCACCTCCTGCACCCTCATGTCAAGTGTCTGCAATGTCCCATGCCCATCATGATGCTGGCTGACTCCTGCCTTTTCTACCCGGAATCATGCCTTCCAGGAACCATGTTCTTTCCAAGCCACTATGACGTTTAATATAGCCCACGTAGTTAAGTATGCACACCACAAATGACTTTAAGTGGCACACAGGTCAGTCCAAAATATACCAGAACAAACTTTTGAAGGTCCAATCATGTGAAACCAGGGCATTTGAAGATACAATATAATTTAATAATAATGTTTCTTCAATCAATTGTTTGAAGTGTAGGTCAGCATGGCCAAATGGATACGAATGCATGTTCTTAAACATCCAGTGTGCTGATGCCGAGGGTAGGGGTTCAACCTCTACGCTGGAGAGTTGGACTAAAATGTTGACCTATCGTCCTTGACTAGGGGACGTAAATTACAAGTATCTCTGAAGTCAGAGTGGGTTCGCCTGTTAATGGGGAAAGCTAATCCACACGAAAAATTCAGTCTAGCACTACTAGAAGTGGTGTGTATGGACTAAGCTTGAGTTCAAAGTGAGCAAGCACCAAAAAAAATGTTTTAAGACTGAAAATTTAGGCCAAAACTGTCAACTGGTACTGAACTCATGTAGTAAGTGTTAGACTCATTAAAAACAATTTCTAAACAAACCAATGAAATAAACTGTAAAATCAACAGCAAATAAACTTAGAGTGAAGAACTCTTTTCACAAGCCTTAAGGTACACTATGCATACTTTACAAGACCCATGTTTTGATAGAACAATTGGCATTTGGTGGGTAATGTGGTCGGTACCACACTGGCTACCTTGACTTCGCTAGATGTTCCCCTGTACTCACTTTAGATAGAGATAACTTGGGAGCCCAGACCAATTGTTAACATCTGCACTGAAGCAGATTCAAACCATGACCAATGTGCCGGCAGGGGAATGTATGGAACATTGATTCACAGAATTACCCCCATCCTTATTAGATTGTTATTTAGAATGTGAAAGGTAACTACTGACTAGTCCTGAATTCATATTAAAATTATGCCATGAAGTACCTTGGATTTGTATGTGCTATGTTACATCTTTATGAAGCAGGACACTTTTCTTGCTACCCTTTCCTTCCCCATTTTATAGCTAAGCCTGGTATTGTTTAATTTAATGAATGTTTGGGAAACATGAGGTCATTGACATAAACTAGCATAATGCCCAATGTGTTTGCCATTCGTCCTATGCATGATTAGTAGAACTATCTGAGAAACATAGTGCTATAAAACTAACAGGGTGTGAATTATGTCCATTTTCTATATTTGTTGATTCAAGTGGATGATCTGTCTGACTAGTGACTCCATTTTTTGCATACTATCTAGCTGGTTCTGCATTAAAGTAAACTTGTTGCATCAGTGAAGTGCTGTCATAATTGAAAACGGCAGATTAATCTACCTCTTCTTCTTCTGCATTCGCCTGGAATGTTGTTTTAGACGTAATTGCATCGTGCCTGTTTACAGTTGAGCTCTGATATTTGCAATATTCAGCTGACACATCCAACTTCTTCAGACATTTGTTGGCCTGATTACCTTCCCGAGTGTTTCGTAGGATGTTTGACTCTCACTGTTGTGGTATTATCACCATCCCAGATGGCTCATTTAGAGCAGCTGAAGACATCCCGGTCAGCCCTCAAGTGAAGGCAGGAGCAGACCATGGACATTCCCCGCCTTCCAAGGAGGCTTCCATAATTGCAGAACCGACACATAGCGCTCTTGTACTGGGCTCACCAAAGGAATCGTCACGTCATGCACATGGCTGCTTAGCCTCACTTCCGTACACTGGACCTTCCGTTCATCACAGGCTATTCCTCTGGAAACCAGAAGAATGCAGTCTTCAGATGACATCCACACAGTGAGCTTTCGATCCAGACTTTACAAGTAATGATTTGCTATCCAAGCAATATTCCATTTCGTGCCACTGGGACGCTTTTTCCACTTTTGATACAACCACGCAAAGAGCTTTCGATCCAGACTTTCCACGTCATGGATTTGCTATCCAAGCAATATTCTATTTCATGCTACTGGGACGCTTTTGCCACCGACATACCTGTGACATGAAGTGTTGTAGGCTAAGAACTTCCTCATGCACCTTTAGATGTCTGGCAAATGTTTCTGTTGTTTAGCAAATTCTCTGATGTTATTGCTTTCCACTGTCTTGCTTATTTATGAATGGGAAACCAATGCAAGGCGGCCTGCTTACAGATCACCTGCAGCTGTGTTTTGTGGGCGGTATGTGGGATTACAAATTGCCTTTGTAACCCATACAAACTTTATGAGTGCCGGTCGTTCAGAAAGCAATGGCAAACTACTGAATGTAAACTTGCCAAGAAATCACAAACCAACCAAAAAATGCAGGGTTGGCTGTGTCGTCCTGTAAAGGATATGCAACTACTTTATAACTGTCTTGTATAAGCATCAACTAATACTTATGAATTAATTTTTTATGTAATTTTAATATGATCAGCTAAGAATGATTTTGAAGCTTATTGTGAATCTATATTTCACATCAGATATGCTGTTTAGTTACTGGCATTACGATGTGGAGTATTTGTATTCACATGTGCTATGTAACATGAGCATGAAGTAGGTAATCAGTTGTAGCTATCCCTTTCTTGCCACTGTCGACCCCGACGAGATGGGGCGTCGACAGTGGCAATTACCAAGCATAGAGACAATTCTAGTGTTAACAAAATGTATGGTCAGCTGGTCAGACATGTTGATTTTTCTGAATTTACCAGACTTTAGCAGTAAACATTTCGTGAATGAAACAGCAAGAGATAAGTGTAGCAATGTTGGTGAAAATGTTTGTGAATAAAGGGCAAATATAAGTACAATAATAAATAGTGGTCAAGAGTGTACCTCATTAATATTTTTTTTGAAAATTAATGTGTAATTTACTTACTGACTTCCTCACATATTTTATCTTTTAATCATCTTTTGTCTGTGTATTATTGGAGACTATAAAGGAAGCAAAGAACTATAACAATCTAGTTTAGCATACATGGTGTATGAGCTGACTGAGGAGGGTCAGCATGAGATTGGCTACCTCACCCTGTAGAAAACTTTAGCTGCAAAACTTTATTAATCATGAACAAGTCTACAAAGGGCTTAGCATGAGTTAATCGTTGGCCTGTGCTTCACTGGGAGATGTAAGAGGAAAGAAGAGGAGGACAAGGATGAGGAGGAGGAGGAGAAGAAGAAGCAGAGGAAGAAGAAGAATCACCTTGGTCTTTAGGTGAAAGCTGTGGCTAGTATGAAAAATGTATTTACACTGGTGCATTTGTTCTCTCTGTGAATGCAGTTCTATGCTCCACTGGGAGATGAAAGGTAAAAAAAAGAAACAAAAAAGAAAGAAAGTTCCACTAGTATGGAAGGTTTATTTTACATGTGTGCTTTCTAAAAGAAAATTATTTGTGTGGAAGTAGATGCAACTCTTATCATTCACTTCTACAGTCACAAATATTCTCACAATGGAAAATATATTTTTTATTACAATAGAAGGGTTATTTCTTTAATGATCTTATCTGATAAAATTATTAATAATAGCAAAAGAATAAAGGATTACAATACAGAATCTGTACATGAAGTCTCCTTCTAGAAAATAAGAGGTCTCTTCCACAACCGACCTACCGACCGGCCGGCCGGGCCCCAATATCCCCCCACCCCTCCGCCACTGATCTAATTCAATATGTGGGTGCAACTAACCTGGTTCAATAGATGATGACAACAGATCTAGTTAAAAAGGTGATCCCAAATGATCTGCTTTACAATGTGACCACAACTGAGCTAATTCAACAGGTGAATGCAACTAATCTGACTAAAAAGGTGATCACATCTGATATGAATCAAAAGGTGATAATGGTGATTGTAACTGGTCTAATTATGATTCAATATGTGGTTGCAACAGATCAGATTTTAAAACGTGATCACAACTGATCTGATTCAAAAGGAGATTGCAGCCAGGCACCATCTTGTCCAAAGGTGTCCACTCGGCTAGCAGAAAGGTGGAAGTGCCTTACTTCTCCTTTGATAGGGGATATTACTACCCCTTCATGCAATCATTCTTGCAGATGTTAGGAGGGAATTATTGCTTCCATCAAATAATTATAGAAGTGTTGATGAGCACCTGTGAGTATCACAACCTGACAATGAGTGATACGATGAGAGCTCCAACGGCTGGATCAACAACAGCAATAAACAATACAGGTATATGCACACACACACACACACACACACACACACACTTATATAGAACAAACAGAAAGATCTCTTCAAGACACTCTCTCTCTCTCTCTCTCTCTCTCTCTCTCTCTCTCTCCCTCTCACACAGACAGACAGACAGACAGACAAACAGACAACAAACACAGATGACAGACAACACTCACACACATATGTATACACTTACGTTAGAACTGATCGTCTTGTCACAAATACTTTGTCAGGAAGCTCGCCTTTATTTTTCCGCCTGCAGATGACAAAGAAAGGGCATAATTAAAAATCATGGAAACTTATACCATAATAATCCGTTACCAAAAACCATGACACTTAAATTATTCAGTGCCATATTTAAAGTCAGTAGTGACATGGTTAAGTTGCTTGTCTCTGAACAGAGGAAGACTTGTGCTAAACTCCTGATATGGCAAAGGATTTTCAATAAACAGGAGACAGCCGAGTTTATTTATTGATTAACTAGAATCAATGTAATTACACATGAGACTCCACTATTTGTGCTCTGTCTCTCTCGGCCGATATAGGAATACACAGATGTTGATTGTTCCATTAGTGCACCGATGATTATTGATGCATTTATGTTTTTCCCACTTGCGATCGCACCAACCACACTTTCTGGAAGTGGATGGCAGGCCTGCCAAAGGAAGACAAAGTTGCATGAGGGTAGACAACATCAAGAGACAGATTATAAGAAACTTGCATGAGTGAACCATAAAGATGCAGGACAGAGAGTATGGGAGACTCATTAGGCGGAAAGCCATCATGTATAAATGATATTCAAGGTGCACTAACTGAAAAGATGAAAGTCATCAACTATAAACAATATTCAAGATGCACACATGGAAAGAAGGAAAGCCACCAGGTATAAACAATAACCCAGCTGCACAGATTTAAACTTAAAGGAGGAAAGCCACTAACTATAAACAATATTTCAGCTACACTCACTGATAGAATTAAACTAAGAATAATCATGTGGCCCACAAGAACAATCAGCAGAAGATAACCACGCAGTTATAAAAATGTAGTGACTCCTTAGCAGAGCTTAAACCCCCCCCCCCCCCCCGTAAGCCAGATGTTGCTACCATGTGTGTTGTTGTTGTTGTTCTACACGTCTTCTGTTTCTAATCTCCCAATAGAGCATCAGACCTCAACCAACTGAAACCAAGCTCATTGTACACTTGTTCATGATTGGCTGGAATAGCAGTTTTCTACGGGATGAGTTAGTCAGTTTCACGCCAACCCTCCTTAGTAATTCTATACGTCATGCATGGTAGGTGACAGTGTTACTTTTCTTTGTTTCTTGTATTGCCCTGGTAACACACGGGTCATCATCATCATCATCATCATCATCATCATCATCATCATCATTACTTTAAAAACAATTGCATGTCCTTTTAGGACGCAGCCATCACATCCAGCCCCCATTGGCTGTCTGTGATTTACTAGGCGATTCTACATTTAGTAGTCTGCCCCTGCTTTCTGAACGAGAAGTCAATATTTGTTGCACCTGTACGTTCAGCCTGTGGCTCAGTACATCCGACTTCCACAACACTGGAGGTGGGGGTGGTTACCAGCCCTAGCCTCTGACCTCAGTCTACCTACAGAAGTCAACCTTGTGTATCACCTCATCTGGTTACCAGCCTGTGTCCTCTCCGACATGGCGACACCCTACTATAGTGTTTTTTTTTTTGTTGCCTCAATATAAAATTCAATATCTCAGTAACCATCTGAGGTAAAATGATGAGATTTAGTATATAACCTTATCATTATGTCCACCCAACAAAAAATTTTTTGTTCTGGAGATTTTACAGCAGATTTCAAAGTTAGTTTATATGCGGTATATTAATTACGATTTAGAGATTACGTCCATGATTTTATCAGTATTACAGCTTCACCAAGAGACGTCCCGGCAGATTTTGAAATTTTCACGTGATTTCCGTTTTGAAACAAACAGCGCGAAGATTCAGAGGTGTCTCCAAATGGGGGTTCTTTCATGAAACGTGATTATATAAATAAACTAGCTGACAAGGCCCGGCTTCTGGCGGGATCGATCGATCGATCTATCTATCTATCTGCCTGCCTGCTTATCTATCTATCTATCTATCTATCTAACTAACTATCTATCTGCCTACCTGCCTGTCTGCCTGCCGACCAACTGACCCACCCACCCAGTCAGCCAGCCAGCCAGCCATCCACCTACCTTTCTGCCTACCTACCTACCTTTCTGTCTGTCTGTCTGTCCACGCTATTAAATATTGATAAAAGTTACTGAAAAAACGTCAGGACCATGTGTTGAAAGAGGAAGAGGACTAGTGGAGAAAGGATGGATTGAAGGTTGTATGCTCGATTCCGGGCCGCGTCCTTATTTCAAGAGTGCATTTTTTCGGACACTCCCGAGGGTCGTCGCTGGAGCTACGGAGTTCGTGCTTTGTGCGACGTTTTCCGCGCTGCGGAAAGAAACTGAGCCATATGGGATAAACACCCGGTGCAATGCAGCCGACCCTGTCGATTTTAAGCTAATTCTTTCATTGCACCCACTCTCATACGAATCCGGATACGCCTTTGTGTGTCAACAGAATTGACATGTCTCACATTACCGTAAAAATAACTTCGTTAGCGAGAAATCACTAGTTGTTCAGCAAAAGGTCAAAGGAATGTCGCCGCTTTCAATGATTTAAGTTGTTTTTGGACCTATCAAAGACATATTCCTTGGGTGGGGGTAAATATAAGACGGCTGGAAAAATTTCATAACGATGCAACAGACAGTTTTCAAAATAATTGATCGTGAATGACGACATTCGTTTGTGGACATACTATAGTAGTTGGGCTATCGTCAGCGTAGCTCTTGGGGATAACAAGAACACGCAAGCCTCTCTACACGACAGAGAGAGGGACAGAGAGGGAGAGAGAGAGAGAACGAACGAACAAACAAACTTTATTTTCAAAGGGTTAAGAATTGGGCACGCAGGCCCGTCTAACATTCTGCCCTTCTAATAGAGAGAGAGAGAGAGAGAGAGAGAGAGAGAGAGAGAGAGAGAGAGAGAGAGAGAGAGAGAGAGAGAGAGAGAGAGAGAGAGAGAGAGAGAGAGAAGGGGGGGGGGAGGGTTTACAAGGAGGTCACAAGTTCACGTACAAGAACGATACGTGGTGTTATTACGACAGAGGCATAAGCAGGGACCCTTCCCCTGTATATTACATCAAAGTCACAAGACGCACAAATATTAACTGACTTCAATAAATCACAAGAAGAAAGAGGTAAACATCAAAGACAAAGAGTTAATAGTAAACATCAAATAACACATCTGACAGCAAACATTTTTCCGATCAGGCGTTCATCCACAAAAGAAAACTGACTGAAATATGTCTTTTTATGACATAATCAGCTTCAGGGAATAAAACACATCAAACAAATCTCAAGGGAACTCAAACAAGCGTCCGCTTCTCTTTCTTCCTAAACTGCTTCTTCTTCGTTTTCTTCTCCCCTTCTCCTACTTCTCCCCTTCTTCTTCTATTTCTCCGCTCCCTTTCTTCGTCCCATCAACTACCAATGGAGCACAGACCCCCGACCAACTCAAGCCAAGGCCGTTGTAGACTTCTTCATGATTTGTTACATTTTACAGCTCGTATTTTCTGCGATATGAAGCAGCCACTCTCCTGCCAACCCTCCTTAGTCGCCTCTTACGACATGGGAGGTAGGTTACAGTGGTATGATTCTGTTCTTCCGTTATGGGCCCCGGTAATACACGGGCGGTCACCACTGCTGGTTGAGATAAAAGAGGCTGTATTTTTCTCACGCCACTTTACACACAATGAACAAAGGCAGCCGATGACATAGCCGCCTTGAGAGCTCTCCACCCGACCTCAACGTCTGAGATAAGAAGAGAAGCCAAACAATGATCGAAGTAACTACAGATATACACAGAAACCTGTTGTGTGGTGCATAAAATACGACGTGGATGGTCAAGCTAGCTATCTTATCTCGAGCTTTCGTCATGCAGGTCTAAAGGTTATAGAACTACAATGACTTTCACTGTTCTCTAAATATGACTTCTACTGTTTCCTATCCTTAACTTTCACTACTCCCTATACATATGTACTGCTCCCTATCTTCGACTTCCACTTCCACTGCTCCCTATCTTCGACTTTTCCACTGCTCCCTATCTTCGAATTCCAACCCTCCCTAAATATGACTTCTATTGTTTTCTACCTCTGACTTTTACTACTTCCTGTCTTTAACTTCCACTGCTCCTCGACCCACACGCACGCGCTCCTCCACCCACCTACCCACACATATATATGTTTTCTACTGCTCCCTATCTTCGACTTCAACTACGTCCTATCTCTAACTACCACTGCTCCATATCTCTGACTTCTACAGTACGTACAAGTGTAGGCAGGTTGTAGTTTGTCTATTCTCTTATGTTAGCAATTCAGGATTTCATTCACCAGCCCCCTCACACATCCATCATGTGCCATGCCGATAAGCGTGGGCGGTCATGTTCTGCCAACTCACTCGATCACCATAGTAATACAAGCAAACCTTAATGTTGTAATCAGAATGACTCCATGTAGTGTCGTTTTGAACAGAACCGCGTAGATACCATGTCTATCAGACTTCACAGCAGTAGAGCCAACACGGCCAGTGTTACTGTACCGGGGTGGGAAGTACGGGGAGGAAACACTATAAGTTTACCATACACGTCGTAAGAGGCGACTAAGGAGGGTCGGCGTGGGACTGGCTACCACAACCCCTATAAAACATCAGCTGCAAATTTCAGCCTGTCATGAACATATCTACAAAGTGAGTTAGACGGGGCCGTTGCTTCATTGTGAGATGATGATGACAGGCAGAAGTAGAAGAATATTAGGAGAAGGATGAATCATACGAAGAAGAAGAATAAGAAGACGAAGGGGATGAGGAGCAGGAAGAAGTGGAGGCGTAGGATGAGAAGGAGAAAGAAGAAGAAGAAGAAGAAGAAGAAGAAGAAGAAGAAGAAGAAGAAGAAGAAGAAGAAGAAGAAGAAGAAGAAGAAGAAGAAGAAGTAGTTAACAATAAAAAAAAATAGTTGCATATCCTTCACAGGACGTCACAGTCATTTCCATCTTTTGGCTGTTTGTGATTTCTTGGCAAATTTACACTCAGTAGTTTGCCATTGCTTTCTGAACGACCGGCACTAATACCATCATATGGAAACCGACGCAAGGCAAAGATGAAGGCTAGTTGCCGCAACGTCCTGTGTTTTCCGTAATTGTGTTCTGTAAAGCTGCATTATTTTGTGTTATTTTATATTGCCTGTATATGTGTGTGCGTGTTTCATTCCTCGAACTTCTTAGTTATAAATTGTGTGTGTGTGCGCGCGCGCGTGTGTGTTTTACCAGTTCATTAGCAACCTACCCAGTCTTGCGACAACCAATGGTGTGGGTGATGAGTCCACAAGATGGGCAGCAAAACACAAACAGCAGACGAGTATACTCGAAGCAAATAAAAATTAACAAAATGTGTAAGGTGAATGACGGAAATCACACACATTAAAGCGAGCAATTGCAGAATACTGTTGGCAAGCTACTGGAGAAAATTGTAGCACACAGACTTGCTTGGGACTTGGAACAGCTCGGCTGCTTCCCGCCCACACTTGGAGGATACAGACGCAACAAAGAGTCATGGCTGAATGTGGCGGTCTTTGCTCAAGATGTTTACGAAGGATTTCAGGTCAGAGAAGAGACATGTGCGGCCGCCATAGACTTAGAGGACGCATATAACAGAGTATCTTTCGAGCACTTGATGCAAACCCTCCTCAGACTGAAAGTGCACCCTCACCTTGTACGATGGATAGCTGCAGTTCTACTCCAAAGGAAGGTGGTGCTAAGATGCGGGAGTTGGTCTTCTGAGCCGATAACGATATGTCCAGGATTGCCACAGGGTTCACCACTGTCACCAGTACTATTCAACGTGTATACGGTGCCGATCACTGAACAACAGTTGGATGGGAGGGGTAGGACTCTATCATTCGTTGACGACATCCTCGTGTATCGACAGGGTCGAGATAGACAGGCGGTTGCCAACTATATGCAGGGCGAACTAGATCGAATTTCCTCATGGTGTGCTGATGCCGATGCCCTTGTCAACCCTGCAAAGGCAACGGTTACATGGTTCTCACTAAACAACCATATTGTGAAAACAGACCTGCCGGCAGTTAGAATGGATGGGAGCATTCTGAGTAGAACCCAGTCAATGACATATCTTGGCGTGAGGCTTGATCGTAGCCTGTCCTTCAAAGATCATGTCGACTATGTCATAACGAAGGCTCGAAAAGGTTTGGCAGCAATGAGAGTCATGGCGACTGCCAATATCGAGCAAAGACTGCTATTACTTCTGTTCCAAGGACTTGTGCTTTCACGCATCGAGTATGCCCTGGCCATCCTCACTGTCAGCCCTACACAGATTGGAAGACTTGAAAAGGTACAAAACGAAGCCATGCGCATCATTTTGGGCTGCACGAGAGACACCAGCTGTGTAGCAATGAGATACCTCCTTGACTTCCCGACAATGGAACACAGGATCAAGATCTGGAGAGCTCGTGCATACTTAAAAATAAGTGCAGATGAGCAGCACCCTCTGCATGACGCTGTATTCAGAGAAAAGGGTGACAGGCTAAAGAGGGGCAAATCATGGATGGGTCGGGCGGAAGATGTCGTCGGACAGGTCTGCAGTCTTACCAGTATCAACCCCGGCAAGGAATGGGTGCCGGTGCCTCCAGCTTTTAAGTGTACCTTCTCCTGCATTATCACACTCGACAGACGGTGCAGAGAGCAGAACCCTGCCGCTGTCAATGCAGAGGTTAACGCGCTCATCTATGATCACTCAGATAGCCCCGAAGTGCTCATCTATACAGATGGATCTGTTGTAAAGCAGCAGAGAAGTGCGTGGGCATTTACAGCCCGTTCAGCGGGCCGAACCGTTCAAGAATCCAGTGGTGCCCACTCTATGACCACGAGCAGCATGACGATGGAGGTGATGGCAGTTACACAGGCTTTCATATGGCTGGAATCACAGCATTATACCAACGTGTGTGTACTAAGTGATTCAATGAGCATGATTCAGAAGGTCGAAGCTGGATCTGTACGTAGACAGTGGACTGAGTCGCTGCGGAAGTCTGTTGTCCGCAAAGTCACCTTCATCTTCGTCCCGGGACATGCGGGAGTCGAGGGAAATGAACGAGCTGATAAATTGGCTGGCTCTGCACCCCCTGTAGATGGCCAGCCCATGGATCGTGCCGATGTCATTAACGCCCTTAAAGATATGGCGAGAACAGAGGATTTTGACGCCAGTGATTCCACATCGCTTTCCAGGATGAAAGACCTGGGAGTAAGAATCGGCACAGCCAGACGCGAGAAGTACATCGGGAAAACAAAGCGCCTCGTCAACCAACACAGAACTGGCACTATTAGCCACCGGACGCTGATGCATATGCTGGGGGGAGGATCTGAGCACCTATGGACATGTCCGGAGTGCAACGAAGATACCCCAACTAATAACTGATAACTAACTGATAACTGAATTTCTAGGTATAGGGGAAAATAGCAATCCGTTTTCTGTAATGATTCTTTGCTTGAATGGGAACATAGATATCAAAGCAGTTAAGTAAAAGGAAGAGTGCTAAATATACAATCTACGTTACCAAAAAATAGTTTTACTCTCTCTCTCTCTCTCACACACACGCACGCACAAACCACATTGTTTGTGTGTATGTATGTGTGAGTGGAGGTAGCCACAAAAGGGAGGATTATTTCTTTTAAACTATAGAAAAGAATGGATTAGGTTAGGATTATTATCATATTAACTTGAAACATCTGCTGCTCTAAAAAAGACAGAACATAACGGACTGAGAAGAAGGCGAGACATCGCGGAGCAGGCCACGACAGATAATATAGAAGCCAATGAAAGATAACATTACATGCGATCACGGACAATGACAAAACATGATATAATGGAGCCGGGCAAGACTGGAAATAATGGAACAGGGTATGGCAGGAGGTACTGGAATAGTACAAAGACAGGAGGTTGTAGGAACAGAAAACGAAAGGATACACTGGACAAGGACAAGAACGTAGATTATACAACGCGATAAGACATGAAATAATAGAAAATGACACGACATGAAATAATAGAACACGACATGACATAATGGTCACGAACATGACATAACATAATGGACTAAATAAAATAAGAGCAAATTGAACGGTTCAGAACACGTTAGAACAGAATGGATGAAGATAAGACAGAAAAGAATTAATCAGGACAAGGCAAGGCAAAATTGACAATAGTATGACAGAACATAATGAATCAAGATAAGACAAGACAATAGATAATAGTGTGATACAACAAAATGAATCAGGATACCACAGAATCGAATGAATCAGGATAAGACAAGACAGAGAAGATAATAGTGTGACAGAACAGTGTGGATCAGGATAAGACAGAACCGAATAAATCAGGATAAGACAAGACAGAATAGATAATAGCGTGACAGAGCCGAATGAATCAGGATAAGACAGAACAGAATGAATCAGTTTACGACAGAACAGAATGGACCAGGATAAGACAAGACAGAATAGATTATAGTGTGACAGAACCGAATGGATGAAGATAAGACAGAGCATAAGAAGATAAGACAGGCTGACAGGTAGGGCTACTGTGGAAGGCGGACGAGCCATGGGTCAGGCAGACATTCTGAATGCTCCACGAGAAGTAAGTCGTTTACGAGAATAATGCGGTGACTGAGAATCGACAACCATGGTTAGGCTGCGAGAACAGCAAGTTAAAAGAGGCGTGGCCAAACAAGAACACTACGCAGGAAGCCAAAGAAGAGTACTAAACCAACACAGAACTGGTGTCGTTAGCCGCCTACACGCTGCAGGGATTTACTGACGAGGGGATCCAAGCACTAATGGGCTGAATGGTTCGATATGCAATGGGGATGATCTGTCGACTAACTAACTAACTAACCAACAAAGGCAGAACAAAAAAAGAATCAGGACAAGACTATGATAGAATAGACAAGAACATGACAGACAGAATGGACTAGGGGAAGAAAGAACAGAATGGACGAGACAAAAATAGAACAGAATGGACCTGGACATGGCAGAACAGAATGTGTTCAAGAAATATACTTTACTAAATAGTCAGCTTAATCTATAAATAGCACACGCACAGTGAGCCAGCAGTCACTACGTTAGTGAAATTTATAAAGGTATCATTAACTGTTACACACAAGTAATAGGTCACAGGCTATCAGACGATAAGTAAGCAGGTGTCTTCTTCCTTGTCATTTCCTTAATAGGCTAGTTGAAATATTGTATGTGTTGTGCGTCTGTTTACTACGACATTCTCTTCCTTAAAAGAACAGTTGAGATATTTTATGTGAGTGTGCGTCTGTTTACTTCGACATTCTCTTCATTCTAAACAGATTGGTAGTGATATCTAATTAAGTGTTCGTCAGTCTACATAAAACTCAGCTAAGATCACAAGGGAAACCTTTAATCGAACGCTATTCAACAGCCAAATTGGTTTATAGTTCACCTGGATCTTTTCTCCGGGGCATGCCGGTGTGCTGGGGAATGAACAGGGGACAGATTGGCTGTCTCTGCAAAACTTGGTGGAGTATTGATGCATGACAAGACAGACGTGGTTGCGGCCTTGTGGGAGCACTGTACACCTCGGAGGAGCAAATGGATCACCATAGTCTGGTAAGAATGAGGCAGTGAGGTGTGACGAGGGGATCTGGCCGACGACCGACGCTCAGAGGAAAGGCGAGACGGACATATAATCAGATTGCTACTGGAACTATTAGTGTTGGAACTCTTCGCTGGCTGCTGAGGATGGGGACGGAGCGCTTATGGGAATGTCCCGAATGCTGTTATGTCTGTTCCTAAATCAATCAATCAATCAATCAATCACTGAAAGTGTTGGTGAAAACGCACAATTTTGCTATATCGACGACTCCTTTGTTTCATGAGATTATTCTTTAGAATAATTTTTCCAACTGGTGAAACTGATCTATAGAAGACTTCCATGAAATGTCCAGTGGACAGGTTAGTTTAAAAAAAAAAACACACACACACACAGCCCCAAGCGGCACTAAAGAGAAACATAAAATAGTGTCGAACGTTAAGTTAGTTGCATGTTCATTACAGGCCATCGCAATCAACCCCATCATTTATTGGCTATTTGTGATTTTCTAGACAAATTTACGTTCAGCAGTTTGCCATTGATTTCTGAACGACCGACGCACATGCCATTGTGAAAATCAACACAAAATCACCTCTTCGAAGCAGGTATGTCAGGATTGTGAAAATAGGTTCACTACTCCTTAAGCAACAGATGCCGACCTGTGTCGAACTATTTAACAGAAATATGTATATTATCGGATAGGGTTAGTTCACTGCCAGTGGCAGATCGACGAGCTGTTTAGACAGAACACGACGTGAACATGTAGGCGCGTGGGCCCGTTCCTGGTTGATTCCAGTGAAAGTATTTGAAAAGATTGCCTACCACGAGGAGGATATGTCAAAGGTTATGTTTCCAGCACCCAATATGAGAAGAAGCAAGACATAGGGTGGTGGAGACTCATCACCAGCGACCTTCAATGCCGAGATGGCACCTGATCGACTGACTGATTCTCACCTCTTCACGATGATAAATATACATACTTAATTAACTGATGTTTTCTGGTCTCATCGCGATAATAAATGCACGTATTACTGACATAATGAGGTTAAATATCGACGTCATTGCACCGAGTTTTGCTTGATCTGACGCGGGCTCTGTCGCAGAACGGCAAAAAACCTGCCGAGAGCAACGCATTAAAGCACGAACTTCGTTAATTCCGGCAATGACCCTCATGACTCGATCCAGAAAAAAATATTACAGGTAATCTGAACGACGCAGTCCCAAAACGAACACACGACCTTCAGAGCGCGAAGCAGACGGCCTGACCACATCGTCATGGAGACCCTACCAAGACATTCTCGCCCCCCCCCCCTCCTCATTTATACTTTGTGGTCCATTAGTTTACTGCTGAATGCAAGAGTTCAATAGTGACGCAACACACGTCTCGAACCACCAAAAAAAAAAAAAAAAAATCACTCTAACTCGTGCAGGTTCTATTGACGACCACGCCAATTATGAACCTACTCTGGGCAAACATTTGCAGCAAGAATTGGCCTTACCAGCCACACTCGCCACCGCCATGGATCGTAGTTATTGCCATATGACAGTTATTAAGCCTTTTTGAAGCACAATGTACCAAACTATCGTCTGTCAAGACGGAAAGGTGCCAATGAATGAATGAATGAATGAATAATAATAATAATAATAATAATAATAATAATAATAATAATAATAATAATAATAATAATAATAATAGGTATATTCCAAAATCAACATAACTGATTTCAATAAACTTTACAGTTCGTCGAAGCTGCTATAAAGTTTTTCTTTAAATTGTCTTGACGTCAGTCAAATACATTCGTCTTGGCTGCGATATACAAGACAGTCCCGGAATATGTGGTCGGCAGTCGTAGTCATGTTTATCTGTGTCGTATGGCCATTGATACGCAGCACCAATGTTTAATTTAACTTCGAGCAGAGCTCAGGTGATACCTACGCCTACTGTTGCCCGAGCTAAATCTGAAGATTGAATCGAAAGGCTATAAAACACCGCCACCGTCGATTTCCCAACACCTAATAAAATATCGTCATAGCGTGAACAAACCAAGAGCGTTGCATATACTGTATTTGACGAAAAAATAAACAATTGCTCAAAAATAGTGGGGCCTTCGCAATTAGGCGGTTCCAGTCGGTTTTGTGTAAATAGACAGAGTTAGATCTAAATTTGAAATTACCACATTCGAACAATACCCGTGACAATGTGTTTTAATTGTTTCAGCTGAAGTATTATTCATTTATTCACTTCACATGCTATATAAACTCTGCAGTATACACCCGACGAGATGCAGCGACATATGTCAGGCAACTAAATCGTGCAACACATTGTTGGTGGCTTCTGTGTCTGAAGATTGTTGCAAGTTTTCTTCTGTGAAGGTCATGCTCCAACATCTCCTTATCGACAGACCCCCTCCCCTTCCACTGATCCCTGTCCCCAGGTCTTATTGCTACCTATCAACAGCTCCTTATTTTCAGCTCTGCATCTCTTCGACTCCCACTGTTTTTATTAGGTATCTTCATTATGTACTTTTCCTTCGTTTGCAGCAGGTGTATTGTATTGTTGTTTCAGTCTCATTTCAGGACCTTGGTACGTTATTCCGTGGTGGGTTTTCCTCCGATTGTTTGTTAGTCTTTCTGCCTCTTGGTTATCTCTAATGTGACAGTGAACCGGCACCCACAGAATGACACCTCTGTGGACAGCAAGTGACAGATTGAGGCAGGTTTCGTGTAACTTGGGTGCGGCCTGTCTTTCTTAGGTTTTGCAATACAGATATTTTTGACACCACATCTGTGAGTAACACTTTGAGGACGTGCATTCATCGCATGCGCCCACAAGTGTTTCGCCGTGAACTCCAAATCCCCAGTTACTGCGCGGACGCTGTTTGAGTATCATCATGTCAGTATAGCCAGCTTTTGTGGTACCGTCTTTTAGTATGGTGTAGATTACTGCTACTATATTTTTTCCGCAGCATGTTTATGATAGCCATCTGTGTAAGTATGTGCCCAGTGCGTTTTGGGGTAGTATTCTTGTATGAAACTTATCGTTATGGATAATAGTTCCATGCTATCTGAATTGTTCTTGTTTATGATGACTTCAATTATGTTATAGATGAGTCATGCTTCATAACAACGACCCATTTAAGACAGCTCTAAGTTACGAAATTCACCCCTAGAAGACTTTTCCAATTAGAAAAATTAATTTATAGAATAATCTTTTAGCTCACGAAGTGGCTTCTAGAAAACTAGATACTTACAGAAAACTATATGTTAATTGTTTTTAATATGACAAACACTAGACGTCGACCTTCGGTTCACTGATGGCGATGTATTCGGTTCAACCCCTACACCGGCATTTAGCTAAGCTTGAACATTGACTTCTGGTTCAGAAAGCAATGGCAAATTCATCAACGTACAGTTGCTTAGAGAATGAACCTGAGGCTGACCGCAACGTCAATCAGAGGACATGCAACATGACTAAAACTTCACAATGAATGGATTTCACCGAAGGAAAAAAAAATACAAACTACATACGAAATACAAGTACTTTTAGTGCCATATGTTCTGTTTACCACTGGATAAATAAATACGTAGTAGCTGTCTAGGTCAGAATTGACAAAACGTGCCATCTGTATTGCCATATGCATGGCGGGAGACACATGTGTGTCTCATCGTGCACAAATGGATTCAGCTGAAACGAATATTTCAACATGCTAAATGATGACAACTGTATGGAGGTGTCTGCTAGCTCAAGTTGACTGCTATCGCCTTTACATTTATTCATATTGACGTCTGAAGGTGTACGAAGAAGAAGAAACATATTTACTTAAACCAACACACCCGACAGCTAACAATGAAACTTACGCAGTAACTGCGTACAGATTAGTCAGCGAAACACGTCAGCGCAGTGATTAGCACGCCTGCCGTCGGCCCGGTGAGCATATAATTAAGTTCCCTTCCAGGCGGGGATTTTGTTTGCAGTGATCTGAGGTCCAGGTCGACCCGCATACTATGGGTACTGGGAATTTCCTGGGAAGCAAGGGCGGTGGCGCACTACCCATAGAGTGCCGATCGGTTTAAAATACTGGGTTAGCACTATATACACAAAGGGAGTCGCGGAAGCGCAGTGGTTATCATGCTAGTCTGCCAGCCCGGTGGTCACTGGTTCAAATCTACATGGAGGCGGAGTTTTAACACTGGCCTATGTTCCCAGGTCGACCCAGCAAGTAGAGGTGGCCGGCGTGATATTGGCCAATACGACACAAGAAGTGTAAAAAAAAATTGTCTTTTGCTTTACGTTACCATGTACCTATGTGACATAATGTCCCAGTTCGCGCCAGCTTACAGACGATTTATAAACATCTTTTCTTGGAAAAGATAATTTCATGTGTGAGAGACTGGCACTACCTTGTATGGTAAGGAATGCCAGCACTCAGATAGAGGCCAGGAATGTGACCATAGCTCAGAATAGCCTGGAATCGTTGGGTAAAACTTTCAGGCGGGACCAGACCTGGTCACTTGAGTCTGGCAGCTCCCACTATGTAGACGTGTTTTTTTCCCGGGAGGGTGTAGCCCCTTTTTTGGGGGCTATTTTCGCCTCTATGTTGCATTGGTGAGCATATATCTATATGTTTTTTTCTTTGAATGATAAGATTTGTGTTAACTATTTAATACAATCTTTGTTTGATATGAAAAGTCATACTACATGTCATGTATGTATTTTGGTGGACTTTGCTACGGCATCATTACTTCTGTAAGAAAGCCGGCCTGAGATTTGAACGTCTATACCAATGTCCTATATTCCTATGCTTACAATTCTTATCCAATTCTTATCATGCTATGATCACTACTTCATCTTCTTTTGAAGAGTTTGATGTCTCTGTAAATTCTGTACTGTGTCTGCAGAGTCAATCTATCTTCACTTTTGGTTCATCTCATTTAGGGAGAGCCTAGCTTTACTTAACTTATGGTAAAGTGTTCAGGTGTTACATAATGCCTTTGTTAAAGATTCAGTTACGGTACGCACCTATATATATTGTGTGTGTGAATCTTTACTTTATCTGTGTGCAGAATATGCCGGGGACGGAACCTATATTTGGTGTGTATGACAGCCTGGGGTCACAGATAAGACACCCCATTGCTTTTGTCGAATTTTGGTGGATCATGTATGTCGTGGCTCAATCACATTTATGAGAACGGTTCACATACCTCAATACTCATTTTTTACCTGCCGTAACTCGGGCAGTGTTTGCCACTTGCCACAATGACAAGTCATTGGCGCCAAGATTTCCACCCCTTCGATTTTAATCACACACCCCACCCCGTGCATGTTGTATAACAGATGATGTCCTCCCATATAGAGGAGTGTTTGTATGTGGGAGAATATATCTCCATTTGGTATCTGTGATGTCCTGGTTGGTGAGGTTGGTCGAGTGTTCAGGGTACCGCCCCACTTTCCCGCCAAATATACCCATACGATACAGGCCACAGGTATACCATTTCAGGATAGGGGGATTATCCTCTACCTATATGTGTTCCGTTGTTGTCTCTGTGAGTCTTATGAGCTTATATACTAGGCTAGATTATTCATGGCTTGTCATTTTGATTTGCAGACAATTGAGGCAACCGACGGGGAACTTCTTGGTCGGATTTTGGCTAGATCTTAGCCGATTTTTGTCTACACCATCCTGATTGATTTTTCTGAGTCAAAACTTATTGGCTTGGTTGTGCAGAGGAGATGTCACTCAGCACTTAGGGAACCCTGGTATTCCTTCCAGGAAATGGGAGGCCGGGGGAAATAATCCCCTATTTTTCATCAAGACCTGGACGAAACTCCAGACGGAGTTATCTCCTTTTTTGGTTCACCTACTCACTGGCGGGTGAAGAGAGATGGCGCCCATTTTTATTCCTGTAATATCAGGAAGTTATAGTCTGCAACATTTTTCGGACTGGAGGTGTCTCTCGATGTGACGAGGCAGATGCACTGGATTGAACTATGAAACCAATACGAACCTCCCTGTTTATTACTATGTCCCTCTGCGACATTGTGGATTCATCTTTTTCCTGCGACGAAGAATGGTACCCACTTATGATACGGGAGATCGCCTATATATGTTCAGCCAGCGATGACACCAACGCATAGAGAGAGTTTTTTTCCGGTCGTTGGAGACCCCAGCGACTTTGTTGAGAGTCTGTGCTTTATACGTTCCAGAATGTTGGCAGGGCACAGACGGAATGGTTCTTTCCTTCTGAGAGGTCGTCATCATTTGTATTTAATACGAACCCAGCTACACTTCTCTGGTTGGTCTAAATGTCGTGCTGAGACATTTGAGACTTCATCTTGTTCTACGATCAAGCATGCAAGTCTTACCATTTACGGGAAATCGCCGAGAGGAGATTCAACTAGCTACTGACCCAGACTCAGGGAGAGTCCTTCCTTTATCAACATCCTCCAGTACGTCGTTGAAGCATTCGTGCTACAACTTGTCCTAACTGATGGACGTTTTTCTCAAGGGTTGAAATCCCTTATTTTATGCAGATATTTTTATCCTCTCAATACCACCGCCAGATCGAGTAATCCAGACTTCAAGTCACACACCATCATCCATTTTATAGAAGGGAACACTTGAGAACAGTTCCTTTTTTTTGTTGGTCAATTATGACTGGCTTTTGTCAATATCAACGATCCGCATCACCATTACCTTGATCAGTATCCAGAGAACCTTTGTTTACCTCAGTGGCACAGTGTGGAGTTTGGTCAAAATTAGGATGGGAGAGCCCAGCTGTTTTAGCGGTAGAAGAGGAAGAGGAGTAGGGTAGAACAGTATAAGTGTCATCATCGAACTGTTGGTGTGGGAGAAGAAAGACAGTGTAGAGAAGCCCGGTGTGGAGGGACTCTACATTCTCCTGATGTTTTTAGATTATCAGTACATACATTATTTGAGAATGTATATTTTTGGTTGATGTTTAGATAGAGTGTAGTGGAGACAGAGTCTCGTATTTCCAGCTTATGAGAGTCTGGCAATAAACATATATGTTCGACAGGAGAGTTTTTCATTGTCTACGTGACCAGTGTTACACTGTTTGTTGTCGTAGAGAAATGTGCTACTGTGTTTATATATATATATATTGCAGAGAATCCAGTGGGAGGTCGACCAACACACAGTCTCAGATATTTTATTCAAGGATAACAACTTGATAGAGATCTGTGGTTAAGTGGCCTATTCTCTGTTTTAGTCTTCAGGAAAGTAGTTTACCTTGTAATGTGGGTGGAGTCTATTCGACCATCATCCCATTCTTCTTTCAAAAGAGCCAATAACTACTCTATTCCTGGAGTCTTTTAGGAAAGAAACTGTCTCGAATCAACTGCCTGTTCGGCGAACCTGAGGGACCAAATGAATCATATACCCTAGACTTTATTTCAGTCCATTTCATATGGTATTCATCATTTATTATCTCACAATTTGGGTCGCTCGCCGGGGGATTGTTTTCTTCCCTCTTTCAATATGATCGAGTTCAGATTCTTCCTAATAATTTCAGGTTGCTGGTACTGACATGGAAAATTATGTTACCTCACAGGTGGAGCGGCGTTGAATTGATAGATTGTTCATGTGACGTCATCTGAGTAATGATGTTCACAGATGGTGTTTTGATGGTCCATAAGGTGAATTGTGATTATGTGAGAGTTTTTTATATCAACATCTGATCACATATGACCACTTATGTGTATTAACTAGTTGTCAAATTTTTTGCCATGTGATTTGTGCCAACATTTGTGCCATAACTATTGCCATAACAATCTGGTATTATTTTAAATTGGTTGTATTTCACCAGCAACACAAAGGCAATTCTATTTTTTATAGGACTTAGGCAACTAGTTCATTTCCCGTAAGGCTTCTTGTAAAACTTTTTTAATACCCATATATTTGGTTAGGAGGCCAGCGGGAAAAATTATATCCATCATTTTAATAACCCTCCTAGGATATATCGTAGGCCAAGAGTCCCCGTCTTATTGTTCCACTGTAGACAGAAAAGAAGACGCAAAAGTATTTTTACCGAGCGTAAACTCTAGTCGGGAATCCCGATTTTTCACCCTTTTCGTTATAATCTACCTGTGTGAACTACCGGCGGCGTAAGGTGATTAGGGAACATTCTTCGGGAATCCCCAGGACCTTTTTATGCCACATCCGGTTTATAAATAGATCAGCACCGTAACTTTTGGGCTGGTCGACCTTTCGTGTCACTTTTGGCACAGAGGTTTTTTTTTCAGCTGCATTTTGCTTAGAAGCGTTGTGCTAACACTATCGAAAGACGTGCAGTTGAATATCGGGAACCTTTAACTAGACGTCTCGTAAGCTTTTCGCAATAGAAGTTACATCAACTTCCTATTTTGGGACCGTCAAATAAGAGTTGGGGTGTATTCATATAATCATATATATAATCGCCTTATCCCGAATTATGAGAAGTAGTCGTACGTCCTTTTTACGAGAGACCCCACCTATTTACTCTCCAATTTACAAAGGGATGACACAGCCCGTGGCGTCGACTCTTTTCTTTTATCCTCGTTTCAGGGGAACATGGAACATGCCGGCAGCTTTAGCTTTCCAGGATCGTTTCATGAACTGTCATATTCATCTTCAGATTTATACCTATCTGAAACGTTCGTGCGGACCAAGTCTCCACGTATGACAGGTTGAAAGGGGCAGAGCTCGGCCCTCTTTCTATTTTGTACTGTTGGTTTTAATCTTTACCGTCCATTTAGCGAGGTAAAATGACAGAGAAAGTATCTTCTCTTTTCTTCGCCAGCAGGAAACACCGGAAATCAGTGCACATTATTATTATATTCCGGGTTTTTAATACAAGAGAGTTTTAGTCCGGACAACTAATCTCTTGTTTGGTCTACGGATCGTAGACTTTAGACCTCAATGCTACTCGCAGAAGAAGTCTTTTAAATTATTCTCTATAGCATGACATTTTTAAAACGTCACCTCGAGGACTTGAATGCTGAGAGTAATTATTCTTCACGTGTTATCATGTCCTGATAGCTACGTGATTTGAATCTAGGTCGGAGGAGAAGTTAATGCAAAGTTGACCTGGTTTCAATTTCGCCAACAAGCAGTAGTTGTACTAACAGGCCGAAACAGTATGTATCTTGAAAAGTAGGTTACAACAACTAGAGGAACAGGCAGGTGAAACTGAAACTAGCCCGTTTGTTTAGCTGCCTGGAACACATTCCGGAACATACCTGCAGGTTATACGCCATGAAGAATTGTGCGCTTACGCCGGAAGGGCCTCAGGCGGTTGATAAACATTGAACCATTCACAGCAAATGCATTGTACTTTTACTGACGACCGAAAATTCTTGGTGTTGAGTTGAGATTATGTCAACAAGACGGCCGAGTTAAACTATACCGCATGGAGTAGATTTACCTTGGACTCAACAATAGACATTGGTGTTGGAGGGAAGAGAATGTGGCCCTTTCCAAATTTGTCATAAACAGAGCAACATTTACCTAAAGTAAACCTCGGAACTAAGTCTTATTGCGCATCGCCAGAATTAATTGAGTCATAGAGGACGCTCTATGTTTAACTCCTTTCGGCCGTAGCCGTTTTTTTTAGATTCTTGGTGGAGGGCAAAATAAGAATATATATTAGCACGAAGTGCTAGTCAACATTTTATCAGTTCTGTATGCCGACGTGACTGAGTTAGCGGAAGGAATCTAACATTTCTCTTAGATAGAATCGGCATCCGACGGTGGGAATTTACGGATGGGATTTCTATTTTTTTGATGTTGTGAGGACAGAGGTGACCAATGGTTTCTTTTTTGTTCCCACACGTCTTTAGAGGTGGAGTAAAACCTCTATTTTATTACTGAGTTCGCCAATATACCTTCAGATTATGAATGATGGCGGCTCAGGAAGAGAAGATTTGTGATCTATAGCAGCGGAATTTGTGAGCTGGGAGGAATGGTATAGACACCTCAGGTGAAAGTAGATGGTTTAGGAGAGGCACCCGGGAGCAGAGGAGGTGGTTACCACATGGAGTCTGGAAGCTGGTTTAACTGGTCTTACTGGTTGTACTCAACCAGTTGAATTGGGGGACTTATGTGACATAATGTCCCAGTTCGCGCCAGCTTACAGACGATTATTAATAGCGGTTCTTGGAACGACTGATTTCATGTGTGAGAGACTGGCACTACCTTGTATGGTAAGGAATGCCAGCACTCAGATAGAGGCCAGGAATGTGACCATAGCTCAGAATAGCCTGGAATCGTTGGGTAAAACTTTCAGGCGGGACCAGACCTGGTCACTTGAGTCTGGCAGCTCCAACTATGTAGACGTGTTTTTTTCCCGGGAGGGTGTAGCCCCTTTTTGGGGGGCTATTTTCGCCTCTATGTTGCATTGGTGAGCATATATCTATATGGTTTTTTCTTTGAATGATAAGATTTGTGTTAACTATTTAATACAATCTTTGTTTGATATGAGAAGTCATACTACATGTCATGTATGTATTTTGGTGGACTTTGCTACGGCATCATTACTTCTGTAAGAAAGCCGGCCTGAGATTTGAACGTCTATACCACTGTCCTATATTCCTATGCTTACAATTCTTATCCAATTCTTATCATGCTATGATCACTACTTCATCTTCTTTTGAAGAGTTTGATGTCTCTGTAAATTCTGTACTGTGTCTGCAGAGTCAATCTATCTTCACTTTTGGTTCATCTCATTTAGGGAGAGCCTAGCTTTACTTAACTTATGGTAAAGTGTTCAGGTGTTACATAATGCCTTTGTTAAAGATTCAGTTACTGTACGCACCTATATATATTGTGTGTGTGAATCTTTACTTTATCTGTGTGCAGAATATGCCGGGGACGGAACCTATATTTGGTGTGTATGACAGCCTGGGGTCACAGATAAGACACCCCATTGCTTTTGTCGAATTTGGTGGATCATGTATGTCGTGGCTCAATCACATTTATGAGAACGGTTCACATACCTCAATACTCATTTTTTACCTGCCGTAACTCGGGCAGTGTTTGCCACTTGCCACAATGACAAGTCATTGGCGCCAAGATTTCCACCCCTTCGATTTTAATCACACACCCCACCCCGTGCATGTTGTATAACAGATTGTGTCCTCCCATATAGAGGAGTGTTTGTACTGTGGGAGAATATATCTCCATTTGGTATCTGTGATTGTCCTGGTTCGGTGAGGTTGGTCGAGTGTTCAGGGTACCGCCCCACTTTCCCGCCAAATATACCCATACGATACAGGCCACAGGTATACCATTTCAGGATAGGGGGATTATCCTCTACCTATATGTTCCGTTGTTGTCTCTGTGAGTCTTATGAGCTTATATACTAGGCTAGATTATTCATGGCTTGTCATTTTGATTTGCAGACAATTGAGGCAACCGACGGGGAACTTCTTGGTCGGATTTTGGCTAGATCTTAGCCGATTTTTGTCTACACCATCCTGATGGATTTTTCTGAGTCAAAACTTATTGGCTTGGTTGTGCAGAGGAGATGTCACTCAGCACTTAGGGAACCCTGGTATTCCTTCCAGGAAATGGGAGGCCGGGGGAAATAATCCCCTATTTTTCATCAAGACCTGGACGAAACTCCAGACGGAGTTATCTCCTTTTTTGGTTCACCTACTCACTGGCGGGTGAAGAGAGATGGCGCCCATTTTTATTCCTGTAATATCAGGAAGTTATAGTCTGCAACATTTTTCGGACTGGAGGTGTCTCTCGATGTGACGAGGCAGATGCACTGGATTGAACTATGAAACCAATACGAACCTCCCTGTTTATTACTATGTCCCTCTGCGACATTGTGGATTCATCTTTTTCCTGCGACGAAGAATGGTACCCACTTATGATACGGGAGATCGCATATATATGTTCAGCCAGCGATGACACCAACGCATAGAGAGAGTTTTTTTCCGGTCGTTGGAGACCCCAGCGACTTTGTTGAGAGTCTGTGCTTTATACGTTCCAGAATGTTGGCAGGGCACAGACGGAATGGTTCTTTCCTTCTGAGAGGTCGTCATCATTTGTATTTAATACGAACCCAGCTACACTTCTCTGGTTGGTCTAAATGTCGTGCTGAGACATTTGAGACTTCATCTTGTTCTACGATCAAGCATGCAAGTCTTACCATTTACGGGAAATCGCCGAGAGGAGATTCAACTAGCTACTGACCCAGACTCAGGGAGAGTCCTTCCTTTATCAACATCCTCCAGTACGTCGTTGAAGCATTCGTGCTACAACTTGTCCTAACTGATGGACGTTTTTCTCAAGGGTTGAAATCCCTTATTTTATGCAGATATTTTTATCCTCTCAATACCACCGCCAGATCGAGTAATCCAGACTTCAAGTCACACACCATCATCCATTTTATAGAAGGGAACACTTGAGAACAGTTCCTTTTTTTGTTGGTCAATTATGACTGGCTTTTGTCAATATCAACGATCCGCATCACCATTACCTTGATCAGTATCCAGAGAACCTTTGTTTACCTCAGTGGCACAGTGTGGAGTTTGGTCAAAATTAGGATGGGAGAGCCCAGCTGTTTTAGCGGTAGAAGAGGAAGAGGAGTAGGGTAGAACAGTATAAGTGTCATCATCGAACTGTTGGTGTGGGAGAAGAAAGACAGTGTAGAGAAGCCCGGTGTGGAGGGACTCTACATTCTCCTGATGTTTTTAGATTATCAGTACATACATTATTTGAGAATGTATATTTTTGGTTGATGTTTAGATAGATTGTAGTGGAGACAGAGTCTCGTATTTCCAGCTTATGAGAGTCTGGCAATAAACATATATGTTCGTCAGGAGAGTTTTTCATTGTCTACGTGACCAGTGTTACACTGTTTGTTGTCGTAGAGAAATGTGCTACTGTGTTTATATATATATATATATGCAGAGAATCCAGTGGGAGGTCGACCAACACACAGTCTCAGATATTTTATTCAAGGATAACAACTTGATAGAGATCTGTGGTTAAGTGGCCTATTCTCTGTTTTAGTCTTCAGGAAAGTAGTTTACCTTGTAATGTGGGTGGAGTCTATTCGACCATCGCCCCATTCTTCTTTCAACAGAGCCAATAACTACTCTCTTCCTGGAGTCTTTTAGGAAAGAAACTGTCTCGAATCAACTGCCTTTTCGGCGAACCTGAGGGACCAAATGAATCATATACCCTAGACACTATTTCAGTCCATTTCATATGGTATTATCATTTATTATCTCACAACCTACACCGTCTCAAGGTGTGAAAAGGGGGGAACCTTTACTTACTGTCAGATCAGAAAGATAGAGAAATCTACCTCTAATGCGGGTACATAGAAGCACACTGATTGGTTCATTACCAACACCGTGGCCCGCGTCGCTCAACAGTGGCAAGATTATATTGTTTTTCCCGAGCATAAATGGATCTCGAACAATTTTCAACATGTTCTGGGAATTGCATGGGAGGGAAGGCCATCGGGGAAGGGATATGACAACCTAGCTTTATCACGCCGCCGCCTAGAATATATGTGAAGACTTCACAACACGGGGAAGTATCTGGGACAGGACCATCTTCTCTGTATGTAGAAGCATGGTGAGAAACGATGGAAGGCTGAAATAATCAATTAGAATGTTCCAAAAGACGAATAATAAAAGATAGTAAAACATACTGGGGTGCAGCTAGCACTTTTTTTTAAATGTTTGGAGATACAAATTATAATTTGTTATAACAAATATTCGGAGTAAGTCATAACATGAGGTGAAAGATGCATGACAGAGATTAAGGGCAGAATAGGCCAAGCAAAAGTTGCATTTAAAAAGATGAACATTGTACCGTATAATAAATTATTTTAATTGAATATATATTTTTTAAAAAGTACTGCAATGTTAAATCGAACCTAAAATGAAGGCGGTTTAATGGCAGCGATTGAAGTCGTTTTACCCGGGATGTATCATATATGACCCGGTCTTTTTCTGCAGAGTGGTCTGCTGAAAGCATCGCACAGATCTCTAAGTCGGCGACAATCCACAGGAGTCTCCGAGGAAAAACAATCCCCAGGAGTCTCCGAGAAAAATAATCTCCAGGAGTCTCCGAGAAAAACAATCCCCAGGAGTCTCCGAGAAAAACAATTCCCAGGAGTCTCCGAGAAAAACAATCCCAAGGAGTCTCCGAGAAATACAATCCCCAGGAGTCTCCGAGAAAAACAATCCCCAAAGACTCTCCGAGAAAAACAATCACAGGGAGTCTCTGAGAAAAGCAATCCCCAAAGAGTCTCCGAGAAAAACAATCCCCAGGAGTCTTCGAGAAAACAAAACCCCAGGAGACTCCGAGAAAAACAATCCCAGGGCCCCGGGAAGGTTAACTCGGTCAACAAATGCCAGCAGAAGTCGGATGTGTCGGCCTAACGGCGCAAGAACGCAGCTCTGCTGTAAACAAGCACAACGCAGTCACATCCGGAAAAAAAAATCCGGATGAACGCAGAAGAAGAAGACAATCCCATGAGTCTCCGAGAAAAACAATCCCAGGAGTCTCCAAGAAAAACAGTCCCCAAAGAGTTTCCGAGAAAAACAATCCCAGGAGTCTCCGAGAAAAACAATCCCCAGGAGTCTCCGAGAAAAAACAAACCCAAAGAGTCTCCGAGAAAAACAATCCCATGGAGTCTTCAAGAAAAACAAACCCCAGGAGTCTCCGAGAGAATTGCCCTCGTGAACTGAACGACGGAAACAGGAAACAAACCCACGACCTACGGAGGCTGAGGCAGGCGGCTGAACCACTCGGCCACGAACACTAACTCTCCATGATGTATTGCAGTGCATCTTGAAACATGAACGAACAAATCAGGACGAGTTTGGAGGCTGCGGAAATGTGGTTTCTGAGACGAATGCTGAGAATACCCTAGTCGGCCAGAGCAACTAACCATTGCTTGAAAGAGGTTAATGCAAGTAGAACACTATAGACAGCTATAAGAAAGAGATATACAATGTTATTTGGTCATATAATTAGAAGAGAAATATTGGAAAACATTGTGACGAATGGGAAAATCAGCGGCAGAAAAGGCAAACCGGGAGAATTATACTTGACGGTCTACGACGACAGCTTGGGGGTATGTCGGTATAGTGCATTCACATTTGTTTGCATCAATATAAACATCCATATCTCAGTAATCAACCGAGGGAAAATTATGAGATTTAGTATATAACCTTATCATTATGTCCACCCAACAAAAATTTTTTTGTTCTGGAGATTTTATAGCAGATTTCAAAGTTTGTTTATGTGCGGTATATAATTTACGGGTCTGAGATGAAATTCATAATTTTAAATGTAATACAGCGTAGCCAGACAATCAGCGCTCAATGTTGAATATTGTACGTTTTTTTTCACGGGATTGGCCTTTTGCCAACTCCCCGCGTTGTTTAAACTAGGACTGTTCAGAGGTGTCTCAAAATGTGGGTTGTTTCATGAAACCTGATTAATATGTTAAAAAAAAAAAAAAAATCTTACCACTTATCGCTAACATTGAAATGTGTGAATATTTTTCAATGGGATTGAATGCGAAATTATATATACACTTCAAAGAATCGCTATGAAGTTGTACACATATTTTTGTCAAGAAGCTGATCGCAGGAAACTGTTTTATACTATTACAAATTCCGAAAATAGAACACTGCATGCACTGGGTTTGAGTAAACGGTCATTTCGTCGATGGGTGCAAGAATCTGGAATTAAACCACCACGCAATAACCAAACGATAGGTAGAAAGATTATTGTAGACAGCTTTGACAAAGATGTCATAAGGCGAGCTATTATAAAAATGCTTTAAAAAGTCGCTTAAAATTCGACTTCATTGCACCGGGTTCTATCCCATATGGTTCGGTCTTTTTCCGCAGCGCGGAAAGCATCGCACAAAGCATGAACTCCGCAGCTCTAGCGACGACCTACAGAAATCTCCGAAAAATTTAACTCGTGAACCAAAGGATGCGGCCCGGAATCGAACCCACGGCCTTTGGAGCCTGAGTCAAAAGGCTTGACCACTTCGCCACGGAGACTCCTAAAATTATAAAATTTTTGGATTTTATATCCAGGCTTATCCAGCATTATAAAAATGCTGGATGCCAAAGAAACAGTGACTGTAAGAAAACTTAGGGTTTGGTTGAGAAAGAACAATAACATAGAGCTATCCAAAACAACTTTGTGGAAAATTATAAGGACATTATCTTAACTTTTTGAAAGTACAACGGCGGTAGAAATATTCTTTGCGAGCGACTGCATTTAGGAGCCACGAGAAGCAGATACCTACGTGAAATAAGGGAAATGCGCAAAGAAAATTATGGCATAGTGTGTCTGGATGAAATGTGGATCAATGCACACCACACAAGTGATAAGGAATGGCAATCAGTGGATGGACAGATAAAGCGATATTTCCCAATAGTATAGGACAGCTTTTGGTCATGGCCTATGCTGGTAATACGCATAATGGCTTACAACAGAATGCTGGGCTCGTGTTCGTATCAAAGCATACAGACAATAGGGATTATCATAATAAGATGAATGGTAATGTATTTAGAGATTGGCTCGAGAATACTGTGCTTCCATCCCTAGATAGACCGTCGTGTCCAATTATGGACAATGCATAGATATCAATGTTGTTGCCCAAGAAGACAAAATACCTACAGCATCGAGCACAAAGGGAGCAATAAAGATATGGCTCCGAATGGAAAACATACCATTTCCAGAAACGTATTTCTAGCTAGAATTGTTGTCCCTTGTAAAACAGGCGCAAAAAAGCAAGAAATATCACATCGACAAGTTGATAGAAGAGCATGGCCATAGGTGCTTGAGACTTCAGCCGTATCATTCTCATTTAAACCCTACAGAACTTGTGTGGGCTAAAATTACAGGACAGGTGGCAGCTGCGAATACTACATTCAAATTGTCTGACGTCAAGATACTAACCCAGTCCGCGCTAATAAATATTGATAAAAGTTACTGGAAAAATGTGAGGACCATGTGTTGAAAGAGGAAGAGGATTATTGGAGAAAGGATGGATTGAATTTTATGCAACCGAGAGCAGTCATCAACCTACTGGAATCGTCAGACACAGATTAAGGTCTGAGCAGATCGCAGACATTAATCCACGTGCACACCAACTGGGATATTTTGCTACAAATATTCAGAAGAATTGCAGGCCCTAAACATTACAGCATCAGCATAATGTCAATGGCAACAGTTTGTATTCCACAGTGATGAATTTTCACTTCCGCAAGCCCTCAGCGGTGACAAACAACTGGTATTGAAAAATAACAACAACAAACACACTAAACGCATTGAATACCAACAGAAAAGTAATATTGCTGTGGAAACTGACATATTGTGGCATAACAAGAAACGTGAGAGCAAAAAGGTTGTCAAATTAGGGAACAACACACGTGCATACGAATCAATCTATAATCTTCAATGAAAAGAGGACCGACATCTTGGTCGTTAAGAAGAAAGCCCACTACAGAGACACTGACAACTATTTTCATAGTGCAAAACAGGTAATCATGTTCCGTCTCACGATAAACAGCAGAGTAGACAATCTTTCACGAAGACTCAAAGCGGGTCTGTCACCCATATGTACATGTGAACAAACTACACAGACAGCTGAACAGATCCTTAAAAATGGAAACATGATGACTAAATTGCGGTATCATTTCTGGTCACTCCATACACACATTAACGCACAGCTATTTGGAAACTTTCACGAACTCAATATAAGAAGCTAACATGAATACTTGTGTACACAATATTAACCAGCAGCTGAAGAAACAAGAAGAAAATGAAAAATAAGGTAAGAAATATATTCCTTCTACTTTCCTGTCAATTTACAAATTATTTACCCCATGCCTCTGTAAATTCTCTGTCTTTACTAATATTACACATTGCACCCCTCTCGGGATTCTCCGTGGTGAAGTGGTCAAGCCGTCTGACTCGGGCTCCGAAGGTTGTATGTTCGATTCCGGGACGCGTCCTTCATTTCACGAGTGCATTTTTTCGCTGGAGGTACGGAGTTCGTGCTTTGTGCGACGCTTTCCGCGCTGCGGAAAGAAACTGAGCCATATGGGATTAAAAACCCGGTGCAATGCAACCGACCCTGTCGACTTTTAAGCTTACTTCTTTCATTGCACCCACTCACATACGAATCCGGATACGCCTTGTGTGTCATCTGAATTGGCGGGGCATTCATTACTGTAAACACAAATTTGTTAGCGAGAAATCACTAGTTTTTTCAGCAAAACATCAAAGAAATGTCGCCGCTTTCGATGATTTAAGTTGCTTTTGGACCTATCAAAGGGTGGGGGTAAATATAAGACGGCAGGAAAAATTTCATAACGATGCAACAGACAGTTTTCACAATAGTTGATCGTGAATGACGGCATTCGTTTGTGGACATACTATAGTAAAACTGCTCAAGAAATCTGTGAAGAGACAAGAGACCCTGCACCATTTGGCGGGGCTTATGGGGATGGTGTAACAACTAGCACTAGCAATTGTTGACGGAGAAAAACAAACATAACGACGGTGATGAAAGACAATTGAAAATCTGGTATGGCGGCTGAGAGACGTGCCAAAACGCTTGTCTCTCTGTCAGTATATTGAAATGATGTTGGCATAATTGAATACAGTTAGTAGAACTGCGGTAGAGTTGTGGAGATGTGAACAATATAAAATAACACAAAGTAATGCAGCTGTACAGAATACAATTACGGAAAACATAGGACGTTGCAGCGCCTAGCTTTCATCAGCAAATACACTAAAACACACACAGCCTGGGGTTCTGAGATAAGTAGCACATTTGTTTTTCATTGTCATTTTCTATTTTTTTGTTTGTTTCATATTTCCATTCTTCTCATCTCATTCTTACGCCTTAATGTAGTCACCGTAGTGTCTTCCTCGTGTCTATATGTTGCGTTTTGTGAAGGCTATTCGCCGCAACGTCCTGTTTTCCGTAATTGAGTTCGGTAAAGTTGAATTAATTTGTGTTATTTCATATAGTTGATATACTTGAAAGGTTCTGCTCACAACAGAAATCGAGGGAATCCAAAAGCTTTGAACATAAAGATATGCCGAAGATATGACAGACAGGCACTTTTATACCAACATGAAGTTTTGATAGAGTAGATAGAAACAAGTTGTGGGAAATCCTTAAACGATATGGAGTGCGTACACATCTAACAAACTTATGTAGAAGCTTATATAACAACATTGAATGCACAGTAAGAACAAAAGGAGGCCACTCCGAACCCTTCATAATAAGATCCCTAGTACGACAAGATTGTGTCTGTCTCCCCTCTTGTTCATAACCTATATAGACAGCATATGTAAAGAAAGCAGCCAAACAGAGATCGTAACAACACCGCACGAAGAACAGAACACAGAAGAAGAATCAACGACAAATTACACTATTAAAGAACTCATATTTGCAGACTATGAAGCACTAATTTCAAAATCAGAAGCAGAATTACAAGCCCACATAAACAGTCTAAACGAAGTGTGTAAGGAACATAACATGAAAATTAGCACTAGTAAAACAGAGGTAATGGCTATAACCAAAGAAGAAAAAACAACAAAACTTCATCTAAAAGAACACCCACAGAAACATGGAAAGAGCGTCAAGTAATAAGGAAGTCATAAAATCAGAAGACAGGATCGAAAATAAATGCAATGAAGCAAACCAACTCGCTGGACAAATTGCACCAATACTAAAGAACAAACACATATCAGTAGATACTAAAAGAAAAATACTCCACAACACAATCTTCCTTCCAACTCTATGCTACCAATGCCAAACCTGGACAATGACAGAAAAAGAGAAAAGGATAATCACAACAACGAACATGCGATTCTCGAGAAGAATACTCAATGTATCAAGATGAGATAAGATCAGAAATGAAGAAATCAGGACTAAAGTGGGGGTTAGAGCAGCGCTATATTTCATTAGAAAAAAGCAAGTGAAATGGTTCGGCCATATACAAGTAAGTAGGCTACCAACTAACAGTATACCACAACAAGCAACGATGAACAGACCAAATGGAACCAGAAGAAAAGGCCGACCATATAAACGATGTACAGAGGGAATAACAGTCTATGGGAATTTCGATATATCAAGCCCATAAAAAAGGCACTCTCCCACTGTTTATGCGTCACACCGACACCGCAAGGCACAAGTGGAACATGATGAAATGATCAGATGAAATTGTGAAATGACAATGCCATCCACGCCAGCTGACTTGACGCTCGAAGAAAAAGAGAAGGAACTAGCCACAACAAAAACATTAACTTTGTTTTACTATAATTTTTCCATTACCCTCACCCCGTTCAACCTCATAAGCGAAGTGATAATTAGGTCCGATCCCAGCGAAGTCAACCACAAATTAATTGTAAAGGGATTGTTGTCCATTTTTTGCATATCATATTTACAGGACATTGCAGTCAACACCAGCATTTTTCAGCTGCTGTTGATGTCTTAGCAAGTTTTACATTCAGTAGTTTGCCATTGCTTTCTGAACGACCGGCTCACATACTTTTCCGTAAGAAACCAACACGACGTGATCCGCTGCCGAATCTGGCGCAGATGTGTTTCGTACGTGAGTATACAGGATTACGAACAGCGTTATTAACTCCTTCGCCAGGGAGACTGTAGGAGGTCAACTTTAGTTTACTTTATTTCTTATATATATTTATAACCTTTTCAAGAAATGTATACAAACTATTACAGATATAAACATTTACACATTACCCACGATTTCAATCTAAAATCTACATTTATTTCAGTACTGAGAATGCCCCTGCCCTTTAACGCAATTGTATGTCTCAGATAACCACTAAAAACAACGCATGTATTATCTAACCTAAAACTGACCAATGGTGAAGCAGAACAGGTAGACCTGCAAGTTCATAATAAGTAACACTGACATAATTCTAGTTTAAACAAACACTGATCTGTTAACAAACTGGTGTGTAAGAATGACTGATATACATGTCTTGTTCCGGGAGGGGAAATAACCTGTTTTCTAATTTTGAATATCTGATTTTCCGACAGGTTAAATCATGTTTTATATGCCAGGCAATCCAGCACTGCTTTACGTCTTTACTGCCACAGTGAAGAAATTTTAGACTACGTTGATGATAGGGTGGAGGCCAATATTAGTTGAGCACTGCATCGGCGATCAGAATCCAGTGATATTCCACAACCACTACTGTCCTGAATTATGCATCATAAACCTCTGTAGTCGGACATACCAGTGCTGAGGCGGGCATAACTCGACCTCCTGGCTAAATTCACAGTGTAGATGTACCTGCGCTTGATCTAGTCAGGGCCACCAACAGTGGCGGTCATCAGAATGATACACAGGGACTTGGAACTTCGTGGGACGGCTCTTGCCCCTGGGGAACCTAGAGCCCTAAGAAAATTTAAAAACATTAAAATAAATTTAAAAAACACAGAAATAAAAGAAACTGCCGCTCTAAATTGGGCATCAGAAACCACTGTTGTCATGAGCTGGGCTCCAGAAACCACTGCTGTTATGAGTTGAGCATCAGAAACCACTGCTGTCATGAGTTGGGCATCAGAAACCACTGCTGTCATGAGTTGGGCATCAAAAACCACTGCTGTCATGAGATGGGCAACAGAAACACCCGCAGGTCCATGTCGGACAACATATCACCATTGGTCTTAGTAAGACACGAACAAGTACTGGCCTAAATATGACAATTTAATCTATGGCAGTTTTGAGTCAGAAATAAAAAAAATAGTAACTGCTTACAAATGTCTGGCATCAGAACCAACTATACCCCCCCCCCCCCCCCCCCCCACAAGCTCTTTAAAAAAAAAAAGACAAGAAGAAAAAACCCACTGTTGCTGAGATGTGCATCAGAAATCACCGATGTCCTGAGCTGGGCAGAAAAACTCCCTGCAGCCCTGACCAGTAGAAGGTGGACAGTTAACACCGATGACATGAAAGTGAACGAGACAAATGGACTGGGCAAAGGATTGAGGGACTTTACGCGGGCCGTGACGGCAGCGATGTTATGCAGAGGATCTGCTGCATGATGATGATAATTCATGCTCTATTTATTTTCGTCTATATTCACAGTCCATCTCCTACCTGTGAGTCTGTCCTGCTTTAAAGCGTGTGTGTGATCTGCCTGGCATTCAGTTCTAGCAACTCGCTGGAGATGTCAAAGGTGAATGATGTAAGGGACTCTGCCCAAACGAAGTCCAGGTGTTAACTGAATCTTCCTCACGGTCACATAAGCTACATTTGTGTCTTTTTTTCCGCAATATTTGTTATGTTGTGATGTTCAATGTGAAGAATTGAACTCTTAACCCATTCTGTCCCAGACAATAACTATATTAAAACACGCTATTCCCGTGTGAATTTAAACACAGAAAACACAAACAATATTTTGCACGATTTATTGCCCGGCATATTTCGCAACATATTGTTTGTGGTTTCCGTGTTAAAGTTATTATATTGACCTCTTTATCATTTAACTTATATTCTAGACAGTTGTTTTTAACCTCACATTATAAATAGCTGTCTCTAACCTCCTTATGTCCCAGTTATTATTTTAACACATGTTCCGGACATTTACTACTTGTAAGTAACAATTGTCTGAGATTGAAAGAGTTAAGAAACATAGGTGATTAGAAACGATAAAAAAAAATGGTGGCTTTTTTAAAATTTTGGTGTGGTGTTATAAAATTGTTGAGAATGTCGTTGACAGAGAAGAAAATAACTGCTAAGGTATTAATAGCCGGCTTTGCCATCAGATCATTCACCAAATGCATATGGAAGACACATGAAATGTATGGGGTATATCAACAGAAAATGTAAAATAAGGAAATTAGCCTTACGTGGGAGAAAATATTAAGAAAGACAGGCACAGATAGCCAGAGAAAAGTGTGCACATAAAGTTTAAATAGCTGAGTACAGATAACAATATCAGCAATATCAACTTCATCAAAACATCACACGACAGAGAGAATTGGACAGTCACGGTCGCCGATGCCTGCACCAGACAAGGTACTTGAAGAAAAGGCTGCACTATAATGTCCTAGTTGCTGTGTAAATACTGTTAGTCTTAGCTTAAAACCGTAAACTCATTCTGACTCAGGGGGTTATTATATTACAATACCAACTGCCTGGCAATGGACGGGTTGAATTACCGCTATAATCTATCCAAACGCGGGGTGACATAGTGGATAGTAGGCTTTCTTCCAAAAATAGTGGCCGGGTTCAACTTAAAAGGGTAGGTGCATATGGAGTCGTCTTAGCCTCGTAAAGTAGGTAACCGATAGTTGTCAGAATTTGTCTTTTATATATATATATATATATATATAAACGTTGCATAGTCCTTGCAGGACGTTGCAGTCAACACCAGCATTTTTCAACTGCTGTTGATGTACTAGGCAAGTTTTTACGTTCAGTAGTTTGCCATTGCTTTCTGAACGACCGGCTCTCATACCAGCACGTTATAACACAACGCGACACGGTCTGCTGCACAAATCGGTCGCGGCTGAGTTTCGTATATATATATATCCATCCATCATGTGCCATGCCGGTAAGCGTGGGCGGTCATGTTCTGCCATCTCACTCGATCACCAGAGATGTGGATCAGCTCCGTGTTTCTGTCTCGACCATGCCATGTGACCAAGCCATCAAGGTGTTTACTTCTCGGTCTCCCCCTTGGTCTCTTCCCTTCGATCACCAAGTTCTCCAATTAATTTCTTCTCATAACATGTCCAAAAAATTTTGACTGTCTACGTCTAATTTCTCTAATCAATTTACGATCTTCATTTGTCTCCTGTAGTACTTGGTCATTGGTTTTTCTGTCTGTCCATAGTATTCTTTGCATTCTCCTCAGAAACCACATTTCTGCAGCCATTGTCTTTCAGCTTGACTGCACATTGTCCAAGTTTCACATCCATACAACAGAACAGGCTCTATGTAGCACCTCAACACGATTTAGATCGCTTCCGGTCGCCAACATGGCGGTTAGGCATTGAACCGTTGGGGTCTGTGGCGTGTTTAAGCTTGTGGCTACGGTTTACAATAGCATTTTCCTCATGTTGAACTGGTAGTACATGGTTCCGTTGCATGGGCGACACCGTGAGCTGTGAAATTCGCGTGGAAAGCTTTTACATCTGTCCTGTACAGTGACCTGCATGTTCAGAACAATGGCTACCGGCGGTTGCTGAATTGACTGTTTTGCATTTTTCGGGAGACTCCTGAGAGTCGACGCTGAAGCTGCGGAGTTTGTGCTTTGTGCGACACTTTCGGTGGGTCGCCCTGCGGTAAGAGACCGAGCCATGTGAGAAAACCCGGATCAGGGAGGTCTTTCTGGTGACTGCCGAGTCCTTAGTCCATCGACGATGAACTGTGGCGAGTGTGGATGAATTTTGTGTTGGCATTCTGACGGCGGCATTATGCACAGTGCACCTGTGCGGGCTTGTTGCCGAGACTCCTGTCTATTCCACTTTTCACATTGAACATTGATTTTGAGTGATATTCACTGACACGGGAATGGAGCATAATGGGGACGACCCGTTGCCGGGAAGTTGGAACCTCGACTAACTAACTAACTAACTAACCTCAACACTCTTTTTCTCGTTTCAATAAGCCAGGATCTAAATGTTCAGATTAGCACGTGTTGATACGTAAAATTAAGTTAAAATCAAGACATACATCACATCTTATCGACTTTTTAAACGTGGTAATGAAATACAATTATCTCTGAAATCATGATACCACACAATATCGCTCGAAACAAAACAAAAAACAAACAAACAAAAAACGAAAACGAGAAAAAAGAAACCTTCACCAGCAGATTAACGAAATTAGAAAACAGATAAGGGCAGATAATATGTAGATGGCCTAACAGGAGAGGTAGAAATTGAAGCAGGAAAAGAAATCTCAGAGATTTTTATAGGACCACCACGAGCATAGCAGGAAAATATAATCAACCAAGTGATCTGATAATTAAAAACTGAAGAGAATGTTCTCACAACCACTAAAGAGCAAGTGAACAGATGGGTTTAACACTTTGAAGAACTTCTGAGTAGACCAATCCCAAAAACCTCTACAAATTATCCATCCTGCAGAAGTGGAGCTGGAATTTATCTGCGAGAAACTATCCAAAGAAGGAATTATAATAGCTATCAAAACCTGATAGATGGAAAAGCAGCTGGTTCAGATAGCATCCCAGTAGAAGCCATTATAAACGGCTCATCTGAATTACTGACTGCACAAGTTACTTAGCAGAGACTGTGTTAAAAGTCAGAAATAAACATCATAATAGGAGACTTCAACGCAAAAGTAGGAAATCAAGGTGATACTATGGTTTAGGAGAGAGAAATGAAAGAGGATACAGACTTGTAGAGTGGGCAAAAGAGCAGGAAATGATTGTAGTTAGTTTAGTTTAGTTTAGCAGATGGATCAACATCACGGCACACGGTAACCCATAAGTGCTCCGTTCTCCTCCTAACTCAAACCTGAGTCTGGAGAAACTCAGCTCAGTGCACGAACTCCGTAGCACGGACGAGGATCCTTAAATACTTTGGGTAGATTTTTAACTCGAAATTTTGCCCGGGCAGCGCCGTTAGGCTACTCTTTTTCGATTTCCAACTGCCAAGGGATTTTTTACGTGCGCAACAATACACACGGACGTCCCTCACTACGATCTCACTACCCAGAGACCAGGGGAAATTTTACTAGAAGTCCACGTGAAAAAAAATACCGGTCCTCACCGGGGCTTGAACCCGGGACCTCCAGCACTCGAAGCGGACACCATACCTCGAGACCACGCAGCACTACGCAGATGATAGGAACCACCTGGTTTAAACAACACCCTAGAAGATTATGGACATGGAGGAGTCCTGATAGCAGGATTAGAAACCAGATTGATTACATTCTGATTAACAGAAGATTTAGAAATGCGTTAACAATAGCAAAAACAGTTCCCAGTGCTGATTGTTATAGTGACCACATATTACTTACAGGTACATTGAGGATAAAGTTAAAGAAAGTATATAATTTGTGTACATTGAGTAATGACAAGGAAATACAAAACAAATTCAACATGGAAGTACAGAATATATTTGACATATTGTCTGATCTAGAGATCCTATTCCAGGATGTGGATGATCAATGGGAAATGTTGAAGAATTCAATCAGTTTGGCTGCAAAAACAACTATTCCAAAATTAAAGATGGTGGGTCGTAAGAAATTGATGACTGAAGAAATTTTACAACTAATGGAAACAAGAAGGCTCAACAAAAATAATCCTGCAAAATATGAAGAAATTCATAGACAAGTCAGAATATTATGTAAGGAGGCAAAAGAAACATGGCTTGAAAACAATTGCTTAGAAATTGAAAAACAACAGAACAGTCAAAATATAAAATTAGTGCATAAAAGAATTCATGAACTTACTAATAAAAGAACAAGTACATCAGCAGGCTGTCTAAAAACTAAAGATGGCAAAATCATAATAGAAAAAGATCAGATTCTACATGTATGGTCAGAGTATGTGAAAAACTTTATGATGATAACAGAGATGAACAGTATGATATTCAATTTAATAATGAAGGACCGTAAATTTTGAAGATGGAAGTTCGAAATATTCTTAAACATATGAATCCTGGCAAATCCCCCGGTTCAGATAACATCACAACAGAAATGATCAAAGCTTTAGAAGAATATGGAATAGATCAAGTAAACAGACGGCTTAACACATTATATGATACCGGAGAAATACCTTCTGAATTATGTCATTCTATATTCATTGAAATCCCAAAGAAATCAGGAGCCCTGGAATGTGATCAACATAGAACAATTAGTATAATGAGTCACATCACGAAGATTTTGCAACGAATTATCATGCAAAGAGTGAGGGAAAAATACAACCTGAAATAGGGGAAGAACAATGTGGGTTTTTAGAAGGAAAGGGTACAGTAAATGATGTGTATATGCTGCGATCAGTTATTGAATTTTCTATAGAAGTAAACAAAGATGCACATCTTTGCTTTATTGACTACACAAAGGCTTTCGTTACAGTAAGACATGTCAACATGGTAGATATGCTTGCAGATCTACAAATTGATGGGAAAGACATTAGACTTATAAAAAACATATATTGGAAACAACAAGCTGTCATACGGATTGATAATGAAGTGGGATAATATCAGCCAATATCAGAATATATATATATCTCAGAAGCGAGGTGTTAGGCAGGGATGTGTAATGTCTCCAGATCTTTTTTTTCCCTGTACAGTGAAAATGTTTTAAGAAATGTAGGAGATATGGAATCGGCATTGTAGGACGAATCATCAATAACATTAGATATGCAGATGATACAGTATTGATTGCAGACAATGAGCAGGATCTGCAACAATTAGTAGTCGCGGTTGTTGCACGCAGTAAACAACTGGGGTTAGAATTAAATTGTAAAAAGACACAGATTATGGTCGTCACTAGGAAGAACGAAATACCACAATGTAATATACAAGTAAAGAGGAATCCTCTTTAACAAGTGAATGGTACAATTATCTAGGAACAATCATGGCATCTGATGGGAGATGCCTTGAAGAGATTAGAACAAGAATCGCCATGGCGAAAGTAGCCTTTAGCAAGATGAAAAACGTACTGACCAAAGAATACCATGGACAGACAGAAAAACCAATGACCAAGTACTACAGGCGACAAATGAAAATCGTAAATTGATTAGAGAAATTAGACGCAGACAGTCAACATTTTTTGGACATGTTATGAGAAGAAATGAATTGGAGAACTTGGTGACAACCAGCAAGATCGAAAGGAACAGACCAAGAGGAAGACCGAGAAGTAAATACCTGGATGGCTTGGCCACATGGCATTGTCGAGACAGGAACACTGAGCTGATCCACGACTCTGGTGATCAAGTGAAATGGCGAGTCACGACCGCCCACGCTTTTCGGCATGTCACATGATTGATTGATTGTTGAGACAGACAGACTGTCAAGAAACAAGTGAAATCCATATACTGATTTGAGAAATTAGACTTAGATAGTCAAGATATTTGGGAAGTTATGAGGAGAAATAAAGTTGAAAACTTAGCAACAGCTGGTAAAATTAGTGGTTGGTGGGAAAAGGGCTAGGCGAATGCAAAAGGAAAATACCTAGATGACTTGGTCACACTGTAAATTCCGGATAAGAACAGGTCTGAACCAAGACGGATGATTGTGAGAGATAGCGAACCATGAACGCATTGATCTTCATTGATGAAAAGTCACTTCCAGAAGTAGAACCATACACGATCTTCCTTGATGAAACGTTACTTCCAGAAGTAGAACAATACAACCATTTAGGTAAAATAAAAAGCAGACAAAGATGGGGGTGCGGTATATTGAAATAAGAACACAGCAAGTAAGAGGAGCCTTCATACTCTAGGAAATGTGTGAAAGTACATGAAATTAAATCTAGCAACAAACTTAGAATATATAACTATAATGTCATATCAACACCGCTGTACGCATGTATGGATCAGAAATATACAGAACGACTAAAAACAGTTACATAAGTTGAAAACATTAATTAATTAATGTTTGCGCAGAACAGCGGGAAGTAAATGGTATGGCAGAATTACTGAAGCGGAGCTAATGGGGAGAAGTAAACAAATTATTGCTAATCAAAACGTGAGGGAAATAGGCTGGCGATGGATAGGACACATACTGAGAAAACCTGTTATCGGTATAATGAAACATTCCATTCTCTAGAATCCACAGGGAAACAGAAACGGAAGAAAACATAAAATACACACAGAAGAAAACGAGAGAGAGAGAGAGAGAGAGAGAGAGAGAGAGAGAGAGAGAGAGAGAGAGAGAGAGAGAGAGAGAGAGAGAGAGAGAGAGAGAGAGAGAGAGAGGCAGAGATTATGGGGAGTGGGGATGGAGGAAATTGCAGGAGATAGCGAAAGACAATCAACTAACTCAGTATTGGGGAGAAAGTGGTAGTGGGAGGAAAAGGGGGGGGGGGGTATACCACCCTTTTCTTATTTTGTAAAAATCCATCACTACACAAATGTGAATACAACCTGACGTGCATGAGTCAGACACGGACGTCATAATCCTAAGTCACTCAGACCCAGTCAATCAATAATCAATCAGACTTCTGGGATATATGAGCCTATACTGTTAGCTTAAATTGCCTCGTTTACACATGACTAATGTGCAACTAAACCCTCTCTTGTACAGATAAGTGTAACTAATTTGCACATATTGTTTTGGTTTCCAATAATTAATTACCTTTCATACTCAGCGGCTAATTTTGCCTCCTCTTCAGTCGTCTGCGTGACAAGATTAACCGGATGTGCGTGGCTGCCGGGCGGATGACCTTCAACTGCAGCTTCACACGTTACCTTAAACTTCTCCGAGGCCACAATGACATGCTGACTGTTATGAAATATTTGTTCTTGTTTGCAAGTTCTTGTAGAGATTGAACCTTTTCTTCGCTTGCAGCTAGTTTCAGCTCTTGACCTACCACTATGCGGGTGACTATAGTTGTGACCTTTCTCCTTTGTGGCTAGTAATATATGACGCAGCTTCAGTTCTAGGAGAACAGCGCGTTTGCACTGACGTATTTCTTCCATGTTTAAACAGATCAAAGAATTGCACACGCTATTCAGGCAGATACGCTCTTCTTACCACTGTTCAATTTTGACCTGCTTTATAAAAATCCAAACGGCAGTTTTAAGATGTTTTAAGGGTGCGAATATTTAAACATTATACAAGTATATGCGACAAAAGTTTCTGGAACAATATAGGTATTATAGGAAACTCGTTTACTAACTCAATTATGCATTTCATAACTACTAAAATACCTTCATGGTGGTAAAATAAACAAAACACTGAAAGAGCAATATAATAAATAATAAATTACCATACAAATACAACGTGATAATTGCTATGAATGTGTAACAGACTGGCTCGAGAATTCTAATTGTTCATACACAAAACTGACGGGACAAACCAGCACACCAATAGTGGTATTGGTATCGCACTACTGCATCAAGTTCCAGTTTCAACAACAGCAACAACATTTAAACAAACAAAGTCTCTAGGGGGCAATGTATTCAAGCAACTGTTGGTATCTGATCAACGAGCATACATATTTTACGCTACAAGAAACATAATTTGAACACACACACACACACATTCACGCACAAACTCACACACACGCGCGACAGCAAAGAAACCAATTCAATGATCAGCCAAATGCTTCAGTCAAAGACGCATATTGCACTTTCCTCAATCACGATTTGATTTACACGGTGAGTGAGCGTGCGTGTATGTGTGTGTGTGTGTGTTTGTGAGGGAAGAGAAAGAATCCAACAACAGTGAACGACGACCACAGTGAGTATCGTGTTGGCTCGACACGAAGTTTTAATGATTCCACACATTTCACGATACACCGTATGCACAAGCTCACACGCGCGCGCGCACACACAGACATATTCCGTGTGATTGAACAACAGGAAGACCTCCGGCTGTTCCCGTGAAAATATGCCTTTAAAATAAAACTTATCAATATACAACAAGAAAGTGACGATTACAGGCTTTTTATTAATAGTGGCTGTTTAAAGATAAGCGTAAGAATCTTCTTCTGTTAATTCTTCACTCCTCTTTCCGGGGGAGGGCGTCACACATAGTTAAACACCTCTGATGCCAGTGTGTCCGAGTCGAGTAAAGTTTACTTCCTCTACACAGAATCCATCCCATCTAAGGTAATGGGCTTAGTAGGTGCAAGGGTATGTTTACGTTCCTTAACAATTTTCCCACGGCATCCGCCTTACGACCTTTTTTTTTCTTTCTTTCGCATATCCTTTTACAGGACATCGCTGTCAACAGCAGCATCTTTCAGCTTTCTGTTGATTTCTTGGCAAGATTACGCTCAGTAGTTTGCCATTGCATTTCTGAACGGCCGGCTCAGTTATCCCGCAAGTCACCAGCGGGGGTCGAACCGCTTCCAGCTCTCGCCCGCTACGAGACTCTGCGTGATAAACGGGATTACGGAGAAAGTGTTGTAACCCCTCGGCCAGAGAGACGGCTCCTTACGACCTTACTCTTTGCGATTTCCAACTGCCGTGAAATTTGTAACACGCACTACTTGCACAACGGATCTATGTTTTTCGCTCTTATCCGACAAGGCTAGGTATCCCATCGCCTCTATCGAAGAGAGATAATGGGGGACGTGTGTAACCATTAGTTACCAATGGTTCTTGGATACATTCCAAGCTCTATGCAGAGAAAATCTCCCGGCCCCGAATCCACCAATATGGGATTTTATCATTGAGTGTTAAACGCACCTGAAGTGTAATTATGCCTGTACCAAACATTTGTTCAATCATAGAAGAGACATGCCGCGCTACTAAACTATTTGACCGGAACCTTGCTTCCCAAAAGGAGGTGCCGCGGTTAACAAAATATGGATTGTCTCGGAGACTTGCACATTTTATTTTTCATTTATATAATTATTAGCCGTCACTGTGGTTTAGAAGTTAGTGAATTGCGTTTCATCTTTCACAATTCCCAGACATTTTGAGACGAGGGTGCGAAATCAGCTTGGGGCGATTTGGAAGCACACAGCTTCGCGTTGATTTCGATGGTATGAGGCGTCGGCCGTTCAGAAAGCTATGGCAAACTACTGCACTAACATTTCTTAGTACTTCACAAACAGCCAATAAATGTCGGGGTTGACTGCAACACCATCTAAAGGACATGGAACTAACCGCATATATATATATATACACACACACACACACATTAGCTGACCCGGCCCGACTTCGCCCAGGCCCTGGCGGGGATCTATCTATCTATCTATCTATCTATCTATCTATCTATCTATCTATCTATCTATCTATCTATCTATCTGTCTGTCTGCTTGTCTGTCTGACCCGGCCCGGCTTCGCCCAGCTCCTGGTGGGGAGCATCTCATTTAATTCATATAAGTAGTCATATAAGATCCCGTTCCCGACTGTCTGTCTGTCTATCTGACCCGGCTTCGCCCAGATCCTGATGGGGAGCATCTCATTTAATTCATATAAGTAGTCATATAAGTTCCCGTTCCCGACTGTCTGTCTGACCTGGCCCGGCTTCGCCTAGTTCCTGGCGGGGATCTGTCTGTCTGTCTGTCTATCTGTCTGTCTGACCCGGCCCGGCTTCACCCAGTCCCTGGTGGGGATCTGTCTGTCTGTCTGTCTATCTATCTATCTATCTATCTATCTATCTATCTATCTATCTATCTATCTATCTATCTATCTATCTATCTATCTATCTATCTATCTATCTATCTATCTATCTATCTATCTATCTATCTATCTATGTAAGTATCTATCTATCTATGTAAGTATGTATGTATGTATGTATGTATGTATGTATGTATGTATGTATGTATGTATGTATCCTATCTATCTATCTATCTATCTATAGCCAGGGGACTTAACTTAAGATATAACAATGCTACTAAAAGTTATGTCCCTTGTTTTATATTTTCTTATGTTCAGTCATGTAATTACAAAATTAAAGTTTAGTAAGGTAATAGCTGATAGTACACTAAAAAAAACTATGACAGTTGGTTGCACTGGAATGAGAAGAAGACGTGTAGAAAATTTCATCTCAATCGGATGGACCGTTCGCGAACGCATAAAGAACGGACCCACATACATACATACACACATCGCCTTATATATATATATATATATATATATATATATATATATATATATATATATATATATATATATATATATATATATATATATATATATATATTTAATACATCGGCTTAGTACCCTTCAAGTTTCTAATTTGCCCTGGCCATGCGGGGGTGCGGGGGAATGAACAGGCTGATAGGCTAGCAGGGAATGCACCTCTTGGTGGTACCTTGCCTATGGACAAGGGAGGGGGGGGTCGTGTGCTTGTGGGACCAGGTGAAGAAGGTGGATATTGAGAACGCATATGTGGAAAGAACGAGATTGCGAGGTATCGGCAGGGGTTCTGGAAGAATCTCAAAACTGAGAGGGAAGACCAGGAGACCACCGTTTAATCAGATAGCGGTGGGAACGATTAGAAGTATGACTATTTGCTGGCTGTTGAACGAGGGGACGGAGCACGTATGGGAATGTTCTGAGTGCAGTGATGTCGGTTCTTAACTCAACAACTCAACTCAAGTTTCTAATTAAGAGAGGGAGTACATGGGACGCGGATGAACTAAATTTGTGAATTTATGAAGTAGAAGATTTACTACAGAGTAATCAGAAGGCAAACTGTCTTTTATCCCATTGACAGTAGATTAATATTTAATGTTACAACCTTTTGGCTAGAAATATGCTTGAAAAGAACATACATGTATGTTTTATTTTTACACAAGTGATTTTAAATCTGGCAATGGGTTAAGAATGTACTGAGCTACAATTCCTGCTCTTGTTTAATGACTGAATACTCAACTGTTCTGTCTCAGTCAGATGTTACATTATGTCTTTGTCCAGAAGATTGTTATGTTAACTGTTCCTGTCCCAGACAGCTGTTACGTTAACTGTTTCTGTTTCAATCGGTTTAAACATTACCTATTTTTGTGCAGAAAGTTGTTTCATTAACCGTTTCTGTCCAAGCAGTTTCCCCGTTAACTGCTAATGCTCGGTAGCTGTTTTTAATTGCTTCTGTCTAGATAGATGTTATATTAACTATTTACATCTCAGGTAATTGTTCCGTTAACTGTTTCTGCCTTAGGACCTCAGGAGGTTTACGCGCGCGCGCGTGTGTGTGTGCGGTGTAAAAGTAATACATCTAAAGAGTGGGTTAATGGACAACCGAATGGGATGGATATAAAGAGTTAAGACCATTACAAACATCATGTATGGATTAATAAATTAATGTAGAGGTTTTTTGCTTGGTAGAGCATGACTTAAGGGCTGACGGTAAACGTTTGAGGGCAATCCAATACTTGTGATGCATACCGTTAAGCAACGTTGTATTCTTTATTGTTCTGGTTTTATTTTTAGTTGCATATCCTTTACAGCAATGGTTCTCAACCTTTTTGGCCCATGCCCCCTTTACCATATGTTCAGAACGTCACCCCCCCCCCCCCCCCTTCGAATTCCCTCCCTATAAATCCCTTCCCCCCCCCCATCCTTACACAGTATACATAAAAATGGAAGCTAAATTTAATAACACATACTAGAACAAGTCTAGACATCTACATAAAACGTGATTTGCGGGTCTACTTCTATATACATAAAAGACAATGTTTGTTTGTTTGTTTGTCCTTTATGCGTTCCCGAATGGTCCATCTTACTGCCGTTGTTGATGTCTTGGCAAGTTTTACGTTCAGCAGTTTGCCATTGATTTCTCAACAACCGGCTCCCATATCAGCAAGTTACAACCATGCGCGACACGGTCTGCTGCCAAATCGGTCACCGCTCTGTTTCGAACACGTGTAAGCGACATTATGAATCGCGTCCGCAACGCCATCGCCACGGAATCGGCTTGTTCTGGTTATGAATAGTAAAGAAAAAAAAATTGAAACACCTGACCTCGAAGTCTTAACGTTTACATGAAAGCTCAAAGAAAGTAATCCTGCAAGAAAATGGAAACCCCCTTTCCTTTTTAAGAGTCAATAATTGCAAGAGGGAATGAGACAGAAAAACACACAGGAAGACAGGCATACATTCAGACGGACAGATAGGTGAAGCTCTCGTTTTTTGGGGTCTTGAAACATTCAGTATACGATCCAGAGCTGAAGCCTTCAGACTATCATTCGTTTGGACCCTTGAAAGAACATGTTGGGGTCAGAAGTTTGCAGATGACATCGAAGTAATGGGGCGAGGGGGGGGGGGGGGGGGGAGGAGGGCACAACATTGGTTTAAGGCCACACACAAACGTTTTCATAGAATGCATTAACAGGCTGATGGACAGTTGAACCAAATGTGTTGGTGGACAGGGGGAACTATGTTGAGAATTAACACACAATTTCTGGTTTGCAATCTTGTAAAAAAAAAAAAAAATGTTATTCGTAAAATTCCTGTTACTTAATGACTTTCCCTCGTAATTTACAAAATTGTGTCATATTTGATCAAGTTCCAATATTGCTGTTTTATATCCATCCATCATGTGCCATGCCGATAAGCGTGGGCTGTCATGTGTTGCCATCTCACTCGACCACCAGAGTCGTGCCATCTCACTCGACCACCAGAGTCGTGGATCAGCTCCGTGTTTCTATCTCGACCATGCCATGTGGCCGAGTCATCCAGGTATTTACTTCTCGGTCTTCCCCTTGGTCTCTTCCCTTCGATCTTGTCAGCTGATATCAAGTTCTCCAATTCATTTCTTCTCATAACATGCCCCAAAAAATGTGACTGTCTACGTCTAATGTCTCTAATCAGTTTACGATCTTCATTTGTTTCTTGAAGGACTTGTTCATTGGTTTTTCTGTTTGTCCATGGTATTCTTTGCATTTTCCTCAGAAACCACATTTCCACAGCCATCAGATGTTTTTCAGCTTGTCTGCTCATTGTCCATGCTTTGCATCCATACAAAAGTACAGGTTCTATGTAGCACTTCAACGCTCTTTTTCTCATTTCAATTGATATCTATTATAACAACTATATCAAGTTTTATACTATATTTTGTACAAATGTAGTTTTATACAACTCACTGTTTGGTAACTTGTTAGTATCAATTCTTAAAGAATTCTTTAATTAGCAATAGACTACACGTTTAGTTTTCTCATAATGAATTAATTGCAACATATAACTATAGATACCTGAATGGATTAATGTTAATTATTGAAGACGAAGAGCAATTAAACTCAATTATTCAAAATGATAAATGTACTAATTTGGTATTGTGCTACATTAGATAGATAAAACTACTATGGAGAAAGAAATATATGTTAATAAGGAAAAATTGGAGGTGGTGGACAATTTTGAATATCTTGGGTCATTGATTACCAACAACGGTGACACAATGAAAGAAATTAAACGACGACTATCAAATGCTCTTCAGAGACTAAAACAACTGAATAAATTATGGAGTGGGACAGAGAGAACTGTAAACATTAGATTTTTAATAGAATGCATCTTTCCCATTGCAACATACGAATGTGAGACCTGGATACTCACTAAACAAGCTGAACAGCGCATAAATGCCTTTGAATATAAATGTTATAGACGAGTTCTAAGAATATCTTGGGTAAAGAAAAGAACAAATGCATCCATACTTCAGGAGCTGAATACTGAAGAAGGCTGGCTATTAAAGACGATAGAACAAAGAAAATTGAAATATTTTGGTTACTTGAAACGTCACGAAAGTTTGGAGAGAACTGTAATGGAGGGGTATATGCCTGGGAAGAGAGGAAGAGGAAGGCCAAAGAGAAGATGGGTGCAGGATGTGGAGGATGACCTCCAGATGGGTGTATCGCACGCGGGACATCTTGCTTATGATCGAGAGGTTTTCCGGAAGGTTGTTATGGGAGCGAGGTTCTGCAAAGGACATGCTACTGAATGAATGAATGCTACATTAGATATTTTATATCTTCGTTTGAAATTGAAATCGCCAAGATACAAAGTTATTATATTTGGCTAGATTTAAAGTCAAGAACTTTTTAACACGCTTTTGGTTCACTCGGCATATGGTGATCAATCAATCAATCAATCATGTGCCATGCCGGAAAGCGTGGGCGGTCATGATTCGCCATTTCACTCGATCACCAGAGTCGTGGATCAGCTCAGTGTTCCTGTCTCGTCCATGCCATAGGTGATGCAAAGTTCTCCTAATGTTTAATTAGATCTACTGACTGACAATGGATTTGGTCTGACAAATCCAGCATAATATACCAAGGTGTAGGGTTTACTGCCAACCCAGAGGAATAACAAAGGAAAAGGTCATGTTTATATTGGGTAGAATCTCTAATCTCCTCATAAATCCTGTAGAGCTTGCCTATTTCACGGTTGATATATTACGTTATTACTATATTGCCCCTTGTATGTCCCAAGTAACACCTGAAACATTTCTCACCTGAAACAGGATAACCAGTTTTTTTTTTTTTTTAAACAACCATATGGTTGTACTATACAAGATTTAAAAGATAAAAACCAGTTTTATTTCTGCTGTTCAGTGCATGAATTTTGCAGCTTTATGAGGCATGCATCGTATCCAAAACCACGTACATGAATCTCTTTAACACATAGTTATTATTAACATTGGTTTAAAACGAGACCAAGCTCAGCTTTGGGGATTTAAAAAAAAAAGGCAGTTAAAAGGAAAACGGACCTCACTTCGCAATGTAGTGACTGAACACACAATAACCCTTAGTATTTCACATTTCTATAACATGACCGTTTGAACCCATGATCACTGGGCCAGTAGAAGAGAGTCTAGCCACGACACCACCGCAACTCCCTTTCAATGTATTAGTTACTGTTTATTACGCAAATTAGGAATCCTAGATTTGCAGAATGGTTAATGCACTAGTTTAGCAAAACAGTGGTCCTGGGTTTTGATCTAAGTGGTGGCAGTTTGTTTTATTTTATCATACGGGTAGAGAGGTGAACCCAGTCTCACACTGGTACCAATGATAAGTATCTACACACCAGAAGGTGGCCAGGATTCTACCTCCCTCCCCCACCCCTCTCACACACAGATATATATATATATATATATATAGAGAGAGAGAGAGAGAGAGAGACTGCTTCCGACATGAGCAACACCTGCTGCTACTGTGCCCAAGAATAGCTGACTTGTGATTCAGGCCGCTCCAACCAACCATGCCCTATGATCAACACAATGTACACTTCACTGCCACAATTAATTAGACCTTGCACTTGTTTTTCAAATGGATGACTAATGAAATTCATTTGCTGTTCAGCCTAGTGGAAGTTTTAAATTTATCAAAATGTGTCACTTAGAATACACTGAATTTGCGTACAGTAACCCCTTGATAGAGCCCATCCACCTGGTGGTCAGTCTTCATCAAGGTCAACAACAACAGCTTTCCTAGGTATTTTTATGAATCAGTAGATCATTGGCCTTCATTCTTTCAAGATGACCACATCATTTAATATGCTGTCTCTATAAATGCAATGCAGAATAACACTGGCCATATATTCCCACGTGTCCTGTTTGGATTTAGAAACGAATAATGGTCTAATAATAGATTCCTTATAATGCTTCTTCTTCTTATATTCCATGCTGTGTGGTGTTGGTGATCCTGTCTGTTCACAGCCTTCTGTCGCTTGTACTACTACAAATAATTCCTGATACTGATGGACCTCCATGTCATAATGTCACACTAAATAATGCCTAGTAGTAAGTAATTTTGTATTTTACTCCTAAACAGCTTCCACAATACGAAAATGAGCGCTTTATTTTGAATTGACTGTTTACAAAAAATTAACCAGATCATTACATATATAATGTCACCAGATCATTACATATATAATGCAGCAACTACACAGTTGCACTTCACACTATTTGTAACCATATATTAACTAGCAAAACCAAAATCACACCAAAAAAGTTTAAAGTAAAAGCAAATGTAAGTAAATTTTTCAGTGAAGCTACATACAATAGCAAATCTTACATTGTATTTTTCATTAGGTCACCGATTCTGCTAGCTTAAAAAAAACATATTACAGGACAAAAAGGTAACTGTTTTTATGTTTACTGCATTTTATGAGATAATACTACAACTATTGTTACAGATAAATAATTTGTGTCTTCTAAGACACAGAAGCGTTAAACATAATGAAATGAAAAAGTAAAATACATGTTGCCCACATTAAAGCATTCTAAGGACTTAATGTTAGGATCCTAGCATCCAGGACTCAGTGACACACTTAGAGTAATACTGCTTGTGTTAGATCAAAGGACCTTACTTTCACTTAGAAATCCCAGGTACATATTTTATGAGGTCAGGTTAAACTCCAGAGCAGTAAGCAAACAAAGGATCTCTTTCAGCTAAGAGATGTACTGGTTACATGGTGCTTGATATCCCCACATTTTTAGACTTAATTGGCACTTGATGGGTGACGTGGTCAACATCATGGTGCTTGCTACCCCCACATTTTTAGACCTAATTGGCACTTGATGGGTGATGTGGTCAACATCATGGTGCTTGCTACCCCCACATTTTTAGATCTAATTGGCACTTGATGGGTGATGTGGTCAACATTATAGTGCTTGCTACCCCCACATTTTTAGACCTAATTGGCACTTGATGGGTGATGTGTTCAACATCATGGTGGTTTCTACCCCCACATTTTTAGACCTAATTGGCACCTGATGGGTGCTGTGTTCAAATCATGGTGCTTGCTACCCCCACATTTTTAGACCTAATTGGCACTTGATGGGTGATGTGTTCAACATCAAGCTAACCACCTTTACTTCCCAGGAAAATTCTTGGTACTCACTTAAGGCTGGATAGACCTAGGAGCCCAGGTCACAGAAAATATCCCACCTCCCTCTTAAAGTGGATTCAAACACATGATCACTGGGCCAGCAGGTAAGCATGCCAGCCACTGTACGACCACAGCTTCCTTGGAAAACAAACCCCCACATCTAAGAAAAGACAGCAGTCACAGCTGTATGGTTGCAAAATCCCTGCCAGCACTTGTGATTCAATCCATGACCACTCTAATGGTAGACTTGTACACCAAACACTAAGCTAGCACTGTTTGCAAGCAGACAGCCTTAATACGGTCAATCAACAGACGCCAAGTTATACCACAAATATATATTCAGCATTCATTCATTCTTTACGTGGGTAACCCCATAGTAGATTCTGCTGTACGAGCGTGACATGTTAGACCATCGTATATACATTTACTAGGTCACTGAAACAAAATGAGATGGGCGACCAGTTTCTTTCACCACTGTCTTTTTTCTTGACAATTTCCAGAAAATTCAATTATTCAGTACTCATATGAGTTGGGTTGACAATGGTAAGAAAATACCTGACCACTATTAAGGACCGAACCTGGACTACTGTTGACAAGCAAATGTATTAACCATTATGCTACCAGGAACTCCTAATAAATAAATAAATAATGAAGTTTGTTTCTTCAATTCTGAACATGACAAAATACTCGTTTTATGAGCTGGGGCCAGAAAAAAAAACCCTGGCATGACTGAGATCTGAATGTAGGCCACTTTAGGTAAGCAAAAGCAATAACCACTATTCCACATCTAATCCTTAATTAATTAATAATTTTCATGTTTTGTGTGTAAGTCTGTGTGTGAATTAAATTCTGAATTGATTTGACTGATATCCCTGCTAAATCTGTTACTTCATGTTTAGCCACATGCGTTTGGTTAATGAAAAAACTGCCCACCGGGCAATCTGTGCAATGTAACATGTATCCCATGAGTTTTAAGAGTCAAACATTGTACACCAGCTGGCAAGCTCACAGATTGGAATTTTAACTAAGCCAACCAATGCTCTTGTACTTAACTGGCAACTGTCACCCCAAATAAATGCAAATGTTTAAAAAAAAAAATAAAATAAGCCCCTCTGAAATAATAAAAACCGGGAAGGTGGCATGAAAGCAAGTACGCATTGGCCATTCTAGCAAACTCACACACTAACACACCTGAAAATAAATTGCAAAATAATAAACCGGCAAAATGAAGGTCAGAAAAGAAATGGTTAATTTATGCAAAATGTCAGATGGCAACAGCAAAAGAAAACAAAAGTATGTGAAGCCAAAATGTGATTGGTGGGAATTAGTATGCAAGTTGAGGGTTAGTATGCTATGTCCCACAAATACATACTTTGATGGCTTCATTTCCGGTGTGTTGCTGTAAGTATGGCACAAGGAAATACATGGTAACACATGTTCCTCAAGTCTGAGAATAATCCGTGAATTTTATATATCTTGTCTAATTACAGGAGGATTCTTGCTAGATGTTTGTACCCATGACTGCATTATGATGGTGCATTTTATTTCAGTGGTCAAGTCAGCTTGTTCAGTTTGAAGGCGAATATGCAATTTTTATAGCAAATCTTTTTTTTTTTTTTTTTAACCTTTGTTCCCCATTGGGGCATAGGGACACCACGAACTCACTCCAAGCCTTTCTGTTCTTAACCATCTCATGCAGCTCAACGAATAATGGCATATAATTTACAATTTCAAAGTCCAAAGGGATATTTATTACACCCCTTGGATCAGGGTGTGATTTATACAGATTCCTTATTTGTGTCTGAGTTATCTGAGTTAAGAAAACCAAAAACTTTACTGAATGGTAATGTTAAAAAATTTGTCACGGAACAATAAACATATTTCTGTGACATACTGAAGCTGTTTGAATCAAGCTACTCACATTTTGAAAATTAATAATTTTTGGGAGACAGAGGGCTCTCTTCAATGTCTGAAGTTGTTACTTTAATAAAATAACTGTCTGGGGATATACAGTAAAAATAATAATGGAGTTGAACATCAGATACTGGGAGTGTGTTAAAGTAACAACACTATGTTACGGCATAAGATAAACATATTAGGGGGTTCATTAACTCATGATATTCTAATAAATGATGTAACAATCCTGTTGAATCTCCAATATATGGACATCTTTTATGGCTGAAGTTGATGTTAGCATTATGAGATAATGTGACCAGTTTTCTTCCATGGCAACTTTTCATCCCAGAAAAATCTCTGTGCTATTTTACAAGAGTGGCTTGATTCTGCTGCTGTACTACTACTACTACAATGTCTGCTTCTTCTTTCTACTGCCTTTTATTCCCCAATGCAACAGAGACCCTCACTATCTCATGTCAAACCCCTTTATCCTTTGCTATTTCTTGTAATTGTGCCCATGTCTTCTCCTAGGTTCACATGTCATTCGTCTTCTTGAGGAAGAGTTATTTATTTTTCTCTTCTGAAGACATTTTCATAATTTTGCAGTTATTATTTTATGTGGGATAATCCAGTAAACTTCATGCTAATCCTTCTTGGCACCTCTTACGATATGTTTGTTATGTTACAGCGTTACTATTGTGTAACTACTGGCCCTTATGACCCTCTAACACACAAGGGTCACAGCCTTACTGGATGGGATCAAATCCTGCCACTACTGGAGATTGAACCCAGGACAACCACACTGACAAGCCTGTGTGCTATCCACTATACTACCAGGGCTGGTCAGATGGAACAGTAAATCATTGTATTGACAGCACCTCAAGTGTTGGTAATGGCATGTATTCTAAGACCACCATCTGTACTACTGAGGTTATGTATAATGTCTTATTCACAAGTCATTTCCATGCAATAAAAGAAATACCACAAATGATGTATATTGAGAACGAACAATTAAAACAATTACGATGCAGAAAAATGCCATCAGGAGATGCAACACAGCAAACTAGATCATTGAGATCATTGTGCTGATGTCACTGACAATGCAAAACAAACACATGAAAATAGAAACATACAGAGCATTCTTCTTCTTCCTTCTTCCTCTTCTTCTGCCCTTTATCCCCATTACAGGTAGGCCTAAACCACCTCATGCCAAGCCATCTCATCTTTTGCTATCTCCTGCAGCATCCTATGTCCACCCCATGTTAATCATCTGCCTCTAATTCTCTTCTTTGTTTTGTGTGTTTTTAAGTCTCCTGTTAGTTATTTCATTTGCCCTTGGGTTCCATAAAAAGGACTTTCTAAATATACTATTATCAGGTTTTCTCAAAGTGTATCCTATCCAGTGCCACGGTCTCTCCCTTGCCTCTTGATTCGCTGGAATCTGTCTAGTTCTCTCCCTAAGCCCAGCAGTAGTGATTCTGTCATCCCATTTTAGTCTTCCAATTCTTCACAGGCACAAGTTAGGCACAAGTTAATGAATGTTTGTAGTTTTTAGTTATTGTTTTAGCTGTGTTTCATTTTCTGATTCACGGAGCAGCACTTTATTTAGCATAAGAGTTAAATATTCCAAGTTTAGTATTAGTGTTATTTAAAAAGAACACCATCCAACACCATTTTACTTCTCGTCTGATGCTGTAAGTACCAGACCTTGTCATTAACAAAGGAAATAAGAAACCATGTAGCAACAGAAATGACATGTCCGTAACATTGCCTAATGTAACAAAAAACAGAAGATAACAAAATGTATTTAGTAAACAAACTGGCATAATACCAGAGTTTGACTTCATTAGATAGAAGCTACATACCTCAATTAGACCAAACAGTGCTCCACAGACATAAATATCACTCGATGCAATGTGTGTGTGTGTGTGTGTGTGGGGGGGGGAAAGAGAGATGGATTTGACGACAATGAGCTAAGGCAGATGAAAGGGTTATACTAGAGCTCATCTTGGACCCTCTTCATATTCCTCATGAAAACAAAACTAGGAAAAAAGTAAGTGCTTTCCTTGTTGGCTCGGCTCCATGGCGAAGGTGTTACGGACTCAGTTCATAATCCTGCATACCGTGCTCAAAACACAGCTGTGGGCGATTTGGCAGCAGACCACCTTACGTTGGTTTTGTTTATGAAATGGTATGGGTGCCGGTTGTTAAAAAAGCAATGGCAAACTACTGAATGTAAACTTGCTCAGGAAATCATGAACTGCCGAAAAATTCTGGGGTTGACTGCTACATCCTGTAAAGGATATGCAACTAACTTATTTCTTTGTTGGTTTTCCTTATACTTTTCAGTGCCTTGTCTTTATGGCAAGACACAAGAGGCACATCAGGAGAATGAGAGCTCACCAACCAACACAGAACTGGCATTATTAGCCTGCCGGAAGCTGTTGCATATGTTTGGGGGGGGGGGGGGGGAGGGGGGAGAGGATCTGAGCATCTATGGACTTGTCCGAAGTGCAAGGATGATGCCCAAACAAATAAATAATTAGCTGCATATATTTACTATAACTAATCACAAACTTATGTGTTTCATACCTGTTTAAAATTCTGTTTGTCTACTGCCTTCATTTGATATGTTAGCGCCTAGGACTTAAATCCAAATAAACCATTTTAGTAATATAGTAAACCTGCACAAGTTTGCGACGACTGCACTAGCCAGGCGGCCTTAATTCCTCAGGCTCAAAGACCCCTCTGCCATACACCGCAAGGTACTATATTGACAGTAAGTGACAGTAAATGACAGACAGTAATATAGTATATTAGAACGTTCTGGTTTTAGCAGTGACAAGGGGATATTTTAGATGACAGCTGTCATGACATATAACGAAATCTAGTTTGTGTTTTTACACATAATTACAAAGCAGAATTCATTATCGTATTGACATATTTTCAGCTTACCTCTAGGACACTTGTTTCAAAATAGTTTTTTATTTTATTTACAAGCTCCTAATAAATCCGTAAGCTCACCTACAAAACTTTCACACAGAGTAATTCACATAAATGCACATAAATGTACTCACACTCCTTCGTGTGTTTCAGAAAAAGGACTTTCCAGTTATACTATTATCAAGTTTTCTCCACCGTAATATATCAAGCCTGTCTTTACTGGAATCTGTCTAGTTTTCCCCACAAGCTCCACATTAATGGATCTATCATATCATTTCAATCCTACTCTGCACAAGCACCATTTCATGAATGTTTGTGGTTAATATTTTGTAGTTACTAAGTAAATGTTTCAGTCATTCTCCATGTTTCTGCTCTGAACAGCACAACTTAATTTAACGTTAAAGTTAAATACTCTATTTCTGGTACAAGATTTAATTTCTGTTGACTCCCACAAATTTCCAAGTTTTATGAAGGTTCTTCTTGCCTTTTGTATTCTTACTTTAATACCCCGGTATTCAGGCACATTTGTCTACAATACAACCTATATGCACATTTTTGTACCTCTTAAAGGGAGGCTTTCACCAGGAAACATCAGGTTTAACATTTGCTTAATTTATTCTCATTAACTATGTCTTTCCCTATGAATTTGTATACCTAATTGATGTGACCTCCCACCAAGTGTGTTAATTTATCTTGTATTTGATTTCATGTATGGGACAGGAGGGCAATGTCATCAGCAAAGTTAAGTCATCTATCTGCTCTGTAAGTGTCTAATGAATTCCATTTCTGGTAGTAATTATTAGTTTCTTCATAATCCAGTCTACAGTCGGAATAATAAAAGTAACAAAAGGGATAGTGTCAAAACCTGTTTTTATTTCAGATGTATCTGTTAGTCTTCCCTTATATCTATGCACACACTGCTACACAATCAATATGACGACAACATCAATGATCTGGTTAGGTATAAACAAAATTAATAGACAAGCTTGACAAAACCTCTTAATCTCAAAATCAATGCAGAAGTAACCTGACGAATAACAGAGGACAAATCAATTGAAACATCACAAAATACATACGGGCTTAGGCCACATCATTATTGACACATCTAGGATACATGATAAATAAAGAAAGGAACAAGAGTGTAAGCTAAGAACTGCACAAACTACAGCAATTCTAGCCAGGCTGAAACCAATAAAGAATGAGAAGAACATAGACATGAAAATCAAATTCAAGCCATGGCAACACTGGTTATCTCTCACACATGTGTATCCCAGGCCAACTCATGTGCAGGAGAAATATGGACACTAAACATACTCAAACAGACTGAAAATGCAAGCAAGGGAGATCAGATGCTTCACACACATCCTCTGAATTGTAAAAAAAACTGTAATCTACAGCCTATAGTAACTTTCAGTGTAGGGCAGGGGGGTCTTGAACCTGAGGAATTAAGGCCGCCTGGCTAGTGCAGTTGCTGCGAACTGTTAAGATTTTCTTATTGCCCTCGACAGAAAAAAATCAGCACCTTACCGAGGATTCAAACCTGGGTCTCTCGAAAGAGAACCTGGCATTCTTAGCCACTCTGCCAGCATAACAATATACAAATATTGTGTTTCAAATGTCAGTGTTCAGAATGTCTTTTGTCAGACATTGTGTGGGTGCAGGGTATCAGGTTGTGTGGGTGAGGCATATCATGAAATAATATGTGGGTGCAGGATATCAGGAGAATGTGTGGGTGCAGGATATCATCAGATAATGTGTGCATGTTGGATGTATATCATCAGAGAATGTGTGGGTGCAGGATATCATCAGACAAAGGTTGGGCCATATGATCACATAATGTGTTGGTGCAGGTTATTATCAGATAATGTGCGGGTGTAGGACATCATCACATAATGTGTGGGTGCATATCATCAGATAATGTGTGGATGCAGGATATCATCAGGTAATGTAGGGGTGTACTGCATCATCAGATAATGTGTGGGTGCAGGATATCATCAGATAATGTGTGGGTGCAGGATATCATCAGATAATGTGTGGGTGCACAATATTATCAGATAATGTGTGGATGCATGATGTCATGAGATAATGTGTGGATGCAGGATATTATGAAATAATGTGTAGGTGCAGGATATCATGAGATAACTTGGGTGCAGAATATCATGAGATAATGTTGGGGGGCCTAAAAATGTGCAACACTACACTTAGTGAAACAGTCCCAAGAACAAGAAAATGTCAGGGTCAACAATTTTATGGACAGGTAATATTCAAAAATGGACAGGGAAAATCCTAGCAAGGAGTTTGTGTTTTCAGAAATGTTCTTGGCAGGCAGCTTACCATTCTGCTGAAAAAGATTAAGCCAGATCAGGTAAAATTCAGGCGTAAAGAAATTGAACCCTTTGCCTTTTCCTATCCTCTTGCACATTTGCATTCCACCTTTCCCTCTACTGTGGTTTCCAGGAGGACATTATCTGCTGTTTATGCTCCAAAATATTTGATTTGTCCAATCCTAAACTCTTTAATAATTCTCTTTTCATTTCTAGTTTGCTTAAGACCTCTTTATTTGCCAATGTGACTTTCTATAATAGTTTTCTAGTTATCTACCTTTCAATGCATTCTTTCTTTCAACCACTTACAACATATTGTAATGTATAGTATAAGACTGCTCATGATTACTCTGAATTTTAAGCAATAATGTCGTTTTGGTATTGATTCAAATATTTCATATGTTGTCCAGCACAGTTGTTGCCATTCTGATGCCTTGTTTTATGTCGGTTTCACGTGTGCATATTTGTGTAATTATGAGACCGAAATAGGAGAAACTTTTTAGACATGTTCAAGACATTTCTTATTTATTTGTATTATCTGGATTTGCATCAGCCAAGCCAAATATAATAGTCTTGATGCTGATTAATGCACACTTAATCAATGAAAAAGTTAAAAAAAAAAAGAGAGAGAGAGAGAGAGAGAGAGAGAGAGAGAGAGAGAGAGAGAGAGAGAGAGAGGGAGGGAGGGAGGGAGGGAGGGAGAGAGAGAGAGAGAGAGAGAGAGAGAGAGAGAGAGAGAGAGAGAGAGAGAATGACACCGTTTGAATATGACAAGTAGTGAAGCTTGGGACACAACACAATACCAACAATAATGCCAGGATCAGACAATTTATAAAACATCACATAACATAAGCATATTCAGAAACACAATAGCTATATCAATTTGAACAAGCATGCATTAGTATACATAAACAACAAGAAAACAGAAATATTACGAAAGGGGAATATTCACAAATGTGCCATTACTGTTAATGAGACCATTCTAAAATAAGCCATGAAAAAAGATTTGAATATCTGGATAGCTGATATCAGGTGAAATGTATCACTGAAAGACTGACTATGTCAGGCCATGCATAACCTAAGTAGGGTTAATTGTGGTACAGCTGTGAAAATGCAATGAAACCAAAGATATATGGACAATAGAATTGGTTAGCTTTATAACAACACAAACACAAACATTTGATTGCAGCTTTAAAAAAAACCTTCATCAGCAAAACACATACACAAACAGATAAATAATAATAATAATAATAATAATAATAATAATAATAATAACAACAATAATAATGGAAAAAAAAACATGAATAATAATAATAAATAGACACAGTTAAGATATAATGATCCACACACATACAAATAATTAAATTAAGAAATGCCCTTTTCGTTTTCATTTCAAAATGAAAATCTGAACTCTTGAAAATGAAAATCTTCTAATGGAACAAATTCATTACTACAAAAAGATTAATACCACTGAATACTTTACTAAACTAAGCTATCATACTTTAACTGTTTATATGTAACTAATAATAGATATCTGACTGTAACTGATTTGCAGAGAAATTCGTTGCTCTTTCTTAGTTATTTCTGTTCTTGCTTTTGTGGCACCTCTGCATACAGGCAGATGAAAGGGTTATCTATCTATCTATCATTTATTAGCCTTTTTGCCTTATAACAACACTGCTGACTCTGGTCATTCATTAAGTACATTCTTTGTGATGTTTTATTAATATTTCAATATTTGTCTCTTTGTGATGTTTTATTAATGTTTCAATATTTGTCCACAAATCCTCCTACTTCTCATTACAGCTGTTCTTCTTTTGCAGATTTACTGTCTATTAAAAAAAAAATAAAACCAAGCCTGACCCAAAGGTCAACATTATAGTTTCTTATTGCAGAGACTAATTTGGAACTTATTAAACTGTATGGTACAATATTTGCTTTCTTTAACTCTTTTCACACCATTCATAAACTAGCTATAGGTACAGACAGGAACAAGGATCTGTCAACATTTTAAGTGAATTGTTTACGCCTTCTATCTATCACTACGCAGTCAATAGGTTTATTTGTTTGATGTTGTTACAATGTCTTATCTAAATTGCACAACGGTTATGATTTCTAGTATGTTATCTAGATGGCACCACAGAGGCGTAGTCGTTAGTTTGTTTGTTTACTAAGACATTGGTCTTGGTTCAATTCCCAGGAAAGGTAGGATTATTTGTTTCTGACCTGCACAGTTTTGAGGTTGATCTGGCTTCAGAAAATGGGCATCAGAAAATTTTCACAATTTTCTGCAAATGTGTGAAGGAAAGGTGGCGAGGTGGGTTAGTTATCTTGCTACTCCGCCACATTATGCCATGGCCTAGAATGTGTGAACACTTCACACCATAATGGCATTTCTTCTTCTCCCTACATCTTTTGAGGGGAGTGTGTGACACCTAGTTATGCACCTCAAAGGTCAGAATGGTCAATTTCGGCATGCATTTGTTTAAGGTTTACTTCCTCCAGACATATTCCATCCAAAGTAATGAGTTATATCTACACATGGATACATTTTCTTTTCCTAACAATTTTGTCATGGCCTTATGGCCTACTCTGTGCAATTTCCAACTGCCATGGGATTTTTAACGTGCACAACTTGCGCAAGGGACCTCCTGTTTTTCATTATCCAAGAATTAGGTATCTGATCTCACTACCCAAGAGATCAGGGGTACATGCAATACCATTAGCTACACATGGCTCCTGGAAAAATGCCCAGCCCCCAGCTGTGAACAAACACTGTACCTGTAACTTGTCTGAGGGGGACACCATACCCTCCCAGTCATGACTTCCCCCATACACAATAACATTTTATTATACTGTGGGACTTCCTTATGGTCTTTCATCTTCTTACATATTATCAAGCAACTATTACCTGTTACCACACACACTTTTATCTCTTTTGCCAGGACATGATCATTATAACCTCTTTCATACTAAGAAACTTCATAATTTCAGTCTCAGAAGGTATCAGCAGTTGGCCAAGGAAGGGTGGAAGCCAATATTAATACCATTATTTACCATTTAGCATTACCATTAACTATAGCATAAGATGTGCATATTGTAAATCTACTACAAATATGTCATATTACCCTGCAGTTTTTTTTCCTACATGAATGTAACATACATATTACATAACATATAATTTGTGCGTGAAAGATGAGTGTTTGGGAGGGCTGAATGTAAGACAGGCTTGTGTAGCCAATTTGTGACCCTTTGAAAATAAAGTTTGTTCATAATTTCTTTTACATCAATCTTCCCAGTTGTCAATAAGCTTTCCAGTTTATTCCTCCTTATAACGTGGCCAAAAAATCCTGACTACCTCCATCTAATTTCTCTAATTAATTTACAGTTTTCATGTGTATCATAATAACCACATCACGTGTACTACTTTCATAATAATTAATTATATGTTAGATGCTTTACAGGACGTCACAGTGAACCCCAGCATTTTTTGGCTGTTTGTAATTTCTTGGCAATGTACGTTCAGTAGTTTGCCAATGCTATTGTTAATTATATAGACCCTTTAAAAAAAAAGATGATATTTCTTTATAATGCTCTGGATAAATGCAAGAAGTATGCACAATCACAAATGACACATTGATTGGTACACATGAAGAATAGCCAATCATACAAAGCCTGTTCTTGGGACAGAAAAGGTTAAGTATATAACTGACACCTTTGATATATGAAACCCTCTTAATCAGCCACAGTAACATTAAAACAGTCATGTTTTTATTGCCATATTAAGTTAGTTAGTTGCATATCCTTTACAGAATGTTGCATTCAACACCAGCATTTTTTGCTGCCGTGATCTCTTGGCAAGTTTACATTCTGTAGTTTGCCATTGCTTTCTAAATAAGCAGCACCCATATCATTTTTTGAAAAACCAACGCAACACAGTCTGCTGCCAAATTGTGCACAGCTGTGTTTCGAACGTTGGGTATGCGGGATCACAAAATGCGTCCATAACCGTGGAGCCAGCCATTGTCATATTACTAACACTTAATAGGCCAGTTTTTCTGAATGAATGAAAGTCATAGAACTTTCATAGTCAGGTAAACAACAACCTTCTGGAGAGTACAAACAATCATAGAACTCTCTTAGTCAGATAAACAACAGCCTTCTGGACAGTACAAACAGTCATAGAACTTTCCTAGATAAACAACAGCCTTCTGGACAGTACAAACAGTCATAGAACTTTCATAGTCAGGTAAACAATAGCCTTCTGGAGAGTACAAACAATCATAGAACTCTCTTAGTCAGATAAACAACAGCCTTCTGGACAGTACAAACAGTCATAGAACTTTCCTAGATAAACAACAGCCTTCTGGACAGTACAAACAGTCATAGAACTTTCATAGTCAGGTAAACAATAGCCTTCTGGAGAGTACAAACAATCATAGAACTCTCTTAGTCAGATAAACAACAGCCTTCTGGACAGTACAAACAGTCATAGAACTTTCCTAGATAAACAACAGCCTTCTGGACAGTACAAACAGTCATAGAACTTTCCTAGATAAACAACAGCCTTCTGGACAGTACAAACAGTCATAGAACTTTCATAGTCAGGTAAACAATAGCCTTCTGGACAGTACAAACAGTCATAGAACTTTCATAGTCAGATAAACAACAGCCTTTTGGACAGTACAAACAGTCATAGAACTTTCCTAGATAAACAACAGCCTTCTGGACAGTACAAACAGTCATAGACCTTTCCTAGATAAACAACAGCCTTCTGGACAGTACAAACAGTCATAGAACTTTCCTAGATAAACAACAGCCTTCTGGACAGTACAAACAGTCATAGAACTTTCCTAGATAAACAACAGCCTTCTGGACAGTACAAACAGTCATAGAACTTTCATAGTCAGATAAACAACAGCCTTCTGGACAGTACAAACAGTCATAGAACTTTCCTTAGATAAACAACAGCCTTCTGGACAGTACAACAGTCATAGAACTTTCATAGTCAGGTAAACAACAGCCTTCTGGACAGTACAAACAGTCATAGAACTTTCCTAGATAAACAACAGCCTTCTGGACAGTACAAACAGTCATAGAACTTTCCTAGATAAACAACAGCCTTCTGGACAGTACAAACAGTCATAGAACTTTCATAGATAAACAACAGCCTTCTGGACAGTACAAACAGTCATAGAACTTTCCTAGATAAACAACAGCCTTCTGGACAGTACAAACAGTCATAGAACTTTCCTAGATAAACAACAGCCTTCTGGACAGTACAAACAGTCATAGAACTTTCCTAGATAAACAACAGCCTTCTGGACAGTACAAACAGTCATAGAACTTTCCTAGATAAACAACAGCCTTCTGGACAGTACAAACAGTCATAGAACTTTCCTAGATAAACAACAGCCTTCTGGACAGTACAAACAGTCATAGAAATTTCCTAGATAAACAACAGCCTTCTGGACAGTACAAACAGTCATAGAACTTTCATAGTCAGGTAAACAACAGCCTTCTGGACAGTACAAACAGTCATAGAACTTTCCTAGATAAACAACAGCCTTCTGGACAGCACAAACAGTCATAGAACTTTCCTAGATAAACAACAGCCTTCTGGACAGTACAAACAGTCATAGAACTTTCCCAGTCAAGATAAACAACAGCCTTCTGGACAGTACAAAAGGTAAGGTTAAAAGGTTAAAAACAAGAGGACCCACTTCCCTTCTGGCTTGGTCTCTTTCCACAGATGGCAAGCCACCTGACAAGAGCAGATCATAAAGCACAAACTTGGCAGCTCTAGCAATAACTCCCAGGGGTCTCCAGAAAAATGCACCCATAGACTTAATGAAGCAGTTCAGAAACAAACCCATAACCTTCAGAGTGCAAGGCAGATAGTTTGATAACTTTGAGAAGGGACCCCACCCCCACAAAACAAAAGACAAAGCCAAGTGACTTGGTAACAAATTCCAATACTCATGGAATTACTGACTAAATGGAGAATTGGAAGGCATAGGCAGAAACATAAAATTGAGATTGAAGAAAACATTATTGAATGATATCAACACCAGATATTGTGGCCATACTACAAAGAGACACTATCTCCTTTTTTAAGGCTGGCTTGAGGGATAGGTGGAGGGGAGAGATGCATGGGGAAGATAAAGAATTCTGTTTCCACACCTTTGGGCCTATTGGGTATATGGTGCTAGTCTCATATTTGTATAAACCTACTGTCACTGGATGGGATGATATGGTCAATATCACGCTGCCTTTACTCCACAGGACATATTCTAATACCCATTTTAGTCTGTGTCAACATGGAATCCAGTTCAATGTTTAAATAATCCCCGCCTCAATGGGAATTTAAACACACGACCACTGGGAGGCAGGCAAGTATGCTAGCCACTGCACTACTGCGGTTTCCCATATACACGTAAATAAATATTTGTGTGTGACTCTCTCTCTCTCTCTGTGCGAGAGAGAGAGAGAGAGAGAGAGAGAGAGAGAGAGAGAGGAGAGAGAGAGAGAGAGAGAGAGAGAGAGAGAGAGAGAGAGAGAGAGAGAGAGAGAGAGAGAGAGAGTAAATGAACCAATGAACACACACACACACACACATATACACATACATATATATGACATGTAGAGTGATCAAAGAATGTCTGGTGCTTTACTTAGTATAGAATGTGTCAACATTAAAGTGTCAAGGTATCCTTGTCATGTGTGCTATGACTTCCTAGTTTAGAATGTGTCAACATTAAAGTGTCAAGGTATCCTTGTCATGTGTGCTATGACTTGCTAGTTTAGAATAAATTACCATGCAGTCTTCAACTTTGTACATAATGAATGCCGACATCTGCTGCCAGACATGAAAACAGCTTAGAAGCAATAACTTATGATAATTAGATGTATTCAAGCCATTATTTGAGAAGCAAAATATGAAACATAAGTGCACAACATTTTCAGCCGGCATTCTTTAAGGTGTGAGCAGGCTGTCAAATGGTGTTTTTAAATTTGCAGACACAGAATCTCAGCCCCACTAAGCCAGATTTTTCACCCACTGGAGGTAAAATTAAAAACCTAGCCTACACACTGAGTGATGTTAGCAAAGGCAAGTGGCTTGTGTGTCTCAGCCCTCTCTAAATAGCAGACAATTAAATAATGTAATAATCTTAAAAAGATTATAAATGCTTTTCTTACATATTTAAAAAAAACCATGATATAAGCCTGTTGAGTAGATTCTAAAACTAATAAACAATGCAAATATTTATCGTAAAAACAGAAGTTAGAATCCAGTTACTAGCTTTTAACAGGTTATATTTGAGGGGTTAGAAAACTTGATTAATACGAGACCAAAACTTACCAGGATCATCTTAAAAAAAATTGTCTTCCTGTTCGGATACTTAGAAATACTATATCTTAAATGGCTCCTGGACATGTCTTCAAAACACGCACGCCACAATTTTCTGGTGTTAGTGCCAAAAACATTAGCCTGAAATGCTACAAACTTTTACCGCCAAAAAAAACCCCCACACATGATAACATATTACAAATGACCCCCCTTAGTGGTCTGCTGGTGCCTCTGACTATGAATGAATGAAGTCCACCAGTGAAACTATTAACCTAAGATAACTTTAAAAAAACAAGTTAGTTGCACGCCCTTTACATGGTGTTGCAGTCAATGTCAGCATTCATTGACTGTCTGTGATTTACTTGGCAATTTTAGTTCAGTAGTTTGCCATTGCTTTCTGAATGACTGATGTATCATACCATCAAAATCAATCCAAAGTAGTCTGTTTCCAAACTGCCTGCAGTTGGTTTCTAACTCCCACTGGTATGTAGGGGAATGATAAAATTGCCCACTCCACTACCCCTTAAAGTCACAGATGCTGGTTAAGAAACATGTTCTGGAAATGCAGAGTTGGTGCAATGTCCACCAGGTGTTTCAAAGATAGTGGTGATACCTAGTCATACTGCAATAACTATACCAATTAATATATTAACTCCCTGTCTAATATCTAGTGTTGTTAAAGATGACATTTGCACATAATGATATGTTTCACGGGTGCCTGGTTATTTAAAACATCTTTAAGCAGCAAGGATTGTTTGCTGATAATCTAGTTTGTACTCTACATCAGAGCTTCACAAAGCAAGGGCTATGTAAAGACAATTGCTGGTCATCGGTAATTGTATTTTTTATATCATTATTGTGCATAGTCTCATATGTACTGATTTTATAATACACTGAGGGTTTCATGAACATTTTGTTCAATTAAATTGAATGAAACAATTTGAAAACTTTGAGAAATCCTGCCTTATATATCAACAATTTTCACTTTTTTCCATTTCTTGCTTGTTTGTAGTAAACAAATGTGCTTTTTAACAATAATTGTACAATACCATTAACATGTACTGACATACATATCATTTCATTCACATAATTCTACCATGTATTACTGAGTTTCTGAATCTTTAAAAAGCGATAAAAATAAACAATGTTTTTTAAAATGAATCCTGAAACCAAAAAAGAAATACCCTGCTCTGATGCTTGCACATATTAGAACTCTCTGGGTTAGATCATAATACAAGTGTAATGTTTTATAAAATATAACTTACTTGTTTGCTGCTCTCTGGACACTATCTGCGTCATCTCCTACTTCAATCTGTTCCACAGTTGACACAAACCCATCCAGCAATTCTTCCAGCTGTGTGTTCATGCTATCCAATAAATCTGCCTTTAATTGCTGGAGAGATAAACAAGAATGTTTTAAAATCTTGATGACTTACAATGCAAGAAGGAATGAGTGATTCAGAACAGTTTAACAATACTTCTTCTTCTTCCCATTCAATATTGTTTTCGTTTGTTTGGATGCAGTTGTGTTGATTCAGTATACAGCAGATGAGGGCGCTGCATGGTCTCGAGGCATGATGTCCGCCTCAAGTGCTGGAGGTCCCGGGTTCAGGCCCCGGTGAGGACTGGGATTTTTTCACGAGGACTTCTAGTAATAAAATTTCCCCTGGTCTCTGGGTAGTGAGATCGGACACCATGCGTGTATTGTTGCGCACGTAAAAAATCCCTTGGCAGTTGGAAATCGAAAAAGAGTAGCCTAGCGGCGCTGCCCGGACAAAATTTCGAGTTAAAAATCTACCCAAAGTATTTCAGGATCCTCGCCGGTGCTACGGAGTTCGTGCACTGAGCTGAGTTTCTCCCGACTCATGTTTAAGTTAGGAGGAGAATTGAGCACTTATGGGTTACACCCGTGTGCCGTGATGTTGATCCATCGACTAAACTAAACTAAACAGCAGAGGTGTGATATTTGCACCCTACGACCAATACATCCAATTGCTACTAGCATTTGATGATTAGGTTTTTCGTAGGACTTTCCAGCCTCGAAGTCTTGACATAATTTTTCCCCCCCTCCATCTACAGGTAACACACCAACTTGCCCGAGGAGAACAGCCAGATGCATGCTAATCGACCCACAAAGGAAGGCAGGCACAGAACACAGACATTCTCCATCATCCAAGGATGCTTCCATATGTGCAGAGTTGACACATGATGCTCTGGTATTGGGTCCATCTAAGGAGTCATCACGTCCTGAACATGGCTGCTTTGCCTCACTTCTGTATATTGAGCCCCCCGTTCACCACAATTCATCTATAAAAAACTAATATTCTAGTAAAAGCCCACAAAGTGTATAAAAGTGTATGGCAACAGTTATTAAATTTGTGGAACAAAATCCTTGAAGAAATATTAAAAACTTCACATATATCGACATGCAGAGTAAATATATCTACATATGTAAAAAAAAGTGCTGATCTCTGCATTCACACTGAGAACAATGTAGTAATTTTATCACCAGGAATGTGCACAGCTGTGAACAAGGTGTTATATGGCAGTATAGTAAAACATGGTGATCAAATTATTTTTCCACCAATGAGCTGTGGTGGGGTTGCATCAGGAACAGAAATGAATAAATAAACATAATTCTTGTGGATAAATGAAGCATGTTCATGCAGGCGCTTAAGGCTTAGCGGCAGTGAATGCAGTTTCACATTCCCATACATTGGGTTTGAAATCTGCCACAGAAAATTTGGAGGCAGACCAACGTGTGATGATTTTCACAATGGTATGAGCATCAGTCGTACAGAAAGCTATGGCAAACTACTGAATATAAATTTCCTTAGAAAATAAACAGTAAAAAATGCTGGGGTTGGTTGTGATGTCCTTTAAAGGTCATGCAATTAACTGTTTATACTTGTTCATGAACAAATCAACACAGTTTGTCACAATCTCCGCTTTAGTCGTCCTTAAATTTGAATATTCAAGTGCTGTTTGGCATTGTCATACAGGACTGAAACCTAGCATCATTGTGACAAAACGTCAGTGGCCCATGTCCTCAGGCCTTCTTTGGGTTTGGGTAAACAGGGGGAAACAGCTTTCGGGAACCCTCAGTTCTCTTATTCGCTCAATCACCATGGAAGATAGTTCTCTGGGATACTTTAACAACACGATCTTTTAATAGAACGATTAGATATATGTCTTGTCTTGGGGAAAACCCGATAGGGCGCCTTACACCAAATACACACCAGTGCAACTTCTGGTGCAATTCATGTCCGTTCCAATACCTACAGTTTGGTATTTGCAGCATGTCTATTTAATTCAAAGATTAGGACAACACTGCAGCCTACTACTGGGGAATTGAAAGGTAATAATTGGGTTTTATTTAATACTGCTAGACCTTGGTCTATAAAGCTAACTGGTTGTCTCGACTAGTGAGACGAATTGGCGAAACGGCAGTCTTGCCATATTGGGAGTGGGTTGACCGTTGGCCAATCTAGCTAAGCGTCTTGTTCTTGGCATTGCCTGGGAACGAATCTGAGCAATATAGCTTCCCAGATGATTTCACTTGTTCTTGGCAGCAGATGGACGGGGGCTATCTTTCCTCCTACGGCCTGAACTCTGCATACTGTCATCTTTCATTTGACTATAAACTTTACCTATCCACGGATTTCCACCATCTATGATCTATCTTCTTGAGCCGAAAGAGGGTATCCACTGGGCTATCTCTTTCATCTTTTAGCGGATAGGGTGGCCGGGTGAACTGAATAGTTACTGGTCGATAAGATCATCTAGTTCTACGTGTAAGGTGAGGCACTGCCGGTACATTGCGGCGACAGCTCAGACAATAGCGGCGGCCGGAAGGAGTAGTATCTTCTTTCCTATGCTTGCTGAGAATAGGGAACTACACTTCTTTCCATGCAGACCCACTACTATAATATTAGTTAAGCACATTAGGAAATGCACATAATTACGCACACCACACCACAAGAGCTTTGTCGTGAGAAAGGCATGGTTTGAAAGTGAGAGGGAAGCCGGGAAACGAATGTGCCCAATAATAATAAAGGCATGGTATGAGTGTAGAGAGTGAGTCTTGTATGCAAAGAGTTCATAAGGTAAAACGACAGGACATTCGTCAAGCTGAAGGCCTAGTCTAGGAAAGACGCCGCCAATCCAGGATCCTCTTGTCAGGTCAGGCCAATTCAATCAGGTCTCTTGATTATTACTATTATATATATATATATATATATATATATATATATATATATATATATATATATATATATATATATATATATATATATATATATATATATTGTTTTAACAACTGATATGCTGAGACCAGTAGGAGTCTCCATGTCGGCTGTACCTGAAGTTTACGCTGGAGGCTTTCACTATTGTTTGTCATCTCCAGGGTCCTCTTCTTTTGGACGTGACTAAATCGGACAGTATCAACAGGGCTTCTATGCTAAAGCTATATACTCCTGATGAAGCCAGGTCAAGGTATTGACCATACCACACATGGTGTTACTAACTCTGAGAGAGAGGCAAGGTTGGTCTTGGGCAAATGACAATTTGCTAGTGATGACGCATCTCAAGTCCTTTCAACGACATAGGCTCGAGAGCAGTTAGTTTCTTGTCTGGGCCTACGCATGATCATCCTGCATACCCATTTTGTACAGGACAGTGAAAGGCACCTATCCATTACACCTTCATGAACAATTCCCATTATTTGAAATCATAATTCAGTTCCCAATCCATGAAAACCTTGTGCCAAATGAACTTAATTGACTATGAATGGAAGTCCTCACAAACCAGTGGCTTTGGTTCTACAGCGACCTGTTGTTAGCCCAACGTACCGGGAGGGAAAGCAAGGAGGACTTAAGATTCGGTGAGCGATATGTGGACAGAACGGACCTTGACTACAGCTTGGTCTATGATGTAAAGCCATGATGCTCTGTGTCTGAACTGAATTCTGTGTCCCGGTTTTGTCTGTTTAGAACTATCTGTTTTAACTGCCTTGATGTTTTCCTGTGCTGTTCTTGATTTTGTTAATAAAATTACTTTCAAGTTATTCTGACGATCGTCATGTTATGTTTGTGTCAGCCAGAAAGACACTGCAGGAAATAGGTCCCGAGGTCGAAAGAGAGAGTGACAGTGAGTCCGGGGAACGGAGGAGGGTTGGCAAGCAAAGACCTATCCCAGTCAGGGCTATAGAAGATTATTTAAACATTGTGTCAGGGCTATTTGGGACCCTCCACGTAGCTTGTTACAATCATAGGGGATTGAAACTTAGGCATCATCCACTAATGCGTGGATATTATAGCACTCTCAGCTTGCCCTGAGCTTACAGATGTCTATAATATATATTTTAGCACTCTCAGCTTGCCCTGAGCTGACTGATGTCTATAATATATATTTTAGCACTCTCAGCTTGCCCTGAGCATGCAGATGTTTATAATATATATTTTAGCAGTCTAAGCTTGCCCTGCGCTTACTGATGTCTATAATATATATTTTAGCACTCTCAGCTTTCCTTGAGCTTACTGATGTCTATAATATATATTTTAGCACTCTCGGCTTGCCTTGAGATTACTGCTGTCTATAATATATATTTTAGCACTCTCAGCTTGCCCTGAGCTTACTGAAGTATATAATATATATGTTAGCACTCTCAGCTTTCCTTGAGCTTACTGATGTCTATAATATATATTTTAGCACTCTCAGCTTGCCCTGAGCTTACTGATGTCTATAATATATATTTGAGCACTCTCAGTTTGCTGGTCTCCCTGGTGAAGGTGTTAAGGACATTGTTCGTAATCCTGTATACTCTCATATGAAACACAACTGTGTGAGATTCGGCAGCAGATCGCATCACGGTTTCTTGTGGAGGATATGTACGTAAAACTTGCCAAGACATCAACAGCAGCTGAAAAATACTGGTGTTGACTGCAATGTCCTGTAAAGGATATGCGAAAAGAAAAAAAAACAACAACAACTCTCAGCTTGCCTTGAACTTACTGATGTTTATAGTATATATTTGAGCATTCTCAACTTGCCCTGAACTTACTAATGTCTATAATATATATTTTAGCACTCTCAATTTGCCTAGAACTTACCGATGTCTATAATACATATAAGGGGCATTAATTTGAAATCCGTTCGTGCCGCACTGTGTGTAATTGCGTACGTTGACCATGATTATGTCATAGTCATGTGATAAGTACTGACCAATGAATAAAAGAGCACATGCTTATCATTCCATGATGCATAGGTTCTGTTTCTGACCGTTGAGAAAATGGCCGGGTTGATCCAAAATCCATCCAAAGAAGCTCAAAGAGCGGTGATTCAGTTTCTTTCATTTGAAGGAATGTTGACCAGTGGACATTCATCGAAGAATGCAGGCAGTGTACGGTAACAAATGTGTGTCAAAGACAAAAGTGACAGACTGGGCACGAATGTTTCGGAAAGGACGTCAGTTCACGACAGATCTTCGACGGCCGGGTCAAGCGCATATTGTTGCAACAGAAAAAACCATCGCCAAAATTGATGCAGCAGTACAGATGAACCGTTGTCGAAGCATACGTTCGCTAGCGAAAGAATTTGATGTGTCAATTGGGACAATTCAAAAGGTCGTTCGTAAGAAACTGCAATATCGGAAGGTGTGTTCACAGTGGGTACCACGGATGTTGACCGACCACCAAAAAGAGGAACGCATGGGATGGTGTTTGAACCACTTGCTGCGTTACAGAGTGGAGGGTGATGCATTTCTCTTCCGCATAGTGGCAGGCGATGAATCATGGTGTCACCACTTTGAGCCGAGCAGCAAAAGAGAGAGCATGCAATGGAAGCATGCTGGATCACCAAAAGCCAAAAAATTCAAGTTACAGGTTTCCGCTGGTAAGGTTATGCTGAGCGCATTTTTTTACCATGAAGGGCTATTGTTGGCCGACTTTAAAGAACCTGGTGTCAACACCAACTCTACCCACTGCTTGCAAACACTAGACAAGCTGCAAAAAGCCATCAAGAACAAATGACCTGACATGCTTTCTCGCGGTGTGATTTTGTTGCACGACATTGCTCGTCCGCATGTCGCAAAGATTGTGCAGGAAGCATTAGCAAGGAAGAAGTGGGAAATTCTGCAACATCCAGCCTATAGTCCTGATTTGTCACCATGTGATTTTCATTTGTTCGGACCTCTAAAAAAAAAGCTCTCAAGGGGCAACGATTTCACACAGATGCAGACGTAATGAACTTGGTAAACACTTGGTTCAGTGAGCAACCACAATCCTTTTTTGCGGACGGCATTCGCCGCCTACCTAAGCAATGGGATGCTTGCCTGAATGCCTACGGCGACTTCTTCTGACCAACCCATGGTGCATAATTCATTCAAAATGAATGCTTTGTTTAATTCTACCACACCTGTTAATGTTTCTTTCATGCTTTTGTAATAAAGCCACTGGAACGGGTTTCAAATGAACATCCCTAATTCTTTAGCACTCTCAGCTTGCCTTGAACTTACTGATGTCTATAATATATATTTTAGCACTCTTATCTTGCCCTGAGCTTACTGATATATATATAGATATATATCATCATCATCAAGTGCCGTGCCGGCTGGCGTAGGCGTTCATGACTCTCCACAGATCTCGGTCTTTGGTGTTCTGGAACAACTCTGCTGATGATATTCCTCCATGCCACTGTCTCAATCCGCCCAGCATCATTTCTCTTGGTCTGCCTCTCTTCCCCTCGATCTTTCCAGTTGTCACGATGTTCTCCAATGCCTCTCTTCTCATCACATGACCAAAGAAAGCTGTTTGTCACTTTCTTATTGTTGTATATAGTGTTCTAGTTTCATTAGCATCTTTCAGGCAATCGTTGTTAGTTACTCTGGCAGTCCAAGGAATTCGCAACATTCGTCTTAAAAACCTGCACTATATATATATATATATATATATATATATATATATATATATATATATATATATATATATATATATATCTTGCCGGTCTCTGTGGCAAAAGGCTTGCGAACGCGGTTCGTGAGTCGCTTACCAGGTGTTTGAAACTCAGCTGCGACCGATTTGTGCAGCAGACCGTGTCGCATCGTGTTGGTATGGGAGCCAGTCATTCAGAAAGCAATGGCAATGACCCAATGACTGAATGCAAAAATTTGCCTAGTACATCAACAACAGCTGAAAAATGCTGGTGTTGACTGCAAAGTCCTGTAAGGGATATGCAAAAAAAAAAAAAAAAAACACACACACGCATGCACGCACGCACACACACACACACACAAAGAGAGAGAGAGAGAGAGAGAGAGAGAGTGAGAGAGAGGGAGAGAGAGAGAGAGAGAGAGAGAGAGAGATGAGAGAGAGAGAGAGAGAGAGATTATATTATATACTTTATCACTCTCAGCTTGCCCTGAGCTGACTGATGTCTATAATATATATTTTAACTAAAACTGGTGTGTAAAAGGGAAAGGTAGTCCCACAGCAGAGATATGGCCATCAGAATGCGAAATGTTAAACGGTTACATATTATGGGCCACAAAACATGAGTTAGTGGTGGCCAGTTTCCTTCCTTGTCACAGAGTCTCCGTGGCGAAGTGGTCAAGCCATTTGAGGTCAAGCCATTTGACTCGGGCTCTGAAGGTTGTGGGTTCAATTCTGGGCCGCGTCCTTCGGTTCACGAGTGAAATTTTTCGGAGACCCCTGTGGGGCGTCGCTAAAACTATGGAGTTTGTGCAAAGAAACCAAGGATGTGCCATACTTGGAGCAGGATTTTTCCTTTAAATGTTCATAAATTGTTATATATCTTAAGCATCAGTTATTTTTCAGTTCTGGTAAAAACTAATGCTCATGATATATATATGTATTATGTATGTATGTATGAAGGAATCAGTTTAAACTTCAAAATCAAGTTAAAAAGAAAGACATAGCTAGACAAACATTTCCAACCACAATGACTGGCCTCCTATCACAAATGTTGGGACAGACAATATCAGTCCCACTATACTGGTCTAATTGTTGGGACAGAAACATATCAGTCCCACATACTGGACTTCCATCACGAATGTTGCAGATCTACAAATTGATGGGAAAGACCTTAGACTTGCAAAAAATATATACTGGAAATAATAAGCTGTCCATAAAGATTGATAATGAAGTAGGTCAATATCAGCCTATTAAGAGATGTGTGAGACAGGGATGTGTAATGTCTCCAGATCTTTTTTCCCTGTGTGAAAGTATTTTCAGAAATGTAGAAGATATAAAAGGAATCATCACGGTTGGGGGGTGTTGTTAACATCAATAACATTACATATGTGGGTGATACAGTCTTGATTGCAGACAATGAACAGCACCTGCAAAATTTAGTAGATGCGGTTGTTGCACACAGTGAACAACAAGGGTTAGAATAAAATTGTAAGACACAGATTATGGTCATTACTAGGAAGAAGAAAATACCTACAATATACTATACATCCATCATGTGCCATGCCGATAAGCATAGGTGGTCATGTTTTGCCATCTCACTCGATCACCAGAGTCGTGGATCAGCTCCGTGTTTCTGTCTTGACCATGCCATGTGGCCAAGCCATCCAGGTATTTACTTCTTGGTCTTCCCCTTGGTCTCTTCCCTTCAATCTTGCCAGTTGTCACCAAGTTCTACAAGTTTTGTAATACATGATATTCTTGGCGTCTGTATAGAAGGTAGTTTGCCATTGCTTTTCTTCCTAGCAGTGACCATACTGGTCGATGACCGTATCCATGTCTCCCAAAAAAGAGATCCTCTGCCTACCATCGTGAAGCTGGAGACCATAGCCTACAACTATCCGTTGGCTGCTCTTCAACTTCATCCACCACCTGCACCCATGGCTTCATGTAACCCTGATTGGGGGGCTAAATGGTACTCCACCTTGCCCATGGGTGTCCTGTAGGCTAGCGGAGGGAAGGAGGCACCTCACTTCTCCTTTAGTTAGTTAGTTAGTCGACAGATTATTCTCATTGCACATCAAACCATTCTGTCCATAAGTGCTCAGATCCACTCCTCAGCAAATCCCGCAGCATGTAACCGCTAACGACACCAGTTCTGTGTTGGTTTATCAATCTTCTTTAGCTTCCTGCATAGTGTTCTTGTTTGGCCACAATCAATCAATCAATCATGTGCCATGCCGGAAAGCGTGGGCGGTCATGACTCGCCATTTCACTCGGTCACCAGCATCGTGAATCAGCTCAGTGTTCCTGTATCGTCTATGCCATGTGGCCAAGCCATCCAGGTATTTTCCTCTCGGTCTTCCTCTTGGTCTGTTCCCTTCGATGTTGCCAGTTGTCACTAAGTTCTCCAATCCATTTCTTCTCATAACATGTCCAAAAAATGTTGACTGTCTTATGTCTAATTTCTCTAATCAATTTATGACTTTCATTTGTCTCCTGTAGTACTTGGTCATTGGTTTTTCTGTCTGTCCATGGCATTCTTTGCATTCTCCTCAGATACCACATTTCTGCAGCCATCAGATGTTTTTCAGCTTGACTGCACATTGTCCAAGTTTCACATTCACAACTTTTAATTTTCTGTTCTCGGAGTCTGACCTTGATTAACAGTCATCGCTTGGTTCTCGCAAAAGTCTTACTTCTCGTAGAGCATTCAGAATGTCAGCCTGGTCCATGGCACGTCAACCCTCCACAGTAGCCTTACCTGCAAGATTGTCAGCCCACTCATTTCCTTGTACTCCCGCATGCCCTGGCATGAAGATGAAACTAATCTTTGCCAGCCGAGACCACTCCAGAGACAGCAACCACTCTCTTCGGATCCACCCCATCTCTATCCTCTTGAGCATGCTCATCGAGTCGCTAAGGAAACATGCCCTAGTGAATGTCTGTGTCTCGAGCCATGTTATTGCTTTACATACTGCCGTGACTTCCATAGTCAGGCTACTTGTAGTCACAACAAAAGCACCAGAGTCCTCCTTCACAATTCTCCATCCGGCCTGAGCCATAAAGGCCTATGAGTTTCTCACATGTCGGATGACCGACCCATCTGTGTAAATGACAGCATCACCGTCTAACGAATCCTCGAAAATAAACGCTTCTACTTCCGCCTCCACAGCAGCTGGATTTTCGTGTCTGCGATTTCTGTCTAGTTGGATGCAAACTGAAAAGGACGTACAGAAATCTGTTGGCACTTGTACCCACTCCTCGTCAGGTTCTAAGTCCTCAAGTGAACACACCAGTTGAAGAATGTCTTCGGCTTGAGCCATCCACGACCTTCTTCTTTTTAACCTGCTGCCCTTCACCTTCATAATTTCACTGTGCAGTGGATGTTGTGTGTTTGCGTTAACTCTGAGGTAGGCACGTGCTCTGCAAATTTGTATTCTGTCTTCAATGGCTGGAAAATTAAGAAGGTAGCGCATCGCCCTGCATACTGTATCTTTTGACCATCCAAGACTAATGCGTATAGCTTCTTTCTGTATCCTTTCCATCCTTTCTATCTGCTTACGGCTGAGTCAGGATCACCATCGCTTACTCAAAAACAGACATAAACAGCCCCTCATACAGAAGACACAGATGGCGCTGCTCACAGTTTGCTGCCGCCAGCATCCGCATAGCAGCCAAACCCCACTTGGCCTTCGTTATCAGCTGGTCTATGTGCTCATTATAGGCAAGGCTTTGAATCAAAACATATCCCCATTTAATTCATTGCCTGCATTCTTTCCACAGTCTCTGAACACAGATTTACAGTTGGTGTTGGAGTGTTGACAATATGATTATTGTTGCCTTCGTTGGGTTGACCATTGTCCCAGCTTCAACACACCAAGTACTTATGCGATTGAGTTCGGTTTGTAGTTCCACAGCAACCTGATCTCTATCCTTACCCTGACGATACACACTAAAACATCCTTGGCATATGACAATGTCCTCCCCCATCCAGTGATCTGCTCGCTGGTGATTCTCACAGTGTAGGCACCAGAGATAATGGTGATCCTATGTGGTAGACCAGGATATATTGTTGTTGTTTCCGAAGTCCAACTGCCACATCTAAATACTACTTTCTGTTGGAAGAGGGCTGCAGCGATCCTAACTAAGAAGGAAAGGACTTATCTTGAGTTCAAGAACCTGAAGCACTGAAAAATCCAATGGTACTCTGTTGTATCCGTCCTCAAGATTAATTGCTGCAGCAAAGGTTTCAACGCCTGAGTGGAAACCTTCATAGATATCATGGTCAAAAACTGCTGCATTGATCCAGGTTTCTCTTTTTGGACGGTACCCTCCCAGGATAGGTGGTAAGACACCTTGCCTCTCTAGCTGGCTTGATAATTTTCTGGCAATTAACTTCTCCAGCAGCTTGCCTATTGTATTCTGCATGGTTATTACTCGATATCCCTGCATTTGTGTGTGGCCTTTGCCAGGCTTCGCCAAGGGAATCAGACAGCTGTGTAACCACTCCTCCTTGATGCTAGCACTCCCTATACTGTTGTTGTACATGTATGCTAGTTTCTCTAGCTCATTGTCGGTACACCTATTGATATCATATCTTATGCCTGCTAGTTTCTCTAGTTCAGTTGTCGGTACACCTATTGATGTCGTCGTATCTTATGACATCTGGCCCTGGAGCATTGTTTTTTTATCGTAAAGCACAGCCTTGATTTCTTTCACTGTCACTGTATCTTTATCCAAATTGTTCTGGGCCTTGCACCTGTCTGAGGTGACCTCCTTGGCAAGATTTTGGCCTCTCATGTCTGTCTGGTTACTCTGCTCTAGATAGCGTTTGAAGAGGGCTTTGCCCTTGTTCTCGTCAGTCCTCTGCCTGATGAGGTCAGCACTTTGGAAGTCAGAAATTCTCTTATTCTTGATTACCCCACTCATGCTTTTATGTAGTTGTCAGAACAATTTCAGTGGCTTGTCTGTGCTTACTCTTTGACATACCTCTGCCCATTTTTCACTTTTAACCACCTTAACCAGTTTTATTAAATAGCTTACTTTTGTGTGCATCTCTCTTTCTAAGTGCATGCAGGGACTAGGATGGGCAACTCTGTTCTTCTTGGCATTTTGCCATTTCCTTACAGCACTACGCTTTTCCACCCAGGCCTTCTCCACCTCAAAATTCCACCAAGGTGGCTGCTCCCAGCTTTTTTCCTGCCCTGAAGCTTTCTGTGCTTGTCGTGCCTTATTTTACTCACCACGTCTTGCCCTGTACTGTCATACTGGAAAGTCTTGGCCGTTGACTTGTGCTGCCTGGTTCTGCCTTTCTCCACCAATATGCTGCATGGCTGGTAATCGCTGTCGAGGTACCCTAGGACACCCCATCTACACACTGTAGTGAGTGCAGGAGAAACCAGCGCCAGATCAATAGCACTGTCCTCATCACCTGGATGGCTTGCTGTCCTGGTGACACAGCCACTGTTGATACAAACCAGGTCAATGGTTTCAAGTGCAGTCTCGAGCTCCTCCCCCTGTGTGTTGGAGGAAATGTTTCCCCGATGCTCTGCCTTTAGCGCTGAAATCGCCACAGAAAATAAATTTTCTCGCGTGACCTAATATGTCACTTAAGCACTGCCACTTCTGGGAATCCACACTCGCGTTACGGGCATAAACATTAACCAACATGAATGGTAGACCAGATTGAACTCTAACCCCTGTATTTGTATGTCGTCATTGTCCCAATTGGACATGTCTAGCTCTCAAGCCACCATACTGTCTCGAATGAGAATCACCATTCCCAGATGTTGCCTGTTATAGAAAAATTTGAAACCAGCAATTTGGAGTAACTGATCACCCAGTCTCATCTCCTGGAGCACTCCAATGTCATTCCTGTATACAAGGTTTTCCAGAATAGGGCCTCGTTGTTTTATTCTGGCAAGTTCCAATATAGAATACAAGTATTCCTGAGGCTCAGAAGGTCACATTTGAGTCTAAAACGTCTTGCCCCACTTCGTATGCCTTGCCGTTAGCGGCCTCCCCGCGGCCCCCGTGCCTTGATAGATTGACTGCCCTCTGCACGGAGCACAAACGTTGTTCCACCATGTTGAAAACCGAACACCACAGAAACACACACCCAGCGAAAATTAAAGGTCACCCAAATTCAAGGATTGCTTCACTCAATGCACGAACTCCGTAACATTGGCGCAAGATCTTGAGAAGAAACTCCTGGTTTTACATCCTGGCACACAAATTACACGCAAGAGATGAAAATATCCATCTCCCATGTGAAAAAGGGAACGGTCACAAAACAACATAACCATCCGCCGCCATCTTGACCGGAAGGTGATCTCTCCTTTTATGGGGAATATCCCTACCCTGCCACTCATTAATATACAAAGTAAATAAATAAATAAAATGTTTGCATATCCTTTACAGGACATCGCTGTCAACATCAGCATCTTTCAGCTTATTGTTGATTTCTTTGGCAAGATTACGCTCAGAAGTTTGCCATTGCTTTCTGAGCTGGCCGGCTCACATACCCCGTAAGTTACCGATGCGATTCGAACCACTGCTGATTCTCACCTGTCGTCACGTTACTTACGAGAGTATATGAGATTACGGTGAAAAGTTGCTAACTTCTAGGCCAGGAAGCCGGCAATATACAAGTAAATGGGGAATATTCTTAAACAAGTGTATCAGTACAATTATCTGGGAACAATCATAACATATGATGGGAGATGCTTGAAGAGACTAGAACAAGAATCACCTTGGCAAAGGTAGCCTTTTGCAAGATGGAAAACATACTGACCAAAATAAAATGTCATTTGCAATGAGAAAAAGAGTGTTGAGGTGCTACACAGAACCTGTACTTTAGTATGCATGTGAAGCATGAACAATGAGCAGACCAGCTGAAAAACATTTGATGGCTGTGGAAATGTGATTTCTAATAAAAATGCAAAGAATACCATGGACAGACAGAAAAACCAATGACCAAGTCCTGCAGGAAACAAATGAAATTCGTAAATTGATTAGAAAAATTAGATGTAGACAGTTTTGACAGAAACAGACGAAACATGGCCAAGTCCTACAAGAAACAAATGAAAATCAAACACTGATTAGAGAAATTAGATGTAGACTGCTGTGACAGAGTCTGTGTGACACCCCTCTCCTTTTGCATAGTAGTAAATATGGTTATTGTTAGAACGTATGTAGGTATATTTAGAGAGTCTAATTTAAAGCTACATCAAAATCAGAAACATTTAGCTTATGTGATTATGTAGTTTTGCAGAACAGAGACAACCTAGCAAAGTGGCCAGGATTGGCAAAGTGGCAAATCGGCTACAGCTTCCATTCTATTCCTTCGCGTGTTAGTCTGGGTGACATTTTTGGTAGCAGTCCAAGTGGACATTTGAAAGTTAAGTCCTACTGAATTCAGTATCAGTTGTGGTTCTATTTCACCATTCAGTTGTTGTACACTAGTAACGCAACGGCTGTGGTAAAGAGATTGAGCAGCGCGGAAAACTGAGTATGTGTAAATTAATTAAATATTGATTTATTTATGTTCATGTATGATAATTATTGGTGGTGTAATTCTACACGTTGGATCAACCCAGAAGATTAATTCTAGAGTATAATATGTACACAGCTAACGCGTGAATAAATGTAAAGGATCATAACCATGCCGAATGAGGAAGGTGAAGGCAAAGCCGACAAAATATGCAGAACAGCAAATGTCGCAAAATGAACGCCGACAGCCAACTTAGAAATTCGACATGGGCGATCCAGACCACACCAGTTTATCGTTCCCCAGAGAAACAATAGTTAATATACATAAATAGTTCATTAATGGGGGCACTGATATAATAATAATATTCTACTTGAATGAGATAGCTATCACTAAAATTAATGGATATTTCCTTAGTGAATATGTCGTAAACTTCTCACATTACCTGTACTCATGCCACATGTGATAAAGGTCACCCACATTCAAAGTGGACTATCAGAAATGATTCCAATATGACTATTCTTATCCTGAAGTAGATGTATTTGCTATTCTACCATAGGAATACTATCAATAGTGAATCTTGCTATTCTACCATAGGAATACTATCAATAGTGAATCAGTCTGTTAAACAATAAGCTTTGGCGAAGAGGTTACGGAAGCGGTTCGTGATCCCGCATAAACATGTTCGAAACGCAACTGCGCATGTTTTTGCAGCAAACTGCATTGTGCTGATTTTTTACAAAATGATATGGGTGCCGGTCATTCAGAAAGCAATGGCAAACTACTGAATGTAAACTTGCCAAGACATCAACAACAGCAAAATATTCTGGTGTTGACTGCAAACGTCCTGTAAAGGATATGCAAAAAACTTTTTAAAAATCCACTAGGCTTGAGTGACGATTTGTCACAAACCAGGCTATACTCTTTTTAATAACTTCTTATATATGACTATGTTGGTGTGTCAGTCTTGTTGCACTAAATATATGTCTAACTGATGTGTTCTGACAATGTGACTCGACTGTAGGGACAGTAGAGACAGAGCACATGTTTTATGAATAAACATGTGATATGAGACTGTTAATGACACCATCCGCTGGACAGATGGGCAGTCTAATGACTCATACAATGTTAGTTGTTAAACTATGTCTGAATGTTGCTGTGAAATCACCCTCAGCTAGAAGCTACACCTGTCTACAACAACACACCACCACCAATGTTATAAGCACATATATAATTTATAATTCATCAGTGAGGCAATCCCTCAATATTCATTAGCACAGTATTCAAGTGACTATATTATAAGTTATATGTGAACCTAAGGGGACTATAAACCTCCCCCTGAATAGTAGCATTCACACGTGAAGAACAGTTTAATTGTGCAGGAAGGTAACTGAACTCATAACCAATAAAAATAATATCCAGAATCCAGTGATATCAAATCTGGAGTGAAGTGCGCTTGTCAACGTCTACAGAGAGGAGGAATAGAAGACAGACTTGAGAAAGCACTTCAGCCGAACACCTGGGAGTGGATCCTAGAGCTAAGTGGCAGACATCCCCGTCTGTGCCTCACTTCAGAAAAACCTAATCAAGTAAGGTTAGGGGCCGAAACATTCAGTCAATGATAAAATAATTAACTAGTCGGTTTATATCCACCCATCATGTGCCATGCCGATAAGCGTGGACGGTCATGTTCTGCGATCTCACTCGACCACCAGAGTCGTGGATCAGCTCCATATTCCTGTCTTGACCATGCCACGTGGTCAAGCCATCCAGGTATTTACTTCTCAGTCTTCCCCTTGGTCTCTTCCCTTCGATCTTGCCAGTCGTCACCAAGTTCTCCAAGTCATTTCTTCTCATAACATGCCCAAAAAATTGTTTGACTGTCTATGTCTAACGATTCTAATCAGTTTACGATCTTCATTTATTTCTTGAAGGACTTGTTCATTAGTTTTTCTGTCTGTCCAGGGTATTCTTTGCATTTTCCTCAGAAACCACATTTCCACAGCCATCAGCTGTTTTTCAGCTTGACTGCTTATTGTCCACACTTCACATCCATACAAAAGTATAGGTTCTATGTAGCACTTCAACACTCTTTTTCTCGTTTCAATTGATATCTTTTTATTGGTCAGTATGTTTTTCATCTTGCAAAAGGCTACCTTCGCAATGGCAATTCTTGTTCTAATCTCTTCAAGGCATCTCCCATCAGATGTTATGACTGTGCCGAGATAACTGTATCGATTCACTTGCTTAAGAATATGCCCATTTACTCGTATATCACATTGTGGTATTTCCTTCTTCCCAGTGACGACCATAATCTGTGTCTTCTTAATATTCAGTTCTAACCCTAGTTGTTCACTGTGTGCAACAACCGCATCTACTAAATTTTGCAGGTCCTGTTCATTGTCTGCAATCAAGACTGTATCATCTGCATATCTAATGTTATTGATGTATCGTCCCCCAATGTTGATTCCTTCCATATCTTCTATATTTCTGAAAATATTTTCACTGTACAGGGAAAAAAGATCTGGAGACATTACACATCCCTGTCTCACACCTCTTTTAATAGGCTGATATTGACCTACATCATTATCAATTCTGATGGCAGCTTGTTGTTTCCAATATATGTTTTTTTACAAGTCTAAGGTCTTTTCCATCAATTTGTAGATCTTCAAGCATCCTTATCATGTCGACATGTCTCACTTTATTGAAAGCCTTTGTGTAGTCAATAAAGCAAAGATATAGATCTTTGTTTACTTCTATAGAACGTTCAATTACTGTTCTCAGTATATACACAGCATTTACTGTGCCCCTGACTTCTACAAACCTACATTGTTCTTCTCCTATTTTGGGTTGTATATTCTTCCTAACTCTTTGCATGATAATTCTCAGCAGAATCTTCGTGATGTGGCTCATTATACTAATTGTTCGATGTTGATCGCATTCCAAGGCTCCTGATTTCTTCGGGATTGCAATAAATATAGAATTACATAATTCAGGAGGTATATCTCCAGTATCGTATATTGCGTTCAGCAGTCTGGTGACTTGGTCTATTCCATATTCTTCTAAGGCATTGATCATTTCTATTGTGATGTTATCTGTACCCGGGTTCTTGCCAATTTTCATATGGTTAAGAGCATTCTTAACTTCCATCTTCAAAATTGATGGACCTTCATTATTATTCCGATGATCATATTGTTCTTCTCATTTATCATCATAAAGGTCTTTCACATAATCTGACCATGCATGTAAAATCTGATCTTTTTCTATTATGATTTTGCCATCTTTGGTTTTTAGGCAACCAGTTGATGTGTGTGTTCTTTTGTTAGTGATGTCATTAATTCTTTTGTGCATTAATTTGGTATTCCGGGAGTTGTGTTGGTTTTCAATTTCCTTGCAATTTTCCTCAAGCCACGTTTCTTTTGCCTCTTTTGCATAGCTTCCTAATTTTCCTGTGAATCTCTTCAAATTTTTCCTTGTTATTTTTGTTATTTCTTCTTACTTCCATGAGTTTTAAGATGTCTTCCGTCATCCCTTTATGCATCCTATTATCTTTATTTCTGGGATGGTTGTTTCTGCAGCTTGATTGACTGATGTCTTTAATATTTCCCATTGGTCACTGATGTCTTGAAATAATATTTCCATATCGGACAATGTATCAAATCTGTTCTTTACCTCTACGTTGAATTTATCTTTTATTTCCTCACTCCTCAGAGCCTGTAGATAAAATTGTGTGTTTCTTGATGAATATTTGACTTTCTTTAATTTTATATGTAAATTGCTTAAGATTAATCTATGGTCATTGTTGCAGTCTGCGCTTGGTATAGTTTTTGCGAATTTTAAGGTATTTCAAAATCTTCTGTTGATGAGAATGTAATCAATCTGATTTCTGATCAAGACTCCTCCATGTCCATAATCTCCTTGGGTGCTGTTGATACAAGGTGTTTCCAATAATCAAATCATGCTCTTTTGCCCACTGTACAAGTCTGCAACCTCTTTCATTCTGTTCCCCTAGTCCATACTTGCCTACTATGCGTTCATCCCGTTGATTTCCAACTTTGGCATACAAGTCACCCATTATATTTGCTTCAGAATTCTTGCATCCCTACTGTCAGCTGTTGGTGCATAAACTTGTATGAAATTGACATCAAAAGGTATTCCACCCAACTTCACCAGTAACACAGATTTATATCACAGTTATACAAAACTAAAAGGACTCGAGTAGAAGCTAGGAGTTTATACCTTAAAATACCTGTGGCATATGCAAAACGACATTACTATCAGTTTATCCTGCACAGAGCACTTAGTGTTTAATTTAATAAATCAGTTACGTAGATTTAAAATTCTAAACATATGATTCTATTATAATATTACCTAAGATTAGAACAGTGCTAGATTGTGACAGAGCAAAATTGTTTATATATATATATATATATATATATATATATATATATATATATATATATATATATATATATATATATATATATCCTTGTCGTGAGAAAGGGAGGACTGGGGGAAACTTTTATTTCCAGGCTTAGTGCAGCAGGATAATTAGGTCTGTGACTTTTACTTAAGTTGCTACTGTTCACCTTAATTTCCTTCACCTGGCCAGTGTTTAGAAGTCTAGATCATCACTGGGGCCTGTACTCGCATACAGCTTAGATTCATACGAGCCATTTCGATCTCTTCTTCTTCAGTGAATAGTCTTTTATTCAGAAATTCTACTTGTCGCTACTTTTGTGTGAGATAACTCTATCATAGTTAGTGACTATGCTACAACAGTAAAAATGTTTTGGCCATGTTATGAGAAGAAATAAATTGGTGAACCTGGTGACAACTGGCAAGATCGAAGGAAAGAGGAGAAGGAAAAAAACTAGGCAACATGTCTAACCACTATGTTATCATGTCTCCCCCATTATGAATGCTAGAAATGAATAATATCAATCTCTCAAAACAAATGGACTCCTATCATGAATGCTGGCCTAAAAATTATCAGCCCCAAATTACTGGAGTTCCATCATTCAAGTTGTCCTAATTTTCTAACCAAGCTATGTACAAGTAGATTATAATAATTTATTTGGTAAGGAGACACATACTTGTGCATGATCCCGAATCCTCTGAAGATTGATTTTCTTCATAGTTGACTCACGTTTATTTTCTGATGCAACTGCAACAAAATAAAAATTCAAGTAAATTTATATTTTAAAATATGTTATATATGTAAAAGAAAATTCCAGCAAAGTCATTTATGTAAATTCCAGTAAATGTATTCATAGAAAAGTAAACCTCAGTAAAAGTATCTATGCAAAGTAAAAGCCAGTAAATGTACTTATGTAAAAGTAAATTCCTGTAAATAGCATTAATACCACTATCATCACTATCATCATCATCAAATGCTGTACCAACTGGTGCGTGCAAGCATTCTTCTTCACATCATGCAATCTCCAAGTGAATGCATCCATCTGATATTTGACCATACCATAATGAAAAACTATCTTCTATATGTCCGGTCCCCAACATGGCAGTTAGGCATTAAACAAATAAATCCTCTGGCATGTTTATGCTTGTGGCTATGGTTTGCATTCGCATTTTCCTCATCTTGGACTGGTAGTACATTGTTCCGTCACGCTGCTACCGAGTGATGGCACAACACTGTGAGCTGTGAGATTTGTGTGGAATGCTTTTACATCTGTCCGCTGTTGTTTGCACAGTGAACTGCATGTTCGGAACAATAGCCAGCTGTCGCTGAATTGACTGGTTTGCCTTTTCGGTTCATGAATGCATTTTTCAGGAGACTCCTGGGAGTCATCGCTGGAGCTACGGAATTCGTGCTTTGTGGAATAAAACCCGGGTCAATGAAGTTTTTCTGGTGACTGCCGATTCCATCGACGATGAACTGTATTTTTCATGAAGGACTTTTGTGTTGGCATTTTGGTGGCGGCATTATGCACAGCGTACCTGTGCAGGCTGTTGGCTTGCCAAGACTCCTCTCTGTTTCACTTTTCACACAGGGCAGTGAGGAGCATTTTGTGTGATATTCACTGGAACAAGAACGGAGCATAAAGGGGGTGACCCGTTGCCGTGAAGTTGGAACCGCGACTAACTAACTAACTGACTATCTTTTATCTTCCTCAATCACATTTTCACCCATCTTTACAGTTGTATACAATTATGTGTCAGCTGATCTCTTCTCGTAATGTGACCAAGAAATGTTGACTGCCTCTTTCTGATTTTTGTGATAAGTTATCTTTGTATCTTAGATTCTCTCAAAACACTATCATTTAGACAACTCATTTTGGCTGGGTTGATCTCAGAGGCATGCTGGCAGGGAATAAAAATCCAGCCATATTGCAAAATGCAACTGTTGACAGCTGTAATGGTAAGCGAGGCACTAGTCACAACGTTACCATGGCATTTAACCAATACAAAGTGTAATTCACTTCACTGAGGCTACATGAGAATAGTCGCTGTGTGTACTGTCTTTGGGGATCTCTGAGGCAAATTGATCAAGCCATCAGCCTCACGCTATGAAGGTGGTAGGTTTATTCTTGGACACCGCCATTCGGTTCAAGAGTACAATTTTGTAAAGGAACTGTAGAGATCGTCAGTGGGACTACAGAGTTTGTGCTCTGTGCGACTTTCGACATGCCACACTGTAGAAAGAAGACCCAGCCATATGGGATAGAACACAGTGCAATGAAGCTGATCCTCTTGCCTCTAACCCCTTAAGTCAGTGTCTGTGGCCTAGGGGTAGAGAACACAGCTTCACAATCACAACAGTCTGCCTTTGAAGTCAGCCGCAGGCAATTTGGGATCGCTTTGTGTTGATTTTCACAATAGCATACACATGGACCACTCAGAAAACAATGGCAAACTACTGAACATAAAATTAGCTAGAAAATCACAAACAGATAAGTAATACTGGGGTGGAGTGTGACATCTTGGAAAAGGACATGCAACTAACCTGAGAATAGTTCTCATATTTTGTTTTTGGCACTCGCTCACTTTGAACTCAAGCTTAGTCCATACACACTACTTCTAGTTATGCTGGTCTGAATTTTGCGGGCGGATTAGTTTTCCCTATTAATAGTGTCCCTCACCATCAGGCGAACCCACTCTTACTTCAGAAGTACTTGTAATTTACATCCCCAAGTCAAGGATGATAGGTCAACATTTTAGTCCAACTGTCTGGGCTGAACCCCTTACTTCGGCATCAGCACACCGAATGTTTAAGAATACACGTTCTTATCCAATCGGCCCTGCTGGCCTATGACTAGTTCTCATATAATCATAGTTTTGAATTTCTCACCAGCTGTTTTGCATTCATTGAACCACTACAGAGAAGCATAATATTGGAAAATCTCTATACATAGGATAAGGGTAACACCTTCATAGTTAATGCAATATGGGTTGAAGCATTATGCACTCACTCTCACATATACTAGGTCAATAATAATTTCCTGTTATCTGGAAGCTATTTTACAAGGCTGAATTGCCCCAGGAACCGTGGTAGTGAGAAACAAAATCTGCCACTACTGAGTGTTGAATAATTTAAACAATGTGAAAAACGATGTCCATCTTTGGCAATAAACCAGCACATTTCACAACAAAATCTTTCTGTGAGAATAATATATTGTAACTCATAGCACATTTCATATCAGCATAGGTAGAACAATCTAAATACAATTCAGCAGTGAGCATTTTTTTTTGTTTGGTGTGTGTGTGTGTGCGTGCGTGCGTCCGTGTGCGCGTATATATATATATAAGGGCTAAAAAAATAACCGAATATGCATGCATCAGGTAAAAATTTCCAGATGCTATGGCAAATGGATTTTTCTAACCCTCCATATCAGAACCAGTGTGTACTAATTAAATTGTGAATTGCTTGTTCCTGCTAATACTAGGTGATTGTGCCATTAAACTCTGAATTGCTCATCGTTGCTGTATCTGCTAATTAAATTATGAATTATGTTTTATTGATAATCCTAGACTGTACTGAATATGACATATCTAGGTAAACATTATGACCCAGAGAAACAAGAGTGGAAGATAAACTCTATGGACCTCTAAGTGAACTAAAAACAACACTGATGTTTATACACAAGGCAACATTGTAAGTATAGACAGACAATTAATTTCAAGCAAACAAAAATAGAAGAAAATTGATTTTCCGAACTATATGTGCTAATTAAATTGTCAATTACTTGTTGACAGTACTAAGTGTGTACTATGTAAATTGTGAACAACAAAGGTTTACCTTGCTGTACAAACTACTGGACGTAAACTTGCCCAGGAATCACAAACAGCCATAGAATGCTAGAATTGACTGCTATGTCCTATAAAGGATATGCAGCCAACCACCTAGCTGTATGAATGTGCAGGTCTATATGCACTTCACTAGGCTGAAGTGAACTAGAGATGAAGTGCATCATCAATCTTATAAACATGTTCATAAAAAGTCAAAAGTTTATGTTTATTCCAACACAACAGAAAGCATTTGAAACAACAATTGCACTTTGATGGTTTAATGATTATTTCACAAACTACAAACAATTGTTTAGTTATTCTCACATTGATGGCAACACATTCACTTTTTCAAGAGGTGGGTTGTTTCAAGCAAACATCACATCACACACATAAACACAGAGTGTTTAATTCATGTGTGCTAATTTAATTGCTAGTTACTGCATGCCATTACTGCATTGTTGGTATCATATCCATCATATCAGTGAGTCAGACAAGGACTATGTAGAATCACAGAAATTTCAAAGTGTGATGGCAGTCTAAACACTACATGATTTAAGAAAAAGACATAAATAATGATGTCTTGTATGTTCCATTTTAAAGATTTCTAAGGAAAATCTTTAAAAAGATGCAACATACATTACTTATAATATAAACAATGTTTATTGTGAGTTTTACTATTAATAATAGTATTCATTCATTCATTCATTCAGTAGCATGACCTTTGTAGAACCTTGCTCCCATAAGCAGCCTTCTGGAAAACTTCTCAATCATAAGCAAGATGTCCCGTGTCTGGATACACCCATCTGGAGATCATCTGCCACATCCTGCACCCATCTTCTCTTTGGCCTTCCTCTTCCTCTCTTCCCAGGCATATATACCCCTCCATTGTTGTTCTCTCCAAACTTTCGTGACATTTCAAGTGACCAAAATATTTCAATTTTCTTTTTCTATCATCTTCTTTAATAGCCAACCTTCTTCAATATTCAGCTCTTGAAGTATGGATGCATTTTTTCCTTTCTTTATCCAAGATATTCTTAGAACTCATCTATAACATTTATATTCAAGGCATTTATGCACTGTTCAGCTTGTTTAATAAGTGTCCAGGTCTCAGGGGCATATTTTGCAATGGGAAAGATGCTTGCTCTTAAAATCTGATTTTTTGTAGTTATATCTGTCCCTCTCCACAATTTATTCAGTTGTTTTGGTCTTTGAAGAGCAACAGCTATTTGTCTTTTAACTTCTTTCATTGTGTCACTATTGTTGGTAACAAATGACCCAAGATATTAAAAATTTTCCACCACCTCCAATTTTCCCCATTAAGTAACAATAGTAACATAATTATATATTTACATTTCTTTCTCCATAGTAGTTGTTTTAACTGTAAGCTTTTGCAGTTAATTTATCTAAACAAAATGATACTCCGCTCTAGCCTAAGAGTAAGACAATAATAGCAAGTCAGTAGTTGAACTAGTTGGGTCAGTACTATTTGTTTGTTGGTGTAAACAATATGTATTGTTAAGTTTATAATACTTAGTAATAGTTTTTGTTTGTTTACATTTGTTAAATCAGATGCAAGAATCTGCAATAGTTTTGTGTTACTTTTCCAGAGTGGGACACTTGGAGGGACCAAATTAGCAGCAGATGATTACACACGCGTATACGGGAAAGTAACACACATATTATTATATTATTAAATAATAATTATAATATAGTAACAAACATAATTAATTAAATTAATCATTCAGTTATGGACACTTGGTTAAACCACATTAATTTGCTTTAAAACTTACATTTAGCTTCTCCATTCATATCATGACACGCATTTCCTACATTAGCCATAGTTATAACAGGACACAATTGAAGTGATGTGTCAAAGAAAGCCTTTAACAGTGACCCAATATATCCACGGAAATGAAACTATGCTATCTGAGGTGACTGACACGACTGTCACTGGTTTTTGTTTCTGAAAATGTTTTCATTTGGGTCGTGGCCGTGCCCCCAAATGTTTGTGCTTCCTGTTCATCCGGTGTAACATTGAAATTGACTCCCGTGGAAATAATCTATGTCAACTTTTGGCATCATGTACAGACAAGAAGTGTTATACAAAGAACAAGTCTGTCGAGCAACGAGGTATATTTGTATCTTCAGCAAAGCTACCGGGTCATTTAAAGATGACGACGTCTATCCGGTGGGGTTAAGGCCTTGAAGTGTTTTGTTGGTTTCCGACAGCTACCACTTTCTGGGCTTACTTCTTTCATCTACGAAAGCTCTCAACAAAGGTATTACATTATCATTATCCTGAGTGGTAACAGGTGCATATATCTAGATGGTCCCATGCGTATAACTCCGGTTGGCTTCAAAATTGGCAGCAAGAAACAAAGCCTATTAATAAAATGGAAACGAGCAAATGTCTACATCTATACCTATAAAACAGAGTGTATGTATGTGGGTGGTTGGCTATGTATTGGATGGGTTCGATAACGGTACATCCGATTGAGATGAAATTTTTTACACGTCTTCCTTTCATTCCTGTGCAACCGACTGTAATAGTTTCTTAGTGTAAAATCGGCTACTTACTTAATAACATTTAATATTTCATTTTTCATTATATAATTTCTATATAGCAGGGGGACTTCACTCTAGAAAAGTTATTACAAGGGGCATAACTTTTAATAACATTTCTATATACTTTATAGTCATATTGTTGGAGTTACTTGCACTATTGTTAAACTCTTTCTCTATAGTTATTTACAGACATATGAGTTATAATAAATAATGATATAATCTTTAAGGCATTTTCAAAGTTTTCATGCTTGCTTGCTTGCTTGTGTTCGTTGGCTTGAGCTCCAACGCAAAGTCCTGTATGTCGGATGAAGGCATCCTGTTGTCCAAAATCAGTGTGATGTCATACAGGGCCTATAATGCATAATGCATAACATTGTAACCCATCTTTTTATGCTTAAAGAAGTTAACTACAGTCATGTAGGTGATTAAAATCAGTTTTCATTAAAAATAATGGATGGTGTGTGGAAGGACATTCTTTTAAGTTACTGTGCACCAGGAGCTGGGTGAAACCACGCCGGGTCAGATAGATAGACAGACAGACAGACAGATAGTCGGGAACGGGAGCTTATATGACTACGTATGTGAATTAAATGAGATGCTCCCCACCAGGGACTGGGTGAAGCCGGGCCGGCTCAGACAGACAGACAGATAGACAGACAGACAGACAGATAGTCGGGAACGGGAGCTTATATGACTACTTATATGAATTAAATGAGATGCTCCCCACCAGGGACTGGGTGAAGCCGGGCTGGGTCAGACAGACAGACAGATAGACAGACAGACAGACAGACAGACAGATAGTCGGGAACGGGAGCTTATATGACTACTTATATGAATTAAATGAGATGCTCCCCACCAGGGACTGGATGAAGCCGGGCCGGGTCAGCCAGACAGACAGACAAACAAGCAGACAGACAGACTGATAGATAGATAGATCCCCTCCAGGGCCTGGGCGAAGCCGGGCCGGGTCAGCTAGTCCTGTATAAGTCACAAGAGGTAGCAGAGCCTAGCAACTGCCAGAACAATTTGAAAGACTGACTACCACCCTATATATCGAGGTTTTTTTTTTTTTGCACATCCTTTACAGGACATCGCTGTCACCACCAGCATCTTTCAGCTGTATGATGATTTCTTGGCAAGATTACGCTCAGTAGTTTGCCATTGCTTTCTGAGCGGCCGGCTCACATACCCCGTAAGTTACCGATGCGATTCGAACCACTGCTGATTCTCACCGTCATCACGTTACCGACGAGAGTATATGAGATTACGGAGAAAAGTCATAACCTCTAGGCCACGAAGCCGGCATATCGAGGTTTAATGGTCCTAAATGGGGAAGAATAAAAGAGAAACAGTTCTGTAGAATCTACAAAAAGAAAGATTAGGACAGATCCTGTATCAACAATTTTTTAAATTTTTGTTGCGTATCCCTTACGGGACGTTGCAGTCAACACCAGCATTTTCAGCTGCTGTTGATGTACTAGGCGAGTGTTACGTTCAGTAGTTTGCCATAGCTTTCTGAACGACCGGACCCTATACCTTTTTCGAAAAAACCAGCACCGCCGTGTTTCGAACCCGGGTATACGGGCTCACAAACCGCGTTCGCAAGCCCTTTAGCCACAGAGACCGGTTTCCTGTATCAACAGCCAAACTCATTAACAATAAACATAGGTTGGAGATAAAAGCGATGCCGGAGTTGATAGAAAACATTCCAGTATTGAGAAAAAAACACAAATTCAGCATGAAATAGAAAGGAAAGGTAGAGATACAATATATAGATAGCCATAAAATACACAGAAAAAGCGTATCAAGGCAGTGTCATGCACATACGGATGGATCAGCAAAATATTCAACAGAAAATGGAGACGTGGGGGGGGGGGGGGGGGGGGGGGGGGGATTTTCTGAATATTAAAAAAAAAATGGAGCAAAGAATACACAGGTCAGCTGCAACTGGGAAAGTCTCAAGTAACTTCAAAGCAGAGACAGAGGCATTGAAAACTATAATCGAAATGCAACTGAAAGAAAAATAAAGAGAAATATGGCTAAACATTTGCTCCAAAGTGTCCAACACATGCAGAACATAAAAAATATTATATTTACCTACACCTGAGTTATTTGAAGACAAACTCTTTGTAGATAAACAAGCTCAAGTTGACTGATGCTCAAATGTAGATTAACGTCGGAAAAGTGTATGAAGAAGAAGAAGAAGAAGAAGAAGAAGAAGAAGAAGAAGAAGAAGAAGAAGAAGAAGAAGAAGAAGAAGAAGAAGAAGAAGAAGAAGAAGAAGAAGAAAATACAAAGTAAGCCGTTTGAAATGATTCAAGCATTGCCACAAATTTACCTATCTCCATGTACAGCGCTCCAGGAGTTGGGTCTACCGGTCCAGAATAAGGCAATTCAATGGTTCGTATTCCAACCGATAATTTCTAATAGGTTACTTCTGGTGTCTGTGCGTTTCCCGGTGGTGGCATTTCAAGTTATACGTCGATCAGAAACATTGAGCCTCAAATTACAGTTGCTAATTATGACCCAAAATTCACTACCAAAAACTAGCTTGCATAGTGGTGTATCTTGTTAGCACACGCACAAATAGCAAACAACTGGGATAATAAGGTATAAGATAAAGGACTCTTCTAGCACGCATTGAGGCATATGTACCAGCTCCATGTTAGTTAGTTAGTTAGTTAGTCGACAGATCATCCTCGTTGCACATCGAACCATTCAGTCCATAAGTGCTCGGATCCCCTCCTCAGCAAATCTCGCAGCGTGTAGCGGCTAACAACGCCAGTTCTGTGTTGGTTTATCAATCTTCTTTGGCTTCCTGCGTAGTGTTCTTGTTTGGCCACCCCTCTTTTAATTTGCTGCTCCCGCAGTCTGGCCATTGTTGTAGATTCACAGTCATCACTTGGTTCTCGCAAAAGTCTCACTTCTTGTAGAGCATTCAGAATGTCAGCCTGGTCCATGGCGCGTCCGCCCTCCACAGTAGCCTCACCTGCGAGCTTGTCAGCCCGCTCATTTCCTTGTACTCCCGCATGACCTGGCACGAAGATGAAACTAATCTTTGCCAGCCGAGACCGCTTCAGAGGCAGCAACCATTCTCTTCGGATCGACCCCTCCTCTATCCTCTTGATCATGTTCATTGAGTCGCTAAGGAAACAAGCCCTAGTGAATGTCTGTGTCTCGAGCCATGTTATTGCTTTACTTACTGCCATGACTTCCATGGTCAGGCTACTTGTGGTTTCAGTGAAAGCACCAGAGTCCTCCTTCACAATTCTCCCTCCGGCCCGAGCTGTAAAGGCCCATGAGCTTCTCACATGTCGGACGACCGACCCATCTGTGTAGATGACCGCGTCACCGTCTAGCGTCCAGCTCCATATTGTTAGACAGCAATCGGCACTCGAAGAGTGATGTGGGAAATATTACAATGGCTGCCTTTACTTCTCAAGACATTTCCTGACACGAATTTTAATCCGGGTCGACCTTGTAGCCCAGGTCAATTATAAAATCCTCCTTTATGCGATTTCGAACCCACGACCACCGGGTTGGCAATCAAGCTTACTACCACTGCGCCATCTCGGTTCCCGGAAGATAAGAGGTTTTATCACATTCACAGGGTTAAACAAAAACAACATACAAGTTAACTGAGACTTAGAAATAACAACAGGGAGGCGAGCGCAAAAAATAAAAAAGAAAGGTTGAAAACACATCATTTGCACCATATAAGTATACTTCGCAACGACACATTCATAAAATTTTTCCCTTGCAAAACTGACTGGTATCCTTAAAGTGTGTGTGTGTGTGTGTGTGTGTGTGTGTGTGGGTGTGTGGGTGTACGTGTGTGTGTGTGTGGGTGTGTGGGTGTGTGTGTGTACAATGTGTAAAAGGTTTGCCGAACTGAACCTTAAATTTATTGATTACTTTGCACTGTGTCCTCCGTGTGTTGTAATCAATGCATGTAAACTTACCCCTCAGTTTGAAGTGACAGGCGGTTCGATTGAGGTTACCTGTTTATTATCTGAAAATAAAAGCCTCTTTTACACATCTAAAGTGCATTGGTCTTATGGAACTAGACCCATATTTTCGATAGACCAAACGGCGCTCAGTGGATGGTTTGGCAAATCAGGTCGTCTTTACTTCCCTAGCCACTTCCTGGTATCCATTTGAGGCTTGGTCGACCTGGAAGCCCAAGTAATATATACAAACTGGACAACGCACCTGGTGATTAGCAGTATCAAATACCCGCAACTGATTATTTTGCGTTCTGCCTCTGTTTATTTTCACATTTGCAAATATATATATATATGTACACACCACCAACTTTTCGGCATGTCAACCCCTGTGCTACCGTGCTCCCGCATATAATAAGTACAAGAACATTTTCTATGCATTTATTTTTCGTTCGCTCGCTTTGACCTCGAGTATAATGCTCCGTGGTCTCTCCCCTCCCCCCCCCCCCCCCCCCAACAAATAAACAAACAATAACAACACGATCCTTCTGATCACGAGGCAGACCTTGCCATGGACACACAACACTTACACAAACACACACACGCACACTCACACACAAACACAATCGCCACACATTTCAGTCACCTAACGGCTAAGTAATTTAAACTTTAACGTTGCCGGATGTGTAACCCTTTGCCGAGCTGATAACAGACGGGAGACAGACTCGTGCACAGCACGTGCAGAAAAGACCGGTAGATATCTAGACAATGGCTTGGGGATGTAAATTCACGGCAACCAAAATGTTACCGGAATAGAGCACAGGCCGATTCAAGACTAGTGAGATGTAAGATGGCGAACAATGATCACCCTCGCTATCAGCATGGCACATGGCGACGATGATGATGTCCAGAAACCGACAAATTAATCTGAATCGGTGAATTTGTACTAATAAAAGTTTTTGGGGCAAACGGTTTAAACTACGAGGGGAAGTCAATAAGTAAGTCACAAACCCTTTATTTCTCAACATAATTTCCACCAACATTGAAGCACTTATCCCATCGTTTTAACAGTACTCCCAAACCAGCTGCATAAAACTGCGTGCTGTTTTCTAAACCACGTTTTCACTTCACATTCAGCTTCCGCGTCATTCGCGAAATGCCTCCCGCCAAGGTGAGTTTTCAGTGGACCAAAAAGGTGGAAATCGCTATGGGCTAAGTCGGACTGTAAGGTGGATGTTCCAGAACTTCCCACCTTAGTTGGTTAATTTTCTCCTGAGTTAATCGAACCGTATGTGGTATAGTTAGTTAGTTAGTTAGTTAGTTAGTTAGTTAGTTAGTTAGTTAGTTAGTTAGTTAGTCGACAGATCATCCTCATTGCACATCGAACCATTCAGTCCATTAGTGCTCGGATCCCCTCCTCAGCAAATCCCGCAGCGTGTAGCGGTAAACGACACCGGTTCTGTGCTGGTTTATCAATCTTCTTTGGCTTCCAGCGTAGTGTTCTTGTTTGGCCACACCTCTTTTAATTTGCTGTTCTCGCAGTCTGACCATGGTTGTAGATTCGCAGTCATCACTTGGTTCTCGCAAAAGGCATACTTCTAGTAGCGCATTCAGAATGTCAGCCTGGTTCATGGCGCGTTCGCCCTCCACATTAGCCATACCTGCAAGCTTGTCAGCCCGCTCATTTCCTTGTACTCCCGCATGCCCTGGCACGAAGATGAAACTAATCTTTGCCAGCTTCAGAGACAGCAACCACTCTCTTCGGATCCACCCCGTCTCTATCCTCTTGAGCATGCTCATTGAGTCGCTAAGGACACATGCTCTAGTGAATGTCTGTGTCACAAGCCATGTTATTGCTTTACTTACTGCCATGACTTCCATAGTCAGGCTACTTGTGGTCTCAACAAAAGCACCAGAGTCCTCCTTCACAATTCTCCCTCCGGCCCGCGCCGTAAAGGCCCATGAGCTTCTCACATGTCGGACGACCGACCCATCTGTGTAAATGACAGCATCACCGTCTAACGAATTCTCGAAAATCAACGCTTGTACTTCCGCCTCCACAGCAGCCGGATTTTCTTGTCTGCATTTTCTGTCTAGTTGGATGCAAACTGAAAAGGACGTACAGAAATCTGTTGGCACTTGTACCCACTCCTCGCCAGGTTCTAAGTCCTCCAGTGAACACACCTGTTGAAGAATGTCTTCCGCTTGACCCATCCACGACCTTCCTCTTTTTAACCTGCTGCCCTTCACCTTCCCAATTTCACTATGCAGTGGATGTTGTGTGTTTGCGTTGACGCTGAGGTAGGCACGTGCTCATCAAATTTGTAGTCTGTCTTCAATGGTTGGAAAATCAAGAAGGTAGCGCATCGCCCTGCATGCTGTATCTCTTGTACATCCAAGAATAATGCGCATAGCTTCGTTTTGTATCCTTTCCATCCTTTCTATCTGCTTACGGCTGAGAGTCAGGATCGCCATCGCATACTCAAAAACAGACATGACCAGCCCCTCGTATAGGAGGCATAGATGGCGCTGCTCACAGTTTGCTGCCGCCATCACCCGCATCGCAGCCAAACCCCGCTTGGCCTTTGTTATCACCTGGTCTATGTGCTCATTATAAGCAAGGCTTCGATCAAAACGTATCCCCAGGTAATTCATTGCCTGCGTTCTTTCCACAGTCTCTGAACACAGATTAACAGTTGGTGTTGGCGTGTTGACAATATGATTATTCAAAGAGAACCATGTCACTGTTGCCTTTGTTGGGTTGACCATTGCCCCAGCTTCAGCACACCAAGTACTTATGCGTTTGAGTTCAGTTTGCAGTTCCACAGCAACCTGATCTCTATCCTTACCCTGACGATACAATAAAACATCATCGGCATATGACAATGTCCTCCCCGGTCCAGTGATTTGCTCGCTGGTGATTCTCACAGTTTAGGCGTTAGACAGAACATGAGATAAAGGTGATCCCTGTCGTAGGCCAGGATATATTGTTGTTGGTTCCGACGTCCAACTGCCACATTTGAAAACTACTTTCCGTTGGAAGAGGGCTGCAGCGATCCAACTAAGGAGGAACGGACTTATCTTGAGTTCAAGAAGCTGAATCATTAGGAAATGTAATGGTACTCTGTTGTACGCGTCCTCCAGATCAATCGCTGCAGCAAAGGTTTCAATGCCTGAGTTAAAACTTTCATGGACATCATGGGCAAAAACTGCTGCATTGGTCCAGGTTTCTCTTTTTGGACGGTACTCTCCCAGGATAGGTGGGAAAACACCTTGCTTCTCTAGCTGGCTTGATATTTTTCTGGCAATTAACTTCTCCAGCAGTTTGCCTGTTATATTCTGTATAGTTATTACTTGATATCCCTGAATATTTTTGTGTGGTCTTTGCCAGGGCTTCGGCAAAAGAATCAGATAGCTCCTCCTTGATGCTAGCACTCCCTATATTGTTGTTGTACATGTCTGCTACTTTTTCTAGCTCTTTGTCGGTACACATATTGATGTCGTCATATCTTATGCCATCTGGCCCTGGAGCGGCTGTTTTTTGATCGTCGAAGCACAGCCTTGATTTCTTTTCACTGTCACTGTGTCTTCATCGAAATGTTCTGGGTCTTACACCTGTCTGAGGTGACCTCCTTGGCAAGATTTCGGCCTCTCATGTCTGCTGGTTGCTCTCTCAGATAGCGTTCGAAGAGGGACTTTGCCCTTGTTCTCGTCAGTCCTCTGCCAGATGAGGTCAGCACCTTGGAAGTCAGAAATTCTCTTATTCTTGACTACCCAACTCATGCTTTTATGTAGTCGCCAGAACAATGTCAGTGACTTGTCTGTGCTTATTCTTTGACATACCTCTGCCCATCTTTCACTTTTAACCACCTTAACCAGTTTTTTGAAATAGCTTACTTTTGTGTGCATCTCTCTTTCTAAGTGCACGCAGGGACTAGGATGGGCAACTCTGTTCTTCTTGGCGTTTTGCCATTTCCTTACAGCACTACGCTTATCCATCCAGGCCTTCTCCACCTCAAAATTTCACTGGGGTGACTACTTCCACCTTGTTTTCTGCCCTGAAGCTGTCTGCGCTTGTCGCGCCTTATTTTACTCACCACATCTTGCCCTTACTGTCATACTGGAAAGTCTTGAAGTTGACTTGTGTTGCCTGGTTCTGCCATTCTCCACCAATATGCTGCAAGGGTGGTGTTCGCTGCCGTGGTTTAGTTTAGTTTAGTCGATCGATCAACATCACTGCACACAGGTGTAACCCATAAGTGCTCCCTTCTCCTCCTAACTCAAACCTGAGTTTGGAGAAACTCAGCTCAGTGCACGAACTCCGTAGCACCGGCGAGGATCCTGAAATACTTTGGGTAGATTGTTAACTCGAAATTTTGCCCGGGCAGCTCCGTTAGGCTACTCTTTTTAGATTTCCAACTGCCAAGGAATTTTTTACGTGCGCAACAATACACACGGGCGTCCGATTTCACTACCCAGAGACCAGGGGAAATTTTATTACTAGAAGTCCACGTGAAAAAATCCCGGTTCTCGTCGGGATTTGAACCCGGGACCTCCAGCACTCGAGGCGGACACCATACCTCGAGACCACGCAGCCCTCGGTACCCTGCAGTGGTACCCTAGGACACCCCATCTGCTTACTGTAGTGAATGCAGGAGAAACCAGCGCCAGATCATTAGCACTGTCATCATCACCTGGGCGTCTTGCTGTTCTCGTGACACAGCCTCTGTTGATACAATTTAGGTCAATGGTTTCAAGTGCAGTCTCGAGCTCCTCCCCCATGTGTGTTGGAGGAAATGTTTCCTCATGATCTGCCTTTAGCTTTGAAATCGCCACAGAAAATGACATGTTTTTCGTGACCTAATATGTCCCTTAAACACTGCCACTTCTGGAATCCACACTCGAGTTACGGGCATAAACATTAACCAACACGAATGGCAGACCGGATTGAACTCTAACCGCCTGTATTTGTTTGTCGTCATTGTCCCACCTAGACATGTCTAGCTCTGAAGCAACCATACTGTCGCGGATGAGAATCACCATTCTCAGATGTCGCCTGTTGTAGAAACATTTGAGACCGGCCATTTGGAGTAACTGATCACTAAGTCTCGCCTCCTGGAGTGCCATAATGTCATTTCTGTAAACCAGTTTTCGAGAATAGGGCCACGTTGTTTTACGCTGGCGCAGTTCCAATATAGAATTCGAGTATACATGAGACCTAGACGGTCACATTTAAGTCTAAAACGTCTTACCCACCCCCCCCCCCCCCCCCCCCCCACGCTTGCTCGCTTGCGGTCATCACGTTGGCCCCGTCGCCTTGTTTTGTTGACTGCCATCCCCAAGGAACACACAAATTGTTCCGTCATGTTGAAAAGACCGAACACCACAGAACCACACACGCTGCGAAAAATTCACGCAAGGATTGCTTCGCTCAATGCACGAAACTCCGTATGTGGTCTGGCATTGTCATGAAGAAGCAACACTCCTCTAGTCAGCAGTCCTGGACGTTTTCTTCGAATTGTATCATAAAGCATCTATAGAACTTCATAGTACGATTCAGAATTCACATTGTCACCTTTCTTCTTGAAATTGGTTAAAAGCACTACTTGACAATCCCAGAACACTGTCAGCATAACCTTCCCTGCAGATGGCGTAACCTTCTATCTTTGGACACAAGGCGAAGAAGGATAATTCCATTGCATTGAAGCACGCTTTGATTCGAGCTGGTAGTGATGCACCCATGATTCGTCCCCAGTAACAATCCTGTTGAGCATGTCTTCTCCTTCATATTCGTATCGACAGAGATGATGCAAGGACAGGCCAGTTCGGTTCATTTTGTGTTCCTCCTTCAACTGTCTGGGTACCCACCTTGAGAACACCTGTCTTCAATTTCAATCGATCATGCATTATGCTGTATGCTGAACCATATGATCACCCTATTGCAGATGCTACAGAGTCTATCGTTACTCGCCTGTCACCTCTAATCATCTCCTCCACCCGCTGCATGGATGCTTCTGTTGCAATCTCAACAGGACGACCAGATCGGATTTCATCAACAATTTTAGAGCGTCCTAGAGAAAATTTTTCTACCCAGCTATGCACCGCTTTATGTGACAAACATTTGTCAGCATAAACAGGAAACATTTCCTTGTGAATGTCTTTTGCAGGCAGTCCTTTTGCCCACAAAAACGCACAACAGTACGTTGCTCTTTGGGTGTACACTCCGTAAGTACAGTCACCATTATGTTTATAGCGCTGCGCATGCGCATGAACACCTAGCGCCACCCGAGGAACGGGAATGTACAATTCGATCTTGTTGTCACTCTAATGACACCTGTAGAAAACACCAACTACATTTACCTGCCATCCCACAGAACTGTGTGACTTACTTATTGACTCACCTTGTACATTGATTAGAACTGAACGCCATTGAACGTTATATTGTCTGCAGGATGATATCGCACACAATTCTTCACCTGTTGTCGTGGTGTTGCAAGGTTTGATTCCTTTCTATGGGTCTTATTGGACCTGCTCCGTATTGTCAAGACATGGTTGGTTTTGAATTTCAGGAAGACTGAGCTGTAATTGCTTTAAGCCCGGTCCAGTGACATTCGAGTCAACACCAAAGAAATATCTATTGTATTACTCTTTCCCATTTCCAAGCTAAAATATCAGCGGGGTGTGCAGTAACGGCACTGGAACTGCATATCTGCGGAGATGCATATTGGGACGTGACATTGTCATAATTCACTACAACACATATATTTATATTTATATAGGAAGACCATGCCAACTTTGTGTGTTGAAACGCCTAAGCGGAATGTGGAACTGCAGGACAGTAATGAGTAAGTCAGACAGATCATCGGAAGAATCCAGACCTACTGAAGATTAATCTCTCAACAGTTGAAGTTTCGAGACAAGAGAATGTTCGAGAATATTTGCTTTACTCCGTGGATCCGTTAATTCGGACATTCCTACTGTGTTATTAGGTAATTAACACTCGGCAGGAGGGAATAACTTGAACTCGTTATAAGCCAAGATGCATAATTTCATCCGATGTCACTTGCAATGTTGCTTTGAGCCAGAAAGGGCTTGTGTATGAATTCATATTATGGATTAACTTGTGCCCGTCTGGACCAGGGGTAAGATATAATTGTCGTAACATTTGTGGTTATGACCGTATGGAGGATTCGAACCCTTCAGTACTTCTCACTATATGTTAGAATATGGTTTGAAGACTTTGTCTTGATAAGTGAAATAGTCTGAAAAAAAACACACACACACACACACACACACACACACACGCACGCACGCACAGCACGCACGCACGCACGCACGCACGCGCGCACGCACACACACATCGACTATCCGTTACCCGTGTAAATGACAGTTTCTATTATCCGTCGTCGTCTTTAAAAAATGTGCGATACAACATAAAGGATGCCATTTTCAATGTCGCCACTGCCTGGGCTGACCTTAGATATTTAACCTAAAGATTGGGTAGAATAAACTCTTGCCTGAACCTATTGACAAAATTGAAGGAACCGAGACTGTTAGTGTTGACTAAATTGTGCAAGAATGTAGGACTAAACAGTGAAAATATTACGCCTGATGAAGTA